>VZTX01031824.1:0-10048 GCA_013400915.1 Pardalotus punctatus | reverse complement strand
GGGGGGGCCGGCCCCCGGCTGCAGCCCCCTCGTGCCCCGCGCCGGCCGGGGCGGGCTGCCTGTGCCGGCAGCGGGGCCTGGGCTTACAGGGCCCCCCCAAAGGTCTCCTCCTCCTCGGGCAGAGGGTCTGCGTCCCAGCACGTGATGTCGATCTCTGGAGGACAGGGAGAGGGGTCAGGATGGCTTGGGGCGCCCCAGAGAGGGACAGACTCCCCCTCCTTACTGTCCTCACTCACCTGGGGGCTTGTTGTAGAAGACGGGCTGGGGGGCTTTGGCCGACAGCTCCTCAGGTGGGGGCACCTCCTCCTCCTGGGACTGGCTGAAGTAGCCCTCGCTGGCCTGGGGGGTGGGGGCAGGTTGTCAGGACCCCCCCCAGCCACCCATCACCCTCTGACCTGTCCCCTCGGTGATGCTCACCTGCTCCCCACGACCTGGGGTCCCATCCTTGGGGGCCATCTCCCCGTTGGTGATGGGGGGCGTCTCTCGGCCCGGGGTGTCATCCTGGGGCGTGTGCTGGCAGCCCAGATCCTGGGACTGGGGGTCCCCCTCGCCAGCTGCCTCTTCCTCATCCTCATCCTCCTGCTCCACATCGCAGAAGGTGGCGGGGGGTTCAGGCAGCTCATCCAGGCTCAGCAGGGCTCCCTCCTCGGGCAGCGCGGCCGGGGGGGTCTCGGGGACAGGGGCAGCAGGCAGGGGCCAGGCAGCTGGGGGAGTCACCCCGTCGCTCTGCCACAGGTCGATGAGGCTCTCAGGGTTGGGGACTTCCCCAGTCTGGGGCTCGTCAGCCACGGGTGGTAGGGAGGGCTCGGTGGGCTCCAGGGTCACCAGGTCCCCCAGGGCATCACCCCCCGCTGTCCACACTGGCCTGGGGCTGGGCTCGTCCCCGGGGGGCTCGATGGCCTTGTCCTCGGGCCCCGGGAAGGGCCAGTGCTGCTCGGGCGTGGCTGGCCCGGGCTCCTGCGCGCTGGGGCTGGGGGACTCTGCAAGGAGGGGACAGCAGTCAGTGGGGACAGACACCTTCGTACAGGGCTGGGGGTCACCCGGGGACAGGGATGCAGGTCGGGGGGATTTGGAGTCCTTTGGACTGGGCACAGTATGGGGGATGCTGCAGGGATGGGTGGGGGTGGCTGGGCAGGGAGGGGATTGTGACATGCACCAGGGAGTGAGGGGACATGGGGAGGGACAAGGTGATCCCTTGGGGAGTGGCTGGGAGGCAGAAAGGGCTGTGGAGGGAACGGGAGAGGTGCCCTGAGAAGATGCAGGGAAAGCTGGGATGCACCAGAGAATGCCAAGGGGCCAGTGGGGACGCAGCAGGGACACATGGTGACTTGCAGCAGAGCTGGCTGGGGTGCCCTGGGGATGCAGTGGGGCAGAGGGGATGCACAGAGGGATACAGCAGCCCCGGAAAGGACATATGGCAGAACGGCGCAGATAGGGCAGAATCGCACCGGGGGACCCAGCAGAGACAGCAGGGCTGCGCTGGGGGATGCAGCAGGGATAGCCGGCATGTCCGGAGCAGGGAAATGCACTGGAGATGGGGAGATGCATGGCGTGGGGTGCAGCACAGACAGCAGGGATGCACTGGCGTTAGAAAATGCACTGGAGGCAGTAAGGATGCAGCAAGGATGGCAGGGCTGCACTGGGGGATGCAGCAGAGACGGCGGGGAAGCAGCGGCACGGAGCAGCAGGTACGGCGGGGATGTGCTGGGTGACACAGCAGAGGTGGTGGAGATATGCCGAGGGATGCAGGCGGGACAGCATGGATGCACTGAGCCATGCAAGCGCGGTTGGCGGGGCTGCAGCAGAGCCAAGGGGGCTGCAGCAGGGGATGCGCTGTGGGACACAGCACAGATGGGGGGATATGCCCAGGGATGCAGATGGGACAGCATGGATGCACTGAGCCATGCAAGCGCGGTTGGCGGGGCTGCAGCAGAGCCAAGGGGGCTGCACTGGGGATGCACATGGGCAGCCCGGACAGGGGGAGGCAGCGCCAGCCCTGCGCCCACCTTTGGGCGTTGCCGGCGTCTGGTCAGCGGGCGCGCGGGTGCCCGGTTCGCCCAGCGGCGTGGCGGCCGGGCTAGACTCGCAGGGGCTGCAGCCCGCTGCCGAGGCCTTGCGGAAGGCGTCCGACTGGCTGCCTGTGGACAAGGGAGATGGGGTGGCGTGGGGGGGCTGCCCACATTGAGGGGGGGAACCGGCACCCCAGCATTGCTCCTGCCCCACACCAACCCCGCTGCGAGCTGCCAAATGTGCATCACTGTGTACCTGCCACCACGTCGTCGCCTCCTGGGGGGTGGGGCAGAGGCTCCCATGGGCGCAGCCATCACCATGTCCCCTCTGGGTGTCCCCACCTCCCCCACGAGTCTCAGACCCCGCATCTGCCAGGCACGGGGACAGGTAGCCCCATACCTGCCATGGTGCACACTGGCACTGCCCACGTGACACCCAGCTGTGCCTTGGCACAGCCTTTGTGGGCACAGCTCTGTGTCCTGTCACCTGCACCTGTGGGGGCACAGCCCTACATGGTCCCTGGCACCACATGGCCCCTTCTGCCCCATTGGCACAGCCCCACACACTCCTGGGCACAGCCTTTTCCATTCCACGCTGCCCCATGGGCACAGTCTTGCACGGTCCAAGGCACAGCTGTTCCATTCCCTTCTGTCCCACGGGCACAGCCCCACATGATCCTGGGCACAGCCTTTTCCACATCACCCGATGCTGCTCCATGGGCACAGACCTCCATGGTCCAGGGCAGAGATGTCCCTCCCCCTTCTGCCCCGTCGGCACGTGATTCTGGGCACAGCCTTTTCCATCCCACACTGTACCAGGGGCACAGTCCTGCATGATCCAGGGCACAGCTGTCCTATGCACTGCTGCCCCATGGGCAGAGCCTGCCCTGTGACCACTCTACTCCCTGGGCACAGTTTATTCCATCCCACTGTGGACCATCATCTCCCCAGGCACATCTCTGCCCTGTCCCCATCTGACCCATGGGCACAGCCTGCCTGATGTCCCCTCCCCAGGGGCACAGGGACCAGCATGGGGCCAGCCCCAGCAGGGGCATGGTCCCCGCCTGGGTGCCCGTCCCCCTCAGGGTGCCTGTCCCCCTCGGGGTGCCCGCGCTGCCTCCGCTGCCGGTCCGGTGTGCCGTGGGGTTGGGTGGGCTGTGGGGCAGCTGCCCGCGGCTCGACCCCCGGAGCTGCGCACCCGGGAGCTCCCAGCTACCTACATGGGAAAAAAGAGGAGAGATTTGGAGTGCGGTGGCAGGAGATATAGGGGAAGGGGGTCCGTGGGGGGGAGGAAGAGGAGGAGGAGGAAGAAGGCGGCCCACTGTCAGCTGTCTTTATGAAAGGACAGTGCAGACGACCTGTGAGAGAAAGACAGACAGACGGACGGACGGACGGAGAGAGAGAGAGAGAGCAAAGAGATGGGTCAGTCCCTGCTCAGCACAGTCATGGCGGGGCTGGAGCACCAGGGCACCGGGATGGGAGCACAGCAGGGTGGAAGGTAGCATGGTGGGAGAATGGCAGGACAAGAGGATGGAAAGGCAGCAGGACAGAAGGATGTGAGGCAGCACTGCCTGGCCAGGTGGGGAGAGAGGCCAGGACATGGCCGTGAGACCAACTATCTGCTCAGCCACAGCACAGCCCCACAGCGTGAATCCACGGCACAACCCACGGCATGGCCAGACCACACAGCACCACCCGAGGCACATCCCCACAGCACTGCCCCAAGGCACAGCACCACGGCACAACCCCACAGCACAGCCCATGGCACAACCCATGGCACACCACACAAGAACACACACCACAGGCTCCCTCCCAGCACAGCCCCATGGCACAGCCCCCCAGCATAGCACCATGACACGGCCCCATGGCTGGAGGCACCCACCAGGACAGACAGTCCTTCCCTAGATCCACACAAAGAGCCCCAGCACTGGACCCGATTGTGAGGCAGCCCAGCCTCTCCATGGGGCACTCCTCGCCAGCTGGCAGCACGCTGAGCTCCCCACTGTCTCCTGCCCCTTTTAGTTGTCACCATGGGATGCATTCCCAAGCCATCCATGGACCTCCAGTTGGGCACCCCCTGTGCACTGACCACGCTGCCAGCCTGGCTGCAGGCACAGTGCCATGACAGGTGAGCGGACAACACCCAGCAGGGAGCAGGATAAGCGTCCTTTTGCTGAAGACACCCCAACATCCAGCCCCTGACAAGCTGCTCCAGCTGCAGGGGCCACGTGAGGTGCGGTGGCAGTGGCGGTGATGGTGGCCGTGATGGTGGCACAGCAGAGCAGGATGTCCCCTGACATCTTCGTACCCTTGGTACCCAGAACCACAGTGCCAGTCCCCACAGCAGAGGGGACACTCCCTCCCCACATTGCATCCCTGGTCTTTCCATACCCCACTGCGACCCGTTGAGCTGTGACACTGCACTCACCTGTGCCCTGGTCTCTTGGTGCCCACCCCTGTGCCCACAGCCCCCCACAGCCCCTCACCTGTCCTGTGGCTGCCTGGCGAAACAGCATCGCTGCTGCCCGACGCCACCCGCTCCTGCTGCTTGAAGAAGTCCCGGGGGTTGTCGGGCCGCTGAGCGATGATGGCAGCAGCCTCCTGTGGGGATGGGGAGGCTGAGCCCCACTGCCCTGGTGGGGTGGGGCTGTGGGACCACCCTCCATGCATCCTGCAGCTGCATCCCCCATCCAGCTGTGCCCACAGCTGGAGTGAGGACCAGCACTGGGTATGACCATCACCGCACTCACCTCCACTTCCGACTCCGATTTCCTAAACTGCTGCCTGTCGTCCTCCTCTTGCTGGTCCCCCTGGGAAGAGGCACAGCATCACCTCCCAGCCCTGGGCACCCAGCTGGGGAAAGCCCTTCCCTGGGGGTAATGCCAGTGGCAACCCTGGCTCCAATCCCATCCCCAGTCCCACTGTGGCACTTACAAAGATGGACTGCTCCTTCAGGCGCTGCCGGGCCTCCTCTGCCTCCATGCTCTGCTGCTTCCGCCTGAGATGGGGAACGGGAGAGGCGCTGGGCATCGGCTCCTGCCGGCCCCTGCCCCAACCCCACCCTATGAGAGACACCCATGTGCCCACCCAGCCGCTCACAGCACATGCACAACCATCCCATACCCACATCCCACCCGACCCCGGCCGTGCCTGTGCTCCTCAATCTGCTCCTCACGCTCCCGGTAGCGCCGCTCCCGCTCCTCCTGCTCCAGCCGCTCCTGCTCCATCCTCTCCTGCTCAAACCGCAGCCGGGCATCCAGGGCCTTTTTCCTCTCTTCCTCCTTACGCAATTCCTCCTCTTTCTGGTGGGGAGGATGAATGAGGGGGCTGCCCATCAGCCCGGCAGCAGCTCAAGCTGCTCCCTGGGGACTACTGACTGCCCCTCCACAGCCCACCTTGGCCTGTTCCCAGAACTGCTCCCGGTTGAGCCGCTTCATCTCCACGGTGGCATCGGTTTTCTGGTAAGTGGTGCCCTGGGACGGAGGAGAGGCAGGGGGGGTGGAGGGGCTGGGATCAGCGAGGGGGGGTAACAGTAAGCGGCACACGGGGTGAGGGGCTGCGGCAGACAGGAGCCCCGGGCGGGAGGGACGCCCCAGTCCCACCACCATCGCCATCGCTGCCATGGGGACATTACCACGGGCTCGGCGTTCTCATCCTCGCGCAGCCGCAGGCGGTGCAGCACCGGGCTGGAGACGCGGGCCAGCCCATTGGAGAGCCGCTGCCCGATGGCCCCCGGGTCAATGTCCTCCACACTGCTGGCATTGACGATGACATCGACGCCCTGGGGGGGGAGGCAAGCAGCCATCAGGGTTCAGGATCAGTGCCCTGGAAGCATTATCCCCCTCCCTAGCGTCACCCACCTGGAAGAACTCGGCAATCTTGGCTACGTGGCTCGCGCAGGCGCATTTGCGGGCGTCCGGCACATCCTCACCCACCTGTGGCAGCCAGAGAGGGACTGAGCCGAGAGGGGCAGCAGAGTGACCCCACCCCCCTGACCACAATGGGGCAGCAGGACTCTGGGGCACACACACCCCCTGGCCACTGCCAGCTCCCCCACACCCAGCCATGTCCCCATGGGCATAGCACAGCCCCCTGTCAGCACGGCCCCCCCACACTCACCCAGTTGACGAGGACATATTTGGGGAGCACAGCCTGGGGGTCCTTGACGCTGCAGAAGCCATACATCACCTTCTGAATCTCAAAGTGGCCAGAGAGCTCCAGCAAGCCTCCACCTGGCACAGCACCATCAGTCCATGTCCACACAGCACCAGGAATGGGTGTCAGGGAAAACACCGGCAGAGCGGAGCCAGTGGAGGGGATGAAGGACCTTACCTCCCGATGCTGCCAGCTTCAGGTCGTCGGAGCCATCCTCGTATGTGTAGAGGGCCCTGGGGAGACAGCATGGGTGAGCCAAAGCCAGGAGGAGTGTGGGGCAGACCCCCACCTCCCCATCCTGCTCACACTGAGGTCAGGGTGTGCCCTGGGGTCCAGCTGGGTGTTCCCAAACTAGCACAAACCCCAATCCTTTGTCCATCAATAGCTCCAAGAGCCAGGCAAGGCAGACAGGATGTGGGGCAGGGCCTATTCCCTAACCCTTGCTGGCAGCCATGGGGAAGGGTCCCAAGTTTGAGGACAGAACAGTCACTTGGGCATGGGGACCCACTGACTGCCATGCCACAAGCCACCACAGCCTCACAGCAACTTGCACACCTGTCCATGTCCCCTCACAACCTTGCCAGCTACTGCCCAGGTTTGAGGACAGCCCTGTGCCCCCGGTAGGGACCCGGGTCTGCTCACGTGCCCGGCTGCGTGAGCCACCAGCCCAGCAGGCACCAGGCCGGGGGAGGACGCCGGAGCACCAGCAGCAGCAAATCAATGAGCCGCCAGAGTGTGATGGGGCCGTCATGGAGACTGTTCCTTGGAAACCATTCCCAGCTGATGGGAAACCCCCTGTCGCTTCCACCGTGCCCTGGCCAGCCCCCCTCGGGGGCTCCGTGGGGACCCCCACCAGCCAGCACCTCCCCAGGGGCACACAGCCAGCAATGGAGGGGGGACCACGCATGCCAAATTGGTCCAGGGCGGGTGGGCGAGGGGATGGATGTCGCTAGGCAACAAGCATCCTCCGTCACCATGGCAACCCCCCCATCCCAGCTGGGATGCAGCTCGCCCCAATGACGAGGTGATTAGTGGAGGGGAGCGGGGGAGGCAGGCAGGCAGTGGGGACCTGCGGGGCCTGGCAGGCACCCAAACCTGCCTGCCACCGTCACGCGCTGCACCCGGAAAGCCGGGGCCGCCCGTGCTGGATCCCCCACATCCCTGCACCGCCGCGGGTGGGCGGCTCTGCCGATCAGCATTCGGCTGATGGTGCCCGCACGGCGCTTCTCAGAGCCCCAAAATCCCCGCTGTGCTGGGCAAAGCCATCCTCACTGAAGCCTGCAGCTTCAATCCACAGCCTGGGAAACAGGAATTGAGGGTCCCTATGAGCAGAGCTACCTCCAAAACAAGGCCATGGCTGGAGCTAAAAAGCAGGTGGAGGGCAGGGAGGTGCCTAAGAGGGAGAGGGCCTCCCTCTGCCTCCAGCACCCGCTGCCCCCCGAGCCCCTGGCAGGGAGCCACAGATAATTGCACCAACAAGATTGACTTTAATCCGCACATCCCGATCCCGCTAATCGGCCGCCCCAGCCGGCGCCAGCTTCCAGGCCTGGAACAGCTGCAAAGTGCCGTCTGAGATGCCTGTGACGGGGAAGGATGGCAAATGCAGCCCCTGATCCCTCAGGAATGGGGGAGGGCGGCCGCAATTTGGGGGAGCCCAGGGCTGCGGGTTGGAAGCTGGCAGGGTGGGATGCAGCTGGCAGCAGACAGGAGGAAAGAAGTAGGGCAGAGCCACGGCATCACTGCCTGGGGAGCCCTGTGGGTGCTGGGGGCACCCACTGCCTGCTTTCCTTCCCCAGAACCCTGCCATGCTGGGTGGTATCTGAGCCCAAGGCTGCTGCCTGCACCCACGGCTGCTCCCAGGGCAGATGGGGCTTGCTGTGGACACAGCCCAGCAGCACAGCCTGACTCCACGCCAGGATGGAGGTTTCCAGTCCCAGGGACAGGAGACCATGCTGGGGCCAGCAGCATCCCCAAGGGTGCCCCCAGGGACCCACAGCCCAACAGTATCACACGACCCCCGGCAGTGGGGACCAGCTGTGTCACAGCGGGTGCTGTCAGCATCATGCATTGCTTACCCATCTTCCATGGGCTTTAATCCCTCCACCCAACACCTACAGCCCTTTCCCACCCCCGGGCCCCAGGTATGTGGGTCACCCGTGGGTGGAGGTGCCCCGTGCAGCCCGGGGGGCGCTCCCTGCAGCCGGGGGGCTCCACTGAGGATCCCTCATCACCCCACCAACGAGACGGCGGCCCCGCTGCCCTCGCATGGCCCCGCTGCTCACCAGAGTAGGCAGAGCAGCATCCCTGGGTGCCAGAACAGGGCTCCTGCGGCAGCCCACCCCCCATACCACGGCCAGGGAGGGGTCACATCGCCTCAGCCTCCCGCCCCAGCCCAGGCACATGTGTTTCCAATGTGGCTGGGAGCTCCAGGGAGTCGGCGTGCTCAGAAAGCAGCACCAAATTCCTTTCCGATCGAGTAATGGGCCCCAGCAGCCTTCGCGGGGCCGGGCAGGGGGAGGGGATTCTCGGACCCTCCAGGACCGGGCTGGAGCAGGGGGAATCCCAGACTAAACAGAGGGATCGCGGCCGGGCAAGAGCGTGGCATTCCCTGCTACCGGCCCAGGGCCAAGCTCTGGCCAGTGTCCTCCCAGGCACCTTCCCGGCTCAGCCGGGCTGGGCCCTCCTCCCCGTGGGACTGTCCCCATCACCTTGTCCGATGCATCCCCACCAGCATCACCCCTCATCCCACACCCCGGCCGAGGGCCCTGCAGAAGGGATACTGCTCCCACAGGCACTGGGTGCCAGGCATCCCGGTGACAATGGGATGGAGCGGCTGGGGACGATGGAGCAAGCTCAGCCCCACGGATGGGGTTGGCAGGGGATCACTACCTGGCCGGGATCAGCGCTGGAGGTGTGTGGTGAGGGGGGGAGCCTTCCCGGGAACCGATTCTGCTGCTCTCAGCAGCTTTGGCAGGGACGGCTCCTTTGCAGCGGATGCCGGGAAGCGAGATGTACCCAGGGCTGACAGCTGCCGCCTGGCCGGCAACACACACGGCACTTGCCTACAGCGCCCTTGGGCTGACAGCGGGACTGCGGGGCCCTCCGGAAACCCCCGGGGGCTGGCGGGGACCTGGACCTGCCCAGGCCACCCATCCCTGTCCTGAGAGCAGGGACCCGGTCAGGGATCGGCGTCTGCCCGGCTGAGGGGTGGGTGCAGCCCAGCTGGGAGGTGGGAGCCCCCGGATGGGTGGTGGGTGTACACCGGAGGGGTGGTGGGTGCCCCTGGCTGGATGGTGGGCGCACAGTAGCCCCCCCCTCCGCCCCCCACCAAAAGCATCATACACAGCATGCACCCAGCACCCCACACTGTCCAGCGCCCCGGCTCTGCCCTGCAAGATGCACCCCAGCTTGCCGGCAGCATTCTCTGCACGGCACAGGCATCCTGGGGGGCAAGGAGAGGATCCGGAGGCAGATGGCTCCAAGCAGCCCCACGGCACCCGGGCGGGGTGGGAGATGCGGGTGGGCTGGCAGTGGGTGATGCTCCCTGCAGCGGGCCTGGATCCAGCCGGCTCCGACGCCGGGTGCCCGGCACTGGGGTGCGGGCAAGGCAAGCAGCCGGGGGTTCCACCGGAGAGAGCCACTGCTCTCCCCGACTCAGCAGCAATCCCAGGCCGGCGAGGCAATCCCGGGCCGACGCACCACGACCCCCCACGGATGTGGCAGCGAGGGAGCTTTGGGGGAGCCGACGGTAGAGGGACCGGCGGGGGATGCTCGGTGCCCCCGCGGCCTCAGGCCTCGCTCCGCTGGGCAGCGGGATCGCCCGCTGCCGGCACACCGGTGGAGCCGGTCGGGAGCAGGACTGGTCGGGAGCGGGGCCGGGCTGG
>VZTX01031798.1:0-19239 GCA_013400915.1 Pardalotus punctatus | reverse complement strand
CCGGCGGAGTGGGGACCGGCCGGGAGCCCCGGGCCGGGGAGAGCCGGCGAGGAGGAGGAGGGACGGGACGGTCGGTGCCGCGGCCCCCGGCCCCTCTGCCACTTCCTGGGAAACATGGTAATTCCTGTGGCATCCCTCTCCCTGCCGCTGCCCCTCCCCGTGGCTGCCGGTCCCGCGGGCACCGGGTGGGCACGGGGTGGGCACGGGGTGGGAGCGGGAGCGACAGCAGAGGGAGGTCGGGTGCGAAGGAAGGAGGTGCAAAGTCAGAGGTGGGTGTGGAGGTGGGTGTGAGGACAGAGGTGGGTGGGAAGGCAGAGACAGATGTGAAGGTGGAGGCTGGGTGTGAAGGTGGAGCGGGGTCAGTGTGAAGGTGGAGGTTGGGTGTGAAGGTGGAGGTCGGGTGTGAAGGTGGAGGTCAGTGCAAGGTTGGAAATAGGTGTGGAGGAGGACCTGGCTGTGGCCTCTTGGGCAGGTGTGTATGGGGCTGCATCCTGCGATGCTTAAAATTCCCTGCAAAGTTTGTCCGGGGGATGGGTGCAGCGAGTGGGAGCTGCTGTGTGAGCCGTGCCAGCACAGGGGGATGCTCGGCAGACCGACTGGATCATTCGTCACCGCAGCCGGCACGTGCCGTTGCCCTGGGCTCTGTGCTGAGCACGGCCTCCCACTCTGGGCCAGGCTGAGCGCTTGCATCGTGTCCTGCCAAAGATGGTGACAGCAAGAGCTGCCGGAGAGGCTGAGGAATTGGTATTCAGGACTGGTCCCAGGCTCAAACCTCCCTCCTTCCTGAGCAGGGGGGAGAAAGGAGCTGGAGCTGAGTCACCCTGTGGCTTTGGGCACAGGTTAAACAACTTCACTGCACCAAAACCCCAAAGCCCAGCCCGTCTTGTTGGTGTAAACTACTTTAAAAATATGGGTATTTGGGGAGAAATATCAATCTCTATTTAACAGCACTTTGGCTTATTAAAATGGAAATAGCTTTGCAAATGTAAATCTCCTTATGCTCCCTAATGCCTTTGTTCCAGCTCCACTCCCTCGCAGCGGGTGGAGGGACTGGGATAACTGACTGCTTTTGGATTCCTATGGGCTCCTGGCCGGCCCGGATGTGGCTTCGCCTACGAACTCGGAGCTGCTGCGCCATGGTTACCCCAAAAGCCCCCCTCAGTGATGAAGTGCTTTGTGACACTCCAAAAACAGTTTTAGTCAGTCATTCCAGGCCAAAATATTCCCCAGCACAAACCAGGCTGTGTCTGGTGCCTCCATCAGTCCCTGGTTCTCTCCTGACACTGGCTCACGTGGTCCCTGCCACTGGATGAAGTCCTGTGTGATAGGGTGAGAGGAAACAGCCTCAAGTGGCGCCAGGGGAGGGTTAGACTGGATACTAGGGAAAAATTTCTTCACTGGAAGGGTTGTCAAGCCCTAGCACAGGCTGCCCAGGCAGTGGTAGAGTCACCATCCCTGGAAGGATTTAAAAGACTGTTGAAGGCAGGGTGGGCAGTTCTGGCTCATCTCTCATGGCAGTGTTTGGAGCTGGATGGATGCTCCTGTGTTGTTGTGGCTCCTCACCTCGGTGTTGGGATGGGGAGAAAGTTGAGCTTGGCAGTGCTGGGCATGGAGGTGGTGGGCACCTGGCTGGGTTCAGCACTGGGGACCAGGTGGCTGCACTGGGGCCCCACTGGAGCAACCTGGAACTGGCAAAGCCCAGCAGGGATTTTCCAGAGAAAGGTCTCCAGTCCGTTCTAGGAACTATGCACAGTAAGACCAAGCTTGAGGAAAAAGGTCCAAGGGCAGAAAGCCTGGACAGGAAACACACTGGCAGATCAGGGCCCTGAGAAGGGACTGGCTTGCCTCCTCCTCTGCCCAGCTCTGTGGCTTCTCCTGTCAGGTGCAAGGGCAGGAGATTCCTGTGTTGAGACATGGAAAAAAGACATGAAGAATTAACCAGAGCATGACTACAAAGTGCTTTAGCTAAAGCGCATTAAAGCTAATTAAGCTGAATTAACCGTGGCCCCTTTGTCTCTGTATGGGCTCCTCGACCAGGGATTAGCTGCCTGAAACTAATGCTCACCTTGAGCTAATCCCACCGGACTTCCTGGGTGCTCACACAGGAGCACAACTCAGCTGCCTGGAGGATGCTCCTCTCCCCAGCTTGCTGATGGG
Organism: Pardalotus punctatus; assembly: GCA_013400915.1. Classification (NCBI taxonomy): domain Eukaryota; kingdom Metazoa; phylum Chordata; class Aves; order Passeriformes; family Pardalotidae; genus Pardalotus; species Pardalotus punctatus. The sequence goes on along the minus strand of VZTX01031798.1, from coordinate 17,082 downwards.
GTCCCCTTGACAGCTGTGCCAGTCATCCCTGCACTGCCTGGAGCACAGCCCAGACATCACGGGAGCTGTGGGGTGGCTTCCCTCTGTGTACCAGCTGTGCCAGCTCGGTCTACACAGCCAACAGCTCCTGCAGCACTCAGAGAATGAACTGGGAACCGCTGGTTCACACGTGGCACAGATCCAGTGTCCTTACCCTGGTCTGGGGCAGTGCAGGGGGACGCAACACGGCAGAACGCTTCCCAGAAAATGCAGGAGTCATTTTGAGTTTGGCAAATTCAGCAATGAGTCTGGACCAAAACACCCTATCCATCTTCAGATGTTTGTTCTTCCTTCCATCTGCTGCATTCCTGCACCGAGCTGCAGAGCCCGGCACAGCCCCACGATCTGTCTGGTCTGACTCCGTTTAACCCCTCAGCTGTGGTGACTCCTCCGCCTCCACATGGCTGGCAGCCGAGCAAGGCGGCTGCTGCCTCCAGGGTTTATCCCAGGCTCCCTAACCACAGCCCGGCGCTGGGAACTGGACCTGCCATACTGCACACCCTGCCTGTGCTGTGCTTGCTCTGCTCCACTCCCGGTTTCCCCGTATCCAGCCCAGGAGTGTTTGGCGTCCCTGAGTTCAGCAGCATTGCCCATGTGGGCATCCCAGGACCCTGACAGTGGCACAGTGCAGTGTAGGATGCTGGGCGGAGGCCCTGGGTCAAGGGGGAACGATGTCCCCACTACAGGGCCACTCTCCCACCAGTGACACTTATCTCCCTCCCGCAGGATGCCGGGTCACTGGATGCAGCAGTGCAAAGTGCTCTCCAGGCCCTCTACCCGCCCTTCGAAGCCACGGCCCCCACCGTCCTGGGCCAGGTGTTTCGGCTGCTGGAGACCAGCTACCAGGGGGATGGGCTCTGCTGCCTGCTCCAGTTCCTCATCCCAGCCAAGCGGCTCTTCGAGCGCCTGCGGCAGGCGGCCTGCGTAAGCCCCTGTGCCCCACCACGGTGCCCCCATGAGCCACTCCTGGACACGGGGGCTTTGCCCTAAGGAGTCTTACCTGCGTGGCCATGCTGACCTGTGGGCTTCCTCCCTGCGCATCCACTCCTTGTCCCATCCCCTCCCTGCAGAGGGGACCATGGCACACCCAGCTCCCTGGGACTGGTCCAGCACATGTGGTCCCTGCAATAAGGGCAGGGGGACTCTGAGGTCATCTTGTCTTGATCCTAGAGAGGCTCAAGCAGGGGTTTTCCCTCTGTAAGCACATGGGGAGACTCTGCACCCTGGGAATAGCCATGGCTCGGGGTGGGCTTGCAGGGTTCTGCTGCAGGGGCTTGGCTCAGGGACCATTGCGTCACCAGGCTCTTTCACCCCCAACATGGGAAGTGCAGAACCGGGCAGCAAGAGCACGTGGGGGCGGCTGGGAGGCGCAGAGCTGGCAGGACTCTCATGCACTGTGTTCTTCCTCCCCCCCAGGCTCCCTACTTTAACCGCATCTTTCTCCATGAAGGCTGGCCCTTGTGTCTGCATGAGAAGGTGGTCGTGCACCTTGCACCACTCAACCCCCTCCTGCTGCGCCCTGGGGACTTCTACCTGCAAGCAGAGCCCTGCAAGGAGCACACAGCGCGTGTCACTGTCAAGCACCTCTCCCTGGACCTGCGCTCAGTGGAGGAGACACCAGTCCCTGAGGCCACCCACGCACTGCTCTTCACCAATGCGTGGCTGGAGGAGGTGAACAGCAGCTGGGCTGGAGCTCCCCTGCACACCTGCCTGGTGGCCACCGAGAATGGCGTCACCCCACTGCCCTGGAGCCGGATTGCCACGCCCGAGTTCACCGACAAGCCCAGCGCTGGAGCTGATAGTGCACCTGCAGGTGCCCAGCATGAACCTACTCCTGAGACTGCACCTGAGCCAGCAGCACCCGGCACACCTGTGCCCCATGGCACAGTGAATGTCCCCACGCCCTACAGCAACATTGTGGGCACCATCCCAGGCTGCAAGGCCACCTCTTGGAAGTCAAGCCAGGGGCGATACCCAGGACTGATCAAGGTGGAGCAGGCAGGGCTGCGGAAGAAGCCGGCCATGCTGGCTGCACCCAGCCTCTGTGAAATCATCAGCCAGAACCTGGAGGGGGAGTATGTGGACCTGCTGGATCAATCCCAGGAGGACATGGACCTCCTGACCAGATCCCTGTTGCCTACCTGCCCTCCAGGGACAATAAGGGCTGGGGCTGAGGTGATGCTCCCCTGGGCAAATGGGGAACCAGGAGCAGATGCCTGGTCCTGTGAGGGACCACTGAGCTCAGAGGAGAGTCCCTGCAGCCCGTGCCTGGGGAGGAAGCTGAGCCAGGAGCCAGGGCCACATGGCCCAAAGTGCCGCCAACGTGACTCCTACATGGCCGCGCTGCAGAACCCGGTGAGCTTCGGCTCTGGGCTGATGGCAGCCATCCTGGAGGAGCCGGACAGTCCCGGCCCCGAGCTGCCCCCTGCCACCCCCCGTAAGACCCCCACACAGCACAGGAAGGGGGCCGGCAGCCCCACACTCCTCACCCGCCAGTCCTGCCGAGTGACTCCTGAGGTGCCGGGGCAAGGGGGGTTGGTGCAGCGGGGCAGCCCCCGGCTCCCCCAAGGTTCCAGCCACAAGTTCTCCTTCCTGAAGGGTGCACGGCTTGGGGCAGCCCCTGCAGATGAAAGAGTCACCGGCCAGCACGAGGGGGCCTGGAAGAAGATGTCAGCCATCTATTCACCCAGGATGGGCAGAGCCAGGGCAGCAGGGAAAGGTACTGTCCTGTGGGGCTGGGGATTTGCTATTCCTCTGCTTTGCTGAGTGTCACCAGCTCCTCTCTCCTCCATCCCCATGCACAGGTATGAATACAGCCACTGCTGCTCCCGTGGAGGAACGGTCTCTGGAAAGTGCCAGCTGCAAGAATGGTCCCTCTGTGCCCAACGCTGGCACTGCTGGTCGGGAGCCTCCAGCCTGGCAGGAGCTGCACACTGGGCTGCTGCGCTCAGGCATCATCAGCCTGCCAGGTACTGCTGGCACTGCGAGCCCAGGGGATGGTGGGAGAGGCCTCTGGATGGAAACACGGGCTGCTGGAGAGGTGTTCTGGAGGGCTTCAGGGCTTTGCTGGAGGCCAGAAATACTCCAAGCGGAAAATTTCCTTTCAGCTGGGCAAAAACATTAAAAACATAAATGCAGGCAGCCTGTGCAATGCAGCTGCCCTGATCCCAGCCGCCCCAAGCCCTCCCACACCATTCCTCTCCAGTGAAGCTGTTCAGCTTTAGCTGCCAAACTCTAAACATTTGGCTCCTTCTTTTTCCCAAGAACCGAAAAGCAGTAACAAAAACCATCTTTTTCTCAGGAAAAACGTCCCCAGCAGCTCTGGAATTCCAGGCATTCATGCCAACAACCCCCTCAGGCTGGCTCTGCCCCTCCAGAAGGGCCAGAGGGGCTGCACCATGGCAGGCCCTGAGCTGAGCTGGGGCAGCATGGATGGGTGCCCCAGCCCATTGTGGGGTGCTCAGGTCTGGCAGGTGGCTGCCAGAGGGGTCACTCACCCTTTCCTCACAGGGAGCTCGGACAGGCTGGGCAGGGCCCTCCTCCTGGTGACCACCGGCAGCAGCGCCTGGCGGGCTGTGTGGTGCTCAGCTGCTGAGCTGGCCAGGCTCATCCTCTGCCTCTGCTCCCTCCCCAGGTAAGGGCCAGCAGGACCTGCCCGTGATCCCCAGCTGCAGAGTCACTCAGGGCTCCCAGGCAGCTCCCAGGCCAAGTTGGGGTGGATGCCCAGCAGCCCACACGCTGGTTTGGGCACATCCCCAAGGACTCTGGACCATGCCCCTGCCAGAGGCACATGCTCTGAGCCCTTGGTTGGGGCATCCCACAGGGACAAGGCCACCACCTGTGGCTGTGGGTTCCTGCCTGCCTGGGGGTGCAGAGTGTGGGACGGGGTCTTTGGGAGAGTCCTGCCCCAGGGAAGGACCCTGACTCCTGCTGTGTTTCCCCTCACTAGGCAAGAAATGAAGAACGGTGAGAGGCGAGAAGCGAAGGATGTTGGGCTCACGGTTGTGGTGGATGCCAGGAAACAGCTGCCTGCTCCTGTCCTGTTCTCAGCCCTCCGCTCTGTCCAGGTACGTGTGCCTGTGCCACAGACATGCCAGGGGTGTCCCTGTCTGGGAGGGAATGCTGCCACCCTTTGGGGGTCTCTCAGAGCCTCCCCTGTGCCCTCTCACCATGTGATCCCCAAAGATCCCTTCCCAGCCCTGCCATCACCCGGCCCTGTGGCATCACCCAGAGCCTTCCAGCATCCTGCTACGTGAACTCACCAGGAAATGGGCTCCGCAGTGACAGTCCATTGTCCTGGCAGAGTCCTTGTGCCAGTGCCCAGGTTGTGCCACAGAAGTGCCCCGTGCTGTCCAGGGGCTAGGGTCTCCCCCTTGCCACAGCACCCTTTGCCTTTGCATATCTGATAAAACCCATGTTGGCCCTGATGCTCCTCATGTGGAGAAGTGTCACTGGTGTGAGAGAAGGGGTTTGCTCATGAGGCTCTTCCCACGGTCCTTTGCCAGGGAGCTGGTGGCTGGGCTGGGGTCATGGCCTGAGTGACCTGTTCCCATCTCCCCCACCAATGAGCTGGGGAGCCTTTTCCTTTGCAAAGAGCTCGTCAGCCTCAGCCAACCCAGGAAATCCCAGCACTGCCATGGGTGACCTGAGGGCTGCCCGTGGGGTTTGCCCTGGTGACTCTCCCTTGCCTCCCATAGAGTGTCTCTCCAGGCTGCATCCACAGCATGCTACTCTTGGCCGAGAAGGAGCTGGTCTCCCACCGTGAGAAGCTGCCCGGGGTGCAGGTGAGGCTCCCTGTCCCCTGGGCTGAGGTGGGAGGGGGCTATTCCCTGCTCCGGGCAGCCTTACAAGCCCTGTGCCCTGCAGGTGGAGACCCTGACGTCGCTGAAGGCTCTGGGCCGCCACATCGACAGCTCCCAGCTGCCCCCAGAGCTGGACGGTGCCTTCCCCTACTGCCACGGCGAGTGGGTTCAATTCTTCCAGGTGTCTGTTACCACGCCATGAGCCATTGCCTCACCTCCCTCCTGTCCCTCTGTCCCCACTGCGTCTTTCATGTCCCACACACATTCCTGGAAGAGTGACAGGAAGGCCTGGGAGAGGGGAATGAAAAGGAGAGCTCTGAGCACAGGAGGGTCAAGCTCCTTCCTACCTGCTCCTGCCTGCAGCTGCCCATCCACCTCTGCTCTCCCTTCCTTATCAGCTTTAACCCAGTGCCTCACACTATTCCCTGCTCTGTCCTGGCACTGCTCCTCCTCCTCATGGGCAGGCTGTCCCTCCTGACCTGCCGGGTGTGTCCCCCACAGAAGCTGCATCCCTTCACAGCCAGCCTCAGGCAGGCATCAGAGCTGCTGCAGCGCTGCATCCAGGAGCTGCGGAGCACCAACGCACTGGCAGGGACACAGGTAACAGCAGTGGCAGCACCACAGGTTGGGGACCTTCCCAAAGTGCCCATTTGCAGTGCACCCACAGCCACGTTTCACTCCAGTTGCCCAAAACTTGGCACAGCTGCTACAAGACTGGTTGCTTCTGGCCATGGGGCTGTCCCCTGTCCCCTCTGCTCCTGCCTGGGGTTCAGCCTCAAGTACCCATCCTGTGCTGGCTGAGGCCCCAGGTGAGGCCTCAGGTAAGACATCTGTCTGACCCTCCCTCCATTCCTCCTTCCTTCCACAGGATGTGGCTGCAGGCATCAGGAGGCACCAGGAGCTGATGCAGAAGGTGCTGAGTGACCCTCAGCTGGTTCAGGTGCAGCGTGAGGGGGGGTTCGTGCTGGCCAGGCTGCGCAGGGAAGCCGCCCGCCTCCACGCTTCTGACCACGTCAGGTAGGACAGGGCAGTTCTGCTGGTCAAGCAATACCCATGCCAGGGATCCCCGGCGTCTGCTGGCTGACCGAGCCACCTCCCCACCAACAGCCTGGTCCCCATGAGCCCAAGCAGTTGCCATGCTCTCTCCTGCTCTGGAAGCATGGAGCACATGTCTGGGAGAGCCCATTGCAGGAGTCCCCTCATCCTTACTGGGGAAGGTGCCAGATCCCTGGGAGGGTCTCCTGGCCCAGGACAGGCCAGATCTGTCACTGCTCTGCAGTGCCGGCAGCAATGCCTTGGGCTGGGCTCAGGAAAAGCCACTAGATGGGGCCACGTCCCGGCCATGCCGTGCTCGGCCAGCTGTGCTGTGCTCATCCGGTGATGTCGCACTCGTCTGGTGATGTTGCACTTGTCTGGCCATGCTACACTCATCCAGTGATGCCATAATCCAGCAGTGCTATACTCCTCTGGCCATGCTGTACTCATCCAGGTGATGTCACCCCCACCTGGGCGTGCCATACCCATCCAGTGATGCCGTAATCTGGCCGTGCTGTTACTCATCCAGCCATGGCACACTCATCCAGCCATGCTGTAATCGGGCCATTCCATACTCACCCGGTGATGTCGCTCTCGTCTGGTAATGCTGCACCCATCTGGTGATGCCGCACTGGTCCAGCCGTGCCACGCTGCTCCAGAGTCTGTGAATGCAAGCAGCACTCATGCACTGCTCCCTGCTGTTCCCTTCTCATGGTTGACCTGTGCTGCACTCATAGACGAGGCTGTCCTATCCCATGGTCCCTGCCATCCATGTTACTCCATGGGATGGGGAGATGTCCAGGTGCCTGCAGGGCTGGGGTCAGGAGCTGATCAAGACAGCAGCTCCCCTCCATTTGTCCATCCCCAAGCTCACCTGACAGCACCTGGCACTGATGTCCCCTCTCCTCCCAACCCCCAGGACTGGTATGGAGTTGGCCAAGGGGCTGTACAGTCAGCTGGAGGAAGAACTTCATGACCTCGTGTCCCAATCCAACAGCTGCCTGGAGCACCTGGAGTTCCTCCGCAAGGTCCGGGAGCTCGAGACCGAGTTTGGCAAGGTGAGCTGGGTGTCCCTGGGGTGCCACAGGTTGAATTTGCCCTCCGTGGTGTCCCACAGTTGAGTGTTTTGGTCCTGTTTCCTTTGTTTTTGATGATGATGGAAGCCTGGAGAATGGCAGGATTGTCTGAGCTTTGATTTTCATTGTGGGCGACTGTGTGTGACTGTGCCTGGGCTGGGATGCCCGGCTGGGGCAGGAAGGGGAGGTGCTGTGGACACGCTGCTGCCATGGCTGGTCCCACCTGATCCCTGTTCTGCTCTCTCACAGCTGGGGTCCTGGCTGGATGGAGAGGCAGCAGTGCGGCTGCAGGAGATGGGCACTGAGGAGTGGAGTCCCAACAGCTGCCAGGGCTCTGCTGACCGCTTCAAGGAGTTCCTCGGCCTGGCCACAGTATGTCTGGAGGGGCTTTTCTGTGACAGACATCCCCTGGGTTTCGAAAGAGGCTTCTGGGCAGTACTGGGTGTCCCTGGGTTGTTGAGTCACTGCAGTCGTCAAGCTGCAGTTGTCAAGCTCAGCATTGTGGGGACTCTGGGCAGTCCTGCTCCAGTAAGGGGGTGGCTGTGCTGTTCCTTGATGTATGCTGGGCTGGGACTGCTGTCCCCCACCCCTGCTGTGCTCCATCCACGCAGCTCCTTTTTCCTGCAAAACCTGGGTGTCCATCAGACAGCAAATAACATTGTGATGAGGATCTCCCTGTTCCCCTGGATGTATAGGCCCTTTAGTCACACTAACTGAAGGGAGGGTGAGGCACGGTGACCCCACTCGGGACAGGAGGTATATTTGGTGCGTTCTGAGCCAAGCCAGTGCAGAGCAGACATCTGGAAAATCCCATCCCTTTGTTTCTTCTCACTTGCCCAGAAGTGTTTGCCATCCATCTGTGATGGTGATACCAAGTGCTGCCCTGCGGCTCATCACCCTGTGCACATATCCCAGGTCAGCACCATTCCCAAGAGTGGAGCCTGTTCCTTCCTGTCGTCCCTGCAGGCTCAGTACCAGCATGGCCTGACCCTGTGCCGGGAAGCGGCTGAGGTCCGAGACACAATGTTCCCCGAGGCAGATGCCTTCCAAGCAGCCGCAGCCCTTTTCCAGACAAAGCTGATGAGCTTCTCCAAGCAGCTGGAACGGCGGCAGGCAGAATGGAAGCTGCTCCAGGAGCTCATCCAGTTCTCCAACAAGGTGGGTGAAGGGGATCTTCCCCTGCAGGACCTGGCGCTGTTGGTGGCCACGAAACCAGCCGCTGTCACCTCTTTTGTAGGTGGCGGGGCTGAAGCTGGACTGCCGGCAGTGCTCGGCCCGGGCACAGTGTGGGGAGGGCCAGGCCCTGCGGTGCCTGCAGAGATCCTTCCAAAAGCTCTCAGTGGAGTTCGCCCTGGAGAAGCTGCAAGAGATGAAGGCTCAGGTGCGCAGGATGCAGAGCAGCCAAGGACTGGCAGCCTGGACAGAGGCACGGCACAGGTACCAGGAGACACGGCAGATCCTGGAGGAGATGCTGGCAGAGCTGCAGGAGGCCTGGGGAGCGCAAGCTGATGGGCAGGGAGACTCCTCCAGCCCCCCCAGCCCAGGGTCTGCATCCCCTTGCATGGAAGCCCCAGTGTGCAGAGCAGCCCCCTGCCCTGAGCCAGCGGTGTTGGGAGGCAGGGGGGGGGCAGAGCAGCCAGAGACCAGCACTGAGGGGCCAGGACAGCCCCAGACCAGCACCGCTCCTGGCTCCACACTGGGTGTGGAGCAGAGTTCCCTGCAGTCCCACTGCCGGCTGGGGCCTCAAGGTACCCCCACCTCTCACCACCACACCTCTGCTGACACCCCCCATCCCAAACCCAAGAGCAAAGCCAGCCTGGGAGCAGCAGGACACCTTGCCCAGGAGTGCAGGCAGTCCCCTCGGAGGCGTCCCTTCACCCTGCCTCCCTGGACACGCTTTCCAGGTACTGACCCACCGTGTCCCACTGCAGTGCCCTGTGGGACTGCCTCAGATCCCAGCACACCTGGTGCACCAGCAGGGCCACGGGCAGAAGCTGCCCAGTACTTCCAGGTTTCCAGCCAGAGCAGTTTCTCCTCTGAAGACTCAGACTCACAGCACTCCATGGAAGAAGCCCCAGCAGCAAGCCTGGCTTTGCCCAGGGACCTCCAGAGTCCCAGACCACCCTGCCCCTCCGAAAAGTTCCCCCAGATCATATACCTGGAGAACCACCACACTGAAAGTTCAGCTAAAGCAAATGCCAAGTAACCAGTCCCTTCAGTTGAAGCTGTTTCTGTCCAGCTGTGTAAGTCTCAATCACCAACAGGCTGAGACTTCCTATACTCAGAGGTGGGATGCTGGGACTTCTTACCCCATCTTCAGTCCCAGAATCTTTGGTTCCCTGTCCTTAGTGCTCTTCCTGCCATGGATTAGCAGTAACTCCATCACCAGCTCATGAGGTTCGTTCACAATCTACCAGGTGTGTAGCAATTCTCCCATAAAGTGCCTTTATCCCTTTATCAGTGCCAGCCTTGTGTCAGGGTTCCCACATTAGAAGCTGTGCCTGGAGCATCCCAGGGGAGCGCAGACCTGTGAGGTGTTCCTGACACTGTGCTCCCTGCTCCACTGGATGATTTTACCATCCCCTGTGCTGCTGCTGCAGCCCTGGCCAAGACCCAGCGATGGGCCCTGGGTTTGTGTGCACTCATTAACACAGAACTAACTCCATTAACATTAATAAACCTGAAAAGAAACACCTAGATGGTCCTTGTGGAGGAGAGTGAGAAGTTGTGTCCCACTGAGAGCCAGGTGCAGGGTTCTCACCCAGGCTCCAGCTGCTCCCAGTGACCAGCACAGTGCCCACAGGCAGCTGGTGCCACCAAGAAGGCGCCCTGTGCCCCCCACATGGGCTGTGCCCACAGCCTGGCTCTTCTGCTTGCTGTCAGCACCTTGCTCCTGCTTCAAGGACCCTTTTGTAAGGGTTAAGCACCTCAGTCTCCTGTTCTCCCTCCCAGTACATGAACACAGTGGTGTCATCCTGCCCTGCCTCTCCACTCTGTTTTGGGAATGCGCTGTCCTGAAGCCTTGGGGACCTGTTTGGCCTGGGTGTGACCTTGCCAATCCCAGTCCAAAGCGGCCCGAGGTCCCCAGAGACCCTGTCCCTGCAGGCGTGTCCCTGCACCGCCTGTTTGGGCACCCGGGAGTGGGTGATGGCAGGCGGGACCCCGGCTGTCGGGGCCAGGCAGTGGCCGGCCGCTCCCCTGGGCAGCCACAGCATGAGCTAATCAAGAGACATCAGAGGAGAAGCAACCTCTGCTTTGGAGGCTGTTGCAGAAAAACACACTCCTCCTCCCAGCCCAGCACGGTCATGGCTCACAGCCTGCGGGATGCTGTGTCTCTGCAAAGGGCACTCGCCCATCCCAGTCTGGCTGAGCATCACTCATACCCCCCCCTCAGCCTTGTTTTTGCCAGATCCCAAAGCTGAGCCCCACTGAGCTCCACTCGGGAGGTTACGGCCCCAGCTGCCCCCCGTGGGTGCCACGCTCCTCCTGTCTGGCTCATTAATGAAACATTAATGGGATCGACCCCCACCCTGGCTCATTAATGAAACATTAATGGGATCGACCCCAGCCCTGCCCTGTCACAGGACCTGCCTGTCACCACTCCTAGTCCTACCCAATTGTCTGCACTTTACTTCTTCCTACAATTTTTTTAGACTCCACGTTCCCCAGCTCAACAGTGATTTCCCTACTGACAATTCTGTCCCTGCTCCACCGAAATCCTGGTCACTGAGTCCATCCCATTCCTTTTGGTTTAAAAGTCATTGTCCTAGAGACCCTGAACAGGTCTGCACATCCTGTCCTGTGTGAGCGTAGAGTTTGTCCCATTCTCCAATAATGCCATGTCATGAACAGCACCAAGGTCACCGAGCTAGGACATTTCTACCTCTTCATGATGTGTCCCTGCTCCCCATCTCCATTTCCTCCAGTTTGCCAGCTCCCCATCACATGTGGCCAGTGCAAGCCATGCCTACCTGGATGGGGCCCAGCTCATTGTGAGAGCCAAAAATCTCTTCTGCCTCCAGCATCATTCCAAGCCAAGCCTGACAGTTCCCTGGCTCAATTTTCTGCTCTGCTGAGAGCTGATCTGCTGTATCCCCCCCATTACAGTTTTCAGGTTGGAGAAACAGCACTTTCCAGTGAGAAACACAGTTATTTTTCAAACCAGATGGAATTATGATTTGTCTAAATAAAGCAAACAATGACTTTCCTGTTGTTTTTTTTTTTCCACAAGTAAAATAAAAAGGATATTTTGCAGATCATGAGTTTAACTGGTAACTGAAAGGGGTATTTCCGGCCCGTGGCTGGAGGGTGAATCGTTTCCCTGGAAGAGTCCTGTGCACTGAAGAGCCGTCAGCCCCCACAGCTGGGTGGGCACACCCGGATCCCTCCTTCCCTCCTACCAAAAAATGTTTTGCAACATTCTGCAAAAATTTTCTTATCTCTGCTGATCCTTCAGCACATGATTCATGACTCCCAAGTTTGACCAATTAAGCCATAACCTTTCCAGAGAGGCAAGTACTGGAGTTAATCAATGTCTCCTTTCCCTCATGAAATGGCAAAATCATTTGTCAGCGGCTGGCAGGGATCCAGCAGTGCAGGCTGGTGGGTGTCCAGCAGTGTGGGCTGGTCAGGGTCTGGCAATGCCAGGGTGCAGAGCAGTCAGCCCAGCCTTGGAGAGAAGCTCCCAAAAGACCCCAGGAAGTATTTTTTTCCAAAGGAAAAAAGGTCAAAAATGTTGGATGCAGAAGATGACAAAATCAGTCCAGAGGAGTGGAGGGTTCATGGATCAGGCACAGACCCCAGCGCTAAGGAATGACTTTCTCTTCCCCATGGCAGTTCCTGGGGCAGCCATTCCTCCTGTGGTTCCTGAGCCCTGCTCCAGCAGAGCAGACAGTACCTGGGCTGGCACAGAGCAAGGAGCTCTGACCCGAGACAGCCACTGCACTTTTCCTCCCCTCCTTCCCGTCCTCACCACCAGATTCTCATCAAGCCCTGCCCTGCAAACTGCGGGGGCTGGAAGGTCACTGGGTTAAATTGTGATGAGACAGAAGGAAGAGGCAAAAAAGAAGAGGAAGAGCAAAAGTCACTGGGGTTCCCAGACTCCTGGCCAGTGCCACAGCTGTGCCCTGTCCCAGTCAAGTGTGGGAAATGGGTGACAAGGCAGAGATGTGGTGACAACAGCCTGTGGGAATCTACAAAGCCCCCCAGGTGGGTCCCCCAGCAGCTCTGGTGCCAGCAGAGCTGCCACAGGCCCATTCTTGTTCCAGAAAGCCCTGGCATTGGGGTTCAGCCAAAAAGAGCCACAGGAGCTCAGAAGCACAGGTTGGTGGTTTGGTCTGTGCCACAGTGGGAACACTGTCATGCCTGGATTTGTCCTCCTGGGGCACAGCCAGGGCAGTGGGTCTGGTTTCAGTAGGTAAACACAGAGGCAGCTCTGGGTGCAAGAGGGAGCTGAGCTGTGGGACAAGGGCTCTGTCCTGGCTTTGGGATGTGGCTGTGAGCAGAGATGTCCCAGAAAAGCTTTGTTATCTCCAAGCGCCTACTCTGGCAGAGCAAATGGAGGTCTTGCCCATCACTGAGCCAAGGTTGCTCATGCTCTGGGCAGCTGCAGGATAGCCATAAGAAATGGAAAACCAAAGAAACCAGCGATACCAAAGGAAAACAGGAAGGGTGAGGGGTCACACCAAATGGTAGCTCTGAGGGCTGGATGTAACTCAATCTGATTTGAGCTGGCCAGGGAAAGGCCAACCCAGCTGCTTTCCAAAATCCCAGCTGTGCTGCATCCCGAGGGATGGATGGAGAACATGCTTGTGCCACAGTGCTTTCTCAGGGACCCTGCAGATACCCACACTGGGAAGATGATGACAGGACAGTCGGGCACAGGTGACCTGCATGGGGGAGACGCATGGCTCACATGTTAGCCCCGGGGGAATCACCCAGCTTCAGGCATTAAATCTGGACATGTGCACTCATGGAGGAGCACTAACATGCTATGCACCGACCGGGGAGCACAGACCCTCCTGTTTTCCCCTGCAGACCCGTTGGAGCCTGCAGGCTATGAAGGTGGTGAGGGATTACCAGGGAGCAGCGCCCTAGGGGGGACAGGCGGCTTGGGGAGGGAGGGCTGGGGGTGTTCCAACAAACTGCTGGGAAATGACAGCCAGAGGCTGGAATTCAGCTCGCACCAGGTACAGCCAGATCAGTTTGCGAAACACTGTGTTTGGCTCATGGCTGTCCTGGCACACACAAGCCCGTCGTGCAGCACTGCAGCGCGCTCTCGAGTGCTGTGGGACCCTGCCACAGCAGAACTGGCCTTGTGGCCATCCCAGGGCCACCAGAAAGGAAAGGCTTGGCACAGGTGGAGAATCCACCTCCCCTGCATGCATTGCTCCTGTCCAACACAGGACCCACCTCCCAGGAACTTGCTTGGGAGCCTTGCCAGGGAAGCCCCCAGACTTCCTGCCCCCACTGTGCTTGCAGACCCAATAAACCACGAGACTTTCGAGAGAGTTTTTTCTCTCATTTCTTTTAAATAAAAATATAGACTCCACCTAAAAACAAAGACAGTTACATAATGAATTCCTCCCGAAGCCCCCTAGAAGTGGGAGGGGGTGCTTTGCACCAGGAGTCCCCAGAGAAGCTGGTTATCAGCTGCTGGCCTGTCCCTCCAGACCATGCTGGTTCAGGCTCCACATTTTTCGGGAACAGCCTCTGGCTCAGCCAGTGCTGTGAGCTGGGAGCCAGAGCCTGGGACTGCATCCTACACCACCAGCACATCCCTCCCCCTGGCCTGGGAGCAGCGGATGCCTCAATTCCATGGGCTGTGACACCAGAGCACACCAGGCCTGCCTGGGGGACCAGGTGGAAAAACCATCTGCTTTTCCTTAAAAAGCCACTTTTCCTCCCAAAGGATAGGCTACCCATTCCCTGCACTGCTTGGCCTGGCAGGCAGCTGCCCACAGCAGGGAACAAGCCCCGCTTTATGCCAGCTCCAAACCCTACCACCCCGGGAGCCCTGCGCTGCACTGAGCCTGTCTTGCTCAGCTGCTGGCCCAGAGCCAGAGCTGCTTGTGGCAACCAAGCCCCAAACCAAGAGTGATGCTGTCACTGAGCCAGCAGCTCACCTGGCCCAAAGTGCCTGTGCTGCCATCACCAACCCCATCCTCCCTTGCCCCAACCTGCGTGCCCTTATGGACCCTTGTCTGCGGCTGCAGCTGAGCCCCTTGGCCCCCCTGACCACATACAGAGCAGCAACAGGTCTTTCCTCCCAGCTTTGGAAGTATTTTTTCGTGCTCACAGATCAGAGGTGTGAGAGGAGTAATTGCTGCATCTGGTGTGCCAGGGTGCCCACAAACAGCCCCCAAAGCTCCCCAGTGGCCCTGTCAGCACAGGCATAAAACACTTTCTCCTGAAGTCACATCCCTGCAGGGCCCCTACAGACCCCCAAGCCAGGACGATGCGGCTCTCCCCACCGAGGAGCACACAGGTGCCCTGGCTTCAGGGGGCTGCAGGAGCAGCGGGGAACACCCGGGGTGGGAAGATCCGCAGGAGATGGACAGAGCTCCTGAAGTCGGTTGACGAGTTAACCGGGCGACTCAGAGCAGACACTGCCCCTTTTCACGGGTTGTTTATCTGCCTGCACAAGGGACTGAGTCAGGATGTGCGGGCACTGGAGGGGCTGCAGCCGCCCCGGCACACACCCAGCAGGGCAAACAGCGGCTCTGTCTGTGCGGGACAGAGGGACCAGCACAGCCGGAACCGGCGCTGCAGGGACCGGCACGCTTTGAAGCAGCTCCAGGAGAGGGGCGGGGGCGAGGAAAGTCGCAGTCCTGCACTGAACACCTTGAGCAAATGAGAAGTTATTCTGGGCTTCAGCAGTGCAAACACCCTCTTAATGCAACCTTGTCTTAGTAAGGAGAGTAAAAATAACACCAGCAGTGTGGCTGACCTACCCTGGGCGACATTTTCCAGTGCCTGGGCAGACAGATGCCTCCGCGATACAAGGTGGTAAGTGAAGTGGGCACTAAAGCCGGAAACAAGGGAGGTTTCCTCTTGGTGAGGTGTGGAGACCAAGCCCAGGGCTCCCTGGACAGCCCCTGAGGGATGGCCCTGAGTGGACAGAGCCAGAGGGATAGCCCTGGGAGAGAGCCCCAGGGGACAGCCAGGCACTTGTCTCCTGCCACCCCTGCCCAAGGTGACAGTGCAGGCACAGGCACTGTGAGTTGTTCCCGCTCTGTGCTTGGCCAGTAAACCAGACAGAAGATAGTTCCAAGAGCCTGCCCAGCACCAGACACCCCAGCTTGCCCAGTCCCACACATCCCACACACCCCAACACCCCTCAGGGCAACAAACTGCTTGTGTTTCCAAGCCGAGTGAGAAATGGCCGTCTCCAATTTCTCCACAGCCAGTGGTGCTATTTTGGCTGTCACACATTAACTCAAGCAAACAATACATCCCGTGCGTGCACCTCCGCTGTGGAGTGCATCCAGAGTTCACACTGAATACAGGAGGAAGAGTGGGCTTGTGCAGGCAGAGCCGAACCCAGCACCCTGCAGCACTTTGCCAATGCCAGTGACAGGTTCCTGTACCCAGGAAACAGCCTTGGGAGCAAGGCCAGCTCGGGGCAGGTGACACAGACTGTGAGCTCCCATGGCCACCAGCCCTCCCCAGGCATCACAGTGGCCTGGCAGTGGACAGCAATTCCTGTGGCCCTGATGTTCAGAGAGATGGGCAGCCTGTGGGATGCTCACCCCCACTGAGCCCTCCCTGCATCCATGCAAACGACTCAACCTTCTTCCTCTTCCTAAGTGACTTGGGAAGAGGAAAAAGGTGTCTTTTTCAGCATCTCCTCTCAAGTCTGAGCAAGGGGAGCAGGACCCCAGCATGACAGGGGCACACTGACAGGGCAGCATTGTCAGGCTGTTCCTGTGTGGAACTTTCTGCAGTGAGGTGGCACCGCTGGCACCTGTGGTGCACCTGGCAAAGGCCCCCCACCACCATCTGCACACCCCCAGCCCACACAAATACGTGGCGGAGTAGCACATGAATTGTTTCCATTGAAACCAGCTGTCCCGAGATTTCTCTCAGCAAGGATTTGCTGCTCCTGCTCCAACTGCCCTCCCCACCTCCCTTAAAGATGGTGATGCAGGAGGGGGCTCCCCCAGCCATGGCTGCATTGCAGGGCAGCACTTCTGCAAAATGAACCATGTGCCCCCAAAGCAGGACACACCAGGAGCCCCCCACACACGGGGCTTTGTCTCTGGTCTCTATCCTTGGCTTGCTCAGACCTTACTGTCAGTACCAAAAATCCATTTGTAGAGCTGGGGTGTCTGTCTCGCTGCAGACCCTCCCAGTGCAGTGCCCTGGTGTGCCTGAGCAGAGCATTGCCCACATTTGGGGGCCCCTCACCAGGACCACCAAGTGTGGGGAGGGCAGATCCAGCTGTGTCACACACTGGGGCAATGGGGCACACCAGGACAGTGGGGCTTCACGAGGGCACAGCCCCATGGGGGCCCTGTGGGGTGACCCCGGGCACACCAGGTGAGGGACCCCACACCTCCATGTCCCAGAGCAGCCAGTGCATGGGGCACAGGCTTCCAGGTAATGTGCTGGTCACTGCTGTGTGCACACTTCCATGTGCCAGAGCAACCAGGGCTGTTTCCAACACATCTGCTGTCCAGCAGCAAAGTTTTCACTGCATTTTCCCTCCAGACTCCATCTCTCAAGGATGTAGCTACGAGAAGGGGATGCGATTCCCGACAAGTACATCCCACCAAAACTGGCCAGGATGGGGACGCGGCCAGAGGAGGGAGAGAACTTTATAAGGAGAAAACAGCCCCGAGTCCTGGCACCTCGCTGGGAGCCTCACGGCCCCTCTCCGCCCCCTCGTTCTCCCCTCCTCTTCATCGGCAAAGGGGCCATCTCCTACCCGGGGCTGTGGGGTCCCGGGAGACTGCGGGGGGGGGCCCAGCCCGGGGGGCTTCCGGGCCTGCTGCTTTTCCTTTTTTTTAATCTTTTTTTCTTTTTATTTTTTTTTTTTCCCTTGGTGGTTGTTTTCAATAGGTGGGACCTAAAACCGCCGCGTTTCCTGGAAACTTTGTTTTCCCTTTCTTCCCTCTGCCGGCCCGCGG
>VZTX01031796.1:0-16084 GCA_013400915.1 Pardalotus punctatus | reverse complement strand
ACCCCCGGGGGGGGTGGGGGGTGGGCTGCAGCCCCGGGACAGGCGGCGACGGCGGGGGCAGGTCGGCCTCACCCGGCCGGGGCTGCCGCGAAGGTGGCTTTGTTAGGGATCGACCGGGGAAGCGGGGCCGCGGCGTGCACACGCGTGTCCGTGCGTGCGGGTGTGCCCGTGGCCATGTGCTGGCGTGTGCGTGCCCGTGCGTGTGCACACGCGTGTGCTGGGGCTCGCAGCTCCTCCACGGAGCATCAGTACCGGGCAGGCGCCGCAGCCCCGCGGGATCGGGATGCTGTCGGGGCAGGTCGGGGTGCGGGGCGGCACGGCTCTCCGGGGATCGGGGTGCTGCGTGGGAACCTACAGACGGGGTGGGGATCATCGCCTCCCGTCCCGGCGCTGCTGCGGGACGTCGGTGACCGCCTGGTCCCCGTTCCTGTCGTCTCCCTTGAGGGTACCCGCTCGGCTCCAGCTGTGTCCACTCGGCTCTGCTCTCTTTGGGACCCACGAGTGGCCGTGTCCGGAGGCATGGAGTGCCCCACGCCTGCGGGATGCATGTTCTCCCAGCTCTGCAGGGACTCCTCGGCATTGGCAGAGCTGGGAGGCTCCCGGAAAGTTTGGGGCTTCTCACCCTGCTTCTGCCCCAAGGGGCTGGGAAGGGTTTGGGGACAGTTGGGTGACACCGGACCGTGTTGCCCTTATGTGGAAAGGGCAGGGCTTGGACTTGGGCTGTCCCATGCTGCTTTGCTGCTCTGCAGCCCCCCTTGGACCCCAGGCCCAGCTTGCTCTCAGCCCTCACTGCACCCAGCTTCCCACTGACAGGAGGGGGCTGCTGAGCACCCTGTCTCTCAGCCTGGTGCCCAGGACCATTCTCCAGCTAACACTCTCTTAGCAGGGGTGCCTGCACCGTGTTCCCTGCTCCACCAGCCACAGCAGCGCCTGGATCCTGCTCCCGGTCCTGCTGCACCGCAAGAAAGCTGACTTTTACGGTAGGCATCCGACACCGTTCCTCCCTTCCCATGTGCCTGGGCACCGTGTGCCACCACACAGGCTGTGCCAGGGACAGTGAGTGCTCCAGGTGGCCACCCAACCTGTTGTCATGGGTGGCACAGAGAAAAACAGTCGGCAGCTGAGGTGTACTGGGGGTCAATGTGCTGCTCGCTCCTCACTGCCCCATCCTCTCTCTTGCAGACCTGCGGCAGGACTAGCATGGGAGAAGCCTTCCCTGGGCATGGGCAGTGCTAAGGAGCCTGAGGGGCTGCAGGTGCTGAGCCGCCAGGCCGGGGTCGAAGACGCCTGCGAGCCCAGTGCCAGCTCCCCTGGCTGCCCAGCGGCAGGCGAGTGCCTGCCCGGCTCCGGCTGTGCTGCGGGAGTCCGTGCCATGAGGACCTGCTGTGCGTCTGAGCCAGAGTCCCAGGGCACCAAGGCCAACTCAGTGGCAGAGAAGAAGGTGGCATCACCAGCAGGACCAGCTCCAGGCACACCTCTCCAGGACACCAGCACAGAGCAGAGTGTGGCAGTAGCAACAGGGAGCTGCAGGGGGCCAGGTGGTGCTGCCCCTGCCTGTGGTCGCATGGGGATGGGGGTCCCCAACACCCAGAAGGAGGATGCAGCCCCCACATCCCCCCTGCCCGATCCCTGCCTCCAGGCAACCAGCAAGGACATGGGGAGCACGCCGGCTCCTGCCAAACATGTGGAGTTTGTGGAGCCCACTGCAGGCACTGGGACAGCTGACCTTCCAAGCCAGGAGCAGCCCCAGGACAGCAAAGGGACATCCCTGGGTGCTGCTCCCCAGACAAAGAGCACTGAGGCTCCCAAGCACCCCCAGGGAGGCACAGCAAATCCCCCTGGCACCAGCACTGCAGGGATTGGGGGTCAAAGTGAAGCAGGACCGAGCTCCACCACTCTGGGCCAGGGCAAAGCTGAAGGGAGCTCGGCCCAGGATGTGGGTGCTGGGAGCAGCCAGCAGCCCCAAAAAACCAAGCAGCTCTGTGAATCCTACTCCTTTGAAGTGACCCCACCCCAGGACTCTGGGACACAAGACATGGGGACGCAAGTGGACAGCCGTGTGTCCCTGGTGTCGGTGGCCTTAAGCCCCATGAGCCCCCCATGTGGGTCTGCTGCCTTCACCTTCCCCAAGAGAGAGACGGCCTCTGCAGCCCCACGCCTGGAGCCCTGCAAGAAGGACGCGGAGATGCAGGTGTCCATGCCTGTGGAGACCCGTTCAGTGGCCACTGGGCCGATGACGCCAGTGGCCAAGTCCCCGCAGACCTCGTATCCTGAGGTGCAGGTGAAGGGGACGGTGCCGGAGGTGGTGGAGGAGGAGCCTCCGGAGCCCATCCGGGAGGTGAGCTGGGATGAGAAGGGGATGACGTGGGAGGTGTATGGGGCTTCCATGGAGGTGGAGGTCCTGGGCATGGCCATCCAAAAGCACCTGGAGAAGCAGATTGAGGAGCACGGGCGGCAGGTGGTGGTGACCCCGCAGAGCACCCGCACCGGCTCCGTCAAGGGAGGGCCCCGCAAAGGCGAGGCCAAGAGGCAGCCCAGTGTCTTTCGGGCTCTGCTGCAGAACGTCCGGCGGCCCCGGTGCTGCTCCCGTGCCAGCCCTGCCATGGAGTGAGTCGCTGCCCACGCTGGCAGGGCGGGGGTGCCTCGGGGCTTCTCAGAGACAGTGGGGATGGGTCCCTGCCCTGGCGTCCTGAGACACCCAGTGCCAGTGTGCAGGGCTGGGGTGGTGATGGAGCACTGCACACTGGGACAAGGTATCTCCTTTGCTGGGGTCCTCCCTGTCATCCTGGGGTTCCCCTATGAGTGTAGCCTCATGGAGATGCCCTGGGGCGTGAGACTGGTGCCCTGTCTCTGTGCTTGGTGGCTTTTTCAGCACGAGGAAGCATGTGGCTCCTTCCAGATGGAGGCAGCTGCTCTGGTGTGTCTCCTGCCCGTGGCACAGGTCTGAAGATGGCTCAGGGTGGGTGCTGCTGGCTGCCCTGAGCTCTGGCACCCCAAGCAGCAGCACCACTTCCCATGCTGGAGAGACACTGGTGCATCGCCGTGCCATTGCTTTGCCTGCCCAGGGCTTGGCCACACTCCAACAAGCACGTGGCCGTGCATGCATGGGTCCCCATGGCTGCCCACGGCAGGCATCAGTACCCCACCAGCTTCTCTGCCCCACTGCCGTGTTGTGGGTGCCCTGGAGCTGGGAGGATGTGGCCGCACAGGGCACCAGGACAGATCTCAAATGGGAGAGACTGGGGCCAACCCTGTGTGATGGAGAGCTGCTCATCCCTGTCACCATGGCTGGAGGTGCTTGGGGAGTCTGTCCCCATGACCCCCAGCTCGACCTGCCTGGAATCAGCACATCCTCACCTCGGATGGTGATGGGCATGAAGCCTGCCCTGCTTCCAGGCCTGTCCAGCTGCCCCAGTGGTGCTGGAAAGGCCCCATGTGCTGGGGACATGGGCACATATCCTGGTGGCCCCGTTGGCTGCTCTTCTCTGACGGCAGCTGGGGATGCGACGACTGCAAAACGCTGCCACTTTTTACAGCTGGGGTTTTACAGGGTGGGGGGGAGGGGAGCTTTTATTGAACTGTGTTTGCATTTTTGGAGCTTTTTAAGAGACATTTTCAGCCATGTGCGTCCTGCCTGGAGCCACCTCCTCCATGGTGGCCTGTGGGGCTGAGACCATCTTTTCAAACACTGTTCCTATGTTGCCTGTGCTCTGCTAGGCTGAAGAGCATCAGGAGTGAAGGGTCAGTCTGCAGGGGGGTGAACATCCCTGTGGTTGGGCCAGCATCCCTGTGGCTGGCAGCACCTCGATGTCCTGCCAAGACGTGGATATTGGCCCCCCCAGTCTGGCCCCATACAGAGGACCAGCCCACAGTGCCACAGCAAGGGGGGGCCCAGGCCTGTGACCAGCATCTGATGGGCAGGAGGCTGCAAAAAAGGGATGCCTGGGGAGCTGCACCAGCCCCTCTGGGCAGAAGTGCTGGAGGGCTCAAGGTGCCTGAGTCACCACTGCAGCCATTTTCCCTCATTAAGGGTAAAGTCTTGCCCACCTAAACCCACACTGTACATCTTGGGCTTGTTTTGTCCCTGTGGGGCTGCAAAGGGCTTGCTGAAGTGCCAACTGGCAACCAGGGCCGTGGCAAGTGCCCACTCTGTGCTGCAGCACTCGCCAGGACCTGGCTCTGCTCAGTGCCTTGGGCTGTGGGAGCGGTGCCACGGCCATGCCAGGAAGACCAGGAGCCCTGGGGCATCCCCCTGCCACCCTGCCCCAGGCTGTGCTCACCTCCAGCCCCGCACTGCCAAGCTGTGGCACACCAACGCCGCAGCTTCATCACCTATTTTCTTCTTTTTTCCTCTTTATTTCTTTTTTTGGGGGGGGTGGGGGGAGGAAGGGGCGGGAGGACCAATCTGTCAATGTGGATGTTGAGTAATAAAACCTTGCACAAACCTCTGCGCAGGGCTGCCTGCACCTCCCTCCCCTGGGGCTCAGAGGGTCCTGGGGACAAGAAGCCAGGCTGTCCCACAGTGGCACTCACTGGCCCTCTGGCACCAGGTGGCCCAAAACCAGCACTGCACGCTGGTAGAGATGATTCCAAGCTGACTGAGCCCCCCAGGCAGATGGGCTGATGGCCACAGTACACCATAACCCCTGTGGAACAGTTTTATTGCTGGACACTGAACACATCACCACCAAGGCAGCTGCCCGAGTCCTGCTCAGGCCTCACTGCACCCCGTGAGCCCGCTCACAAGTCCGTGGTGGTGAAGGTGGTGTTGAGGTACGCTGTTTTGGTGGGCTCCTTCAGGTTCAGGGCAGCCACCAGCACCTCCTTGTCAGTGGGGTCTGTTGGCTGCACTTTGACGTGCTGCAGGAGGAGAGTGTGGTCAGAAGGGATGGGGGCAGAGATGGAGGGCAGGGACACCTGTCCTTCCCGGGAGCTGAGGGCTCTTGAGGGATGCAGAGGAAGGGATACAAGGGGTCCATGAGCCCCTGGGGACCACAGCAGAGAGAAGAGGATGCAGGGTACTCTGTCAGGGCTCCCAGCTGCTGAGCACTGGCAGCTGTTTGCACACTTACCTCAATCTCAAAGTTGTCATCTGCTGGTGCATTTACTGTATTTTCATCCAGGGAATTCGTGCTGTGGAGAGTGGAGGGTGGGAGGTAGAAGAGGACCCAGGCACTGGAGAAGTGAGGTATAGGGTGACAGCCTGTGGCCTTTGGGAGTTGCCCTCAGGACTCACCTGGTCACAGAGATGGAGTCCTCATGGAAGCCCAGGTCATGGGAGGGATCGAGCGGGCGGTTCAGCATGGGGTTGGCCCTGGTCAAGGATGGGTGGCAGGTAAGTGCTGTCCCATGGGGCTGTGGGGTCAGCCCAGGCCAGCTGTGTCCCCCAGGCAGGAGGGGTGTGACATCGAGCCCTGCAACTCCTGGATGTGGGGACATGCCTGGTCTCTCCTCACCTGCTGCAGGGAACCCCCCACTCACCCCTCAGCGTTGTACTGGTTGGTCCCAGGAATGCCAGCTCCCTGCTGTGCCGTGGCAGGGTTGAACGTTGTGGCCACCTTCAGAGCCTTCATTGCACTCAGCTTCCTCTTGTAGCTGCATAGTCCAGGGATGGGGTGGGTGAGAGGGGCAGGGGGGTGCTGGGCTGTGGGATGGGGTGGGCAGGAGTGGGATGGAGGACAGGGATGGGTCTGGGGGCGCTGGTGAGGATGGGGGCAGTGGGGGGAGGTAGGAGAGGGTGCAGGCAGTACGGTACCTCCTAGTGGTGAGTACCAAAACCAGGGTCATGATGAGTATGAAGAGGAGCAGGAATGCTGCCAATCCTGCGATGATGCCAATCAGCTCCATCTCCTTGGTGGGCTTTGTCACCTCCCCGGGGCCCTGGCACAGAGCAGGGGTGAGGGCACAGTCTCAGCCAGTGGAAGCCCCCAGCCGACCCCACCTGGGGTTGTTGCCCTCTCCCTGTGCCCCTTGTCCAGTCACACTCACAATGACAGCCAGGCCCAGTCTCACGAGCTCAGCCAAGCCCACCGGGTCGGACTGTATGAGTCTGCCAAGGAAAGCGGAGGTGTGAGCAGCTGGGCTGGCTCCAGCACGTGGCAGTGCCCGTGCACAGCCCCAGCACTCACATGCTCAGGTCATTGACGTCCAGGGCAGTGCCATTGCTGTAGACGAAGTAGGCCTCCATCACTGACTTGGCATTCACCCTGCAGAATCAGAGAGATGGGGGGAGTGTGGAATTGGGGTGCAGGGCATGGTATCCTGCCCCAGGGTGACACTCCCAATGCCACCATCATGTCCCCTTCCCCACCACTACTCACCGGGTGTCATGGGTGTCCTCCATTCTTCGAATGGCCACCACGTAGACTGCTGCCTTGGTCACGGTGGTCAGGGCCCTAGGAAAAGAGATGGGGGAAGCTGGGCTGGACATCCTACTGTTCTGCCCTCAGGCACAGGAAGCAGATGGACCCTCTGAAGCCCCCTCCTCTGGTGGGGACCTGCCTGACCCACCCCCTTCACAGTCCATGAAGCTGAGAGACACAGCTGGTGGGTCCAGCCGTACACCCCCTGCCCCAGCCCACCACCCCTTACAATTTAATACTTTCGGAGTTACTCTGGACTTCTTCCACTGTTGACACGAACTGGAGCCGAACGCGGTAGCTCTGATCCACCGTGAAGATCTGCATGTGGGAAGCAGGGGTGAGCGGGGCTGGGCCAGGAGTGGGGTGTCCTGGCATGGCATCAGGGGCGATACTCACATTCAGAACTGTTTGTACTCTGTGCACCGGTTCCTCGCCATCCTGAGCCTCCACCGTTACCTTGTACTGCCCCTTCAGTGATTCATCAAGGTTGCTGGCCACCCTGTGAGGACAGGGACATCACTGGTCTGCACAGGATGTCCCCAGATGGCACTGCCATCCCTCAAGCTCTATCCTACCTCCATGTCCAGGCAGGACTCCAGAAAGACTTTGTCCCCTTTCCAGCCCATGCTGGCCCATGCATCCCCCCACCCTGGCCCAGACCCATGGCCTCACTGGATACTCCCGATGTAGGTGTCCTTGTCAAGCATTGAAGAAACCTTGAAGAGGTTCTCGAAGGGCCGACTGCCCCCATTGTCCTCCACAAGCACCACACTGACAATGGAGAAGGTGATGGTTCCCCCCAGCCCGGAGTCAGCATCTGTGGCCTGTAGAGACAGAACGTGGCAGGAGCACGGGTGGGAATGGCCCCTGCCTGCCCACAGTGGGGACAGGTGAACAAGGCTCCACAGACTGACAGACACAGGCAGGCAGCTCCTCACCTTCACAGTAGCCACTTGCAGGTCCACAGGAGAGACTTCAGGGACAACCACTGCCAGGGACAGACAGACAGACGGTGCAGTCATGCTGGTGAGCAGCCACACTGGCTGCAGACCCCATGCCCACACAGCTCTGGGATTCCAAGCACCCCCTGCTGCCCTTGGCCCTACAGCCTTCATGGAAAGCACTGAGTAACCCCAGCCTGGCCCCTGCACTGCTCACAGCCCTGCCCTGGGCTTGGGGAAGATCCTTGCTGCCGGTGAGCGCAGCAGGGCATGTGTGGGTGCAGCAGGGAGCCCACAGGATGTGCCAACCCCAGCTGCTCACCAAAGGTCTCTGAGACGTCCTTGAAGACTGGCTTGTTGTCATTCACATCAATAATGATGATCCTCAGGGTTTCTGCAAATGTCCCAAAAGCAGAGCCCCAGTCACCAACAGAACAGCCCTGCAGCACCATCCTCTGCTTCCTGCAGGAGCCCTGTCCTCCCAGCAGACTCAGGTTCCTGTGGCAGGGACCAAAATAGCTGGGGACACCCTCCCTCCATGGCCAAACCACCCAGCTCCTGCCCTGCTGCCCGCAGCTTCTCATGGGAGGTGGGAGAGGCAGGTCCCAGCACCTGCCATACCCAGTGGTGGTGGAAGAAGTGGGCAGTGGGGGCCGTACCGTTCTTGCTGTAGCGGTTACCCTTCTCAGTGTACAGGTCCTCAGCCCGCAGTGTGAGCAGGACCCTGTCACACACCTCATAGTCAACATCTAAACTGTTCACCAGCACCGAGCCGTTGGGTGCCAGCACGAACCAGTCCCAGCACACATTCTCAGCACTGCTGTCTCCCTTGAAGCAGGCAACTGCCAGCTCCTCGAAGACCAGTGAATGGTTGGTGTCAGCATCGAAGGCGTTCAGTGTGTGGATCAGACCCTGCTGTGTCCCGTTCTCAGCCACAGACACGTCCTGCAGTGAGTCTGGCAGGATGGTGGGGGGTTCATCATTGACATCTAGGATGTGGACCACCACTGAGACGCTGGCTTTGTCCCCTGTGTTGTCTGCAGCTGTGTTCTCTGCCAGCACTGCCAAGTTGAAGAACTTCTGCTGCAGGGTATCATAGTCCAGGGGCACGTCAGGGTCTACAGACAGCTGCCCGCTGTAGTTCCCTGGGCCCAGGCGGGATGAGCGGATCAAGAAGTTGCTGGAGCCATTGCTCCTTTCAAGTTGGAATGAAATGCGGGAATTGATCTCTGTCCGGTCGGCATCTGTGGCGTTCACCTCACCCACCAAGGACCCTGCAGGTGGAGACAGACACTCAATGGGCAGTGGGCACTGACTCAGGACCATGGCTGGTCCCACAAGCCCAGCCATGCAATTTCTACCTGGAGAGTCTTCAAAGACTGAGAACTCATAGGACTGGTTGAGGAACATGGGAATGTTGTCATTCAGGTCCTACAGGAGAAAAAGCCCATGGCTGTAGCCCTTCCAGGAAACAGGATTCCACACAACCGGCTAGGGACAGGAGTGTGAGCACCTGCCTGCCCACAGGCAGGATCCACACAAGCCCTCTCCTGCCTCCCTGCATCAACTATTCACACTGCCCCCACAGAAAGCCTGAAGACACGGCACCTCTGCCACAGCCAGGGATTCCACATCCCTGCCCTGCCCATCTATCTCAGTTCCAAGCCCCAGCCTGCCCCAGCATGTCCCTGCTTGTGCTCAGGGCTCACCCCTACGGTGATGGTGACGTTCACCGTGGTGTTCAGCTGTGGCTCGCCGTGGTCATACACCATCACCGTCACCACCATCTGTCCGCGCTCATCTTCCAAGGCCTCGCGGTCCAGCGGCTCCTTGCTGTGCATCTCACCTGTGTCTGCATTGATGGTAAAGTTGTTGCTGAACAGTCCTTGCAAGATCTGGAAGCCCAATTTGCTGTTGAGACTGCCAGGCTCGTCATTGTCGATGGCCTAAAAAAGTCAGTGCTTGGAATGGGGCTGTTGGGCACCTTGGGGACAATCCCTCCACTCTGACAGCCCTGCCAACCCATCCACCTCTGTTGGTACACACCTGGATCTGTGTACTAATGTTCTGCCCCTCATCCACCGAGATGAAGTAGGAACCAATGATGATGGGCACCTCGTCATTGGCATCAAGCACGGTGATCTCCAGCACCGTAGTGCCCACCAGGTTGCCCCCATCCTTGGCCTGGAGGTTGGCGTAGTAGATAGAGCGAGTCTCCCGGTCCAGCATGCTCCCATCGTACACCAGCAGCGCCCCGGTTGTGGCATTCACCGAGAAGATTTTACGGCTGTGGCATACACAGAGCCATCACTGGGGCTCAGGCCTGGAGCCCCCTCTCCAGGATGATGCCCTGGTCATGGCTGGCTCTGTCCTTACGTACATGGTCTCTGGGAGCAGCTGGTAGGTGATCTGGCCCAGGACACCGCTGTCCGGATCATAGGCCTAAAAGACAGAAGAAAGCATCTGGTCAATCTGTTTCAGCCCCCAGAGCAGTGATGAGTCTGGGGCAATGCCTACTGGCAGGGAGCACCCCAAAAATATCTCCCCCTGTGATCCCACCCCTGTGAGCCTACTGGCCCAAACTCTTTTCTGTGCTCATGAGGAGACCAGTGCCCTCAGCACAAGCTGTACTAGAAGTGACAGGTGTACCCAGTGTCCTGCTTGGGGAACGTAAGCTGTGCCCGCTCCCTGCCCAGTGCCTGACCGTGATGTTTGTGGAGATGATGGTGCCATTAGGGCTGTTCTCTATCACACTCAGGTTGTAGGTGCTCTGGGGGAACTCAGGGATGTGGTCATTGCTGTCGATGAGGTCGATGGTCACGGTGGCTGTGGAGCAGCAGTCTGTGGGGTTCCCCGTGTCATTAGCAATGATCTGCAGGGTTGAGAAAGGACTGTGTCTCACATGGGTCCCCAAACACTAGAGAGAGACACTCCAGCCCAACTCCCCTGCACCAAACAAGCTGCCAGGGCAGAGCCTTATTGTGCTTTGACTTCTGAACCCTGCAAGAAAAGGGCTGTGCCCCCAGTGTGCCCCAATACATGCAGGGAGCAGGAACTGCCCCCACAGAGCAGGCCAGCCCTACAAGTCCCACCTGCACCACCATGACATGGCTTATCTCGTAGTCCACTAAGGATGAGTTTTGCACCAGGATCTGGACTTCCCCTGTGCCCACAATTGTTGTGGGGAACACAGTGAAAGCAGCAGCGTTTGGACCCTTCAGGCTCAGCTCATAACTGCTGTTGATGCCCTGCCAGGGAGTGACAAGAATGAGGGTGAGTGGTGCAGCCAGGACAGACACCTGGCCCACAGTCCAGCCCCATGGAGAGGCTCCTACCTTATCTGGGTCGTGGGCAACAATGTTGAGGTTGGACACAGGCAGTCTGGAGGAGGAGTGCTCTATGATGCTGCCTGTGAAGTTGTCCTGGGCACTGGCAGAGAAATTGCAGCTGGAGAGGGAGCAGTTGTAGAACTGGGGCTTGTTATCATTGACATCAGTCACCATGACTGTCACAAAGGTGCTGGTCTGGGCCATATTGCCATAGATATCTGGGTTCTTCTCACGTGCCTGGACAGGAGACAGCAGATTGGAGGGGCCCAGGCAGAGGAAGAGGATGGGGTTCCCCGTGCTGCCTCCTACTCACTGTGACTTCCAGCAGCACTTCCTCACTTGGCAGCTGCTCACGGTCCAGGGGCTCACTCACAGAGATGGTGCCCGTTGTGACATTGATAACAAAGGGAACACTGGCATCTAGGACAAGGGGACAGCAGGAACCAGTGGCAGCCACCGGGAAAGGCAGGCCTGGCCCTCTCTCTGCCAAAAGGTCAGGCAGCAGAGACTGGGTGCCTAGAATCAGTTTCCAGGGTCCCTCTTGCTGCCTGACCACCCCTCCTGCTCGTCCCACCTTGCCATCCCCTGCCTGTCCCATCCTGCCCTGTCACTCACTTGTGATGTAGTAGGAGATTTCATCATTCACCCCTGTGTCTTGGTCTATGGCAGTGACAGTCAGCACAATGGTGCCCTGCAGGGACATGGCCATCAGGGCAGGACCTGACATTTCCAGCCCAGACACTTCAGGGTGTCAGAGCCCCCAGGGAGGGCCAGGGGCAGGGACATGACACTGGGGCAGGCAGGCTCCTGACCAGGTCGCAGTTCTCAGGCACAGAGCCCGAGTAGGGCTCGCTGAGGAACCGTGGGTTCAGGTTGGGCACGTCTTCGATGGCCACGGGCAGGTAGGTAAAGCTCTGCTGGATGACCTCTTTGCCATGCAGCAATCCCCCGCCGTCCTGAGGAGCAGAGCACCTGTCAGTCCCACAGCCCCCTTACCTGGCAGCCCTGCACCCTCAGCCCAGCTGGTCCCCACCTTGGCAAGGATCTTGATCTGGTAGAATGTGTTCTTGGCGTAGTCCAGTGAACCATTGAGCACCACACTCCCATTGGGCAGGACGTAGAAGAGATGGAAATTCGTCATGTTGTCTGGGATCACCTGAGCAGGGGACATCACACTATGTCACCAAGACAGGGAGAAGAGGTGTCCCAGGAGAGATGGGGGTTCAGTCCCCATCCTTCTGCCAGGCTTGGCCCATGGGCTATGGGGAGTCCCTACCACCTGGAGCCCATGCTGGCCCCAACAGTTCAGCACCTCGCACCCATTGCCCAGCGGGTTCTGACCCAACACCTCCCTGCTCCCCCAGAGACATGGGGCTGCCCCAGCTGTGTCCCCAGCACCCCAGCCCCACAGAGGTAGCCCAGGGGTGGGGTTTGGGTATGGTATGGCCGACTCCACAGTGCTCTGTGCTCACCTGCTCGATGCCGTAACTGACTTTGGAGGCGTTCCCAGTGTCGCTGTCGTTGGCAAACACGGTGTAGATGATGCTGTGCAGTGTTGTGTTCTGGGCACACAGCGGGGGCGTGGTGGGAGAGCGGGGGGGTTATGCTGGGCCTGGACCCTGCCAACCCTGCCTTGGGATGCAGGCACTGCCCAGTGCCATGGGACGTACAGGGACGAGCCGCTGCCCTTGCTCAGGCCAGGCAGAGGCTGGATCCCCTCACTACCCTCCCTGGGGCTCCTTGGGAGCAGGGGCTGCACCCCAGCCCTGGAGTTGACAAATGGGTATTGGACTCAGCCCCACACTGCATCTACACCTTGATCCAGAGTCACCCTGTCCTGGGCTGAGAGGCAGCTTGGGCACACCCTGAACAGAAACTCATTGCAAGGGCAGAGTCCCAGTCAAATTCCAGCACCACAGGATGACACAGAGGCTCCCACCGGGAATTGCCCTGGCACCGAGTGCTCCCAGGTGCTGGCTGCACCATCGATGACCCCGCACCCAGGTACACCATTACTACACACCCAGGTGTGTGGTCACACAGTTCCCAGCCCATTGTTGTCCCACTGCTGGCGCACCCATGCCATAGGAGCCACCCAGCATCCCCACCCTACAGCCTGTGGGGGCTGGGAGGTCCCAGGAAGGTACCTCGGGGATGGAGGCATTATAAGGCAGGTTCTGGAAGACCGGGGCGTTGTCATTACGGTCCTCTACGATGATGGTCATTTTTTGGGAGACCTATCAGGTGTCAGGGAAGGCACAGGATGGGTGTGGGAAATGGTGGCCAGCAGAGCTGGGTGCAGTTCTGGCACCCCATGCCCACCCTGGCTCTGAAGCCAGCCAGCATCACCCACCCACTTCCAGTTGCCTTCCCACTGAGCCTTGTCCACGGTCCCACCAGGACCTTGCTCCTTTCCCACTGCAGCTACCCAGCCCTTGCCCCAGCACTCACCTCATTATTTACACCATCAGACACTCGGGCAGTGATGGTGAGCCTGGCCTGGAGCTGAGGGGGACACAAAGTAGGACTGGGTCAGGGCCAAGGTGGAGCTCAATCCTTGGATGGCTGAGCCCCAGCCTCTGTGTAGGACGCTCCTCTCAGACAACTCTCCCTCCAGGAGCTGGGTTTTGGGGCCAGGGAGTGACCCACAGGCTCTGTCCTCTGTCCCCATCACCCCACACTCCCACTTAGGCAGGGACATCTGCCCACATCTCTGCCCAAACCTCACGATCCAGGGAGTTCCTCAGTGTCACGTTGCCTGATTTGGAGTCGACAGAGAAGTAGAAGGCGTCTGTCCCTTCGATTTTGTAGGTGAGGGGGTCGTTGTCTAGGTCATGAGCCTTCAGCTGGAAAGCAAACTGGCCTGGGGGCACAGGCAGTGTCAGACCTTGCCCTAGAACGCCCCACTCGCTCCTCTGACACCCCACACCCTTCTTGGGACCGCCCTACTCACCCAGCTCCAGGTCCTCAGGCACGTAGAAGAGGGTCTCATTGAAGATGGGGACTGTGTTGCCTGAAACTACAGGGAAGAGGAGCTGAGCACCATCTCTGTGCCGGGCTCTGCTGGCAGACCCACGTCTGGCAGAACCTCCCCAGCTCCAGCCCCATCTCCCAGCTGTGGTTTGGGTCTCCATGGGGGGCAGGGGAGCCCTCACGTCCTTGTGCTCATCCCACACCTCCAGACCATGCTTCTTGTCCAGCTGCAGCCCCTGGGCTAGATGCTCTCTCCACTGTCCAGCCCTGCCCTCTCCTGGCTCTCCAGTGGGGTGGGCAGCAGTTTTGGGGTTGCAGCTTCCCCCAGAGAATTAAGAAAGAGTGCTGGGGGTTGGAAGCACCTCCAACAACTCCCACCCACCAATACCAGATACCAAGAAGAGTCCTTACCTGTTGCCAGGAGGAAGGAGAGCAGCACCAACGAGCACCATGCCATCCTGCCAGGATGCCTGTGGGCACACACCAGGGAACAAGCACCTGAGAGGCTGAGGGCTGCCCCCCAAATCCCTCCTGGGGAGAAGCCACTGGGGCAGGAGGGGTGCCGGTGGGCACAGTCTCCTCTGCTGAGTTGGGCTGGTAAGTAAATGCCAGGCACCACACTCACCCCCGGGTATGGACTCCCTGGGGACACGGCATGGGAGGACAAGATTAACCTCCAGGTAGAGGAGACTGGGGCCGTGCTTGGGACCCCAGGAACCTGTCCTAGGCATGGCTGGAGGCTCCTTTGTTTGCGCCCAACAGGGCTTTCCAAGCCGTGCCTGGAGTCCAAGAGCAATCCATGGCACCACCACGGTGTCTCCCTCCTTGTGCCAGGGCCTGTGGGCAGCCCATGGCTAACAGACACCCCCACCTCCCCCTGCACGGAGCAAGGTGCCTGTGGGGGGCTGGGACAGGGGCTGACGTCCCTTACCTGTGTCCCTGGGGATGCTGCCTCTGTACTCGCATCTTGGCACTGCCAGACCTTTGCCTCCTGCAGTAAACACATTCATCAATCATTAACTGCAATTAAGGGGTGAGAAATCCGTCTCCCGTCTTTCTTATTTCTTGTGCTCATCCCGCAGCTCCCACCCAGCTCAGCTCCAGGCTCACTTTCTAAAACCAGCTCCCCAGGCCTCCATTCTGGGTGCCATCCATCAGGATTCAGCCACCCCAACCTGCACCCACGGGACCCTGGCTCCCAGAAGGGGTGTGGAGCTTGCAGGTTTGCAGAAGGATCCCGAACCACCCCAGGAGATCAAAGAAGGATTAGGGAAACGTCCTGCATCCCCTGGGCTGGGGACACTGGGGTCCCACCAGGACAGGGGGTGGGCACCAACCTTGTGGTGTGGCCACTGGGGCGGGTGCCTGGGGCCCTCTGCACCCCCTGCCACTCACTCCCCTCCCCAGGGGTTTGGTCCAGCCTCCCTGACCTACTTCAGACCCGCTGTGGACAAGGGAGGATTGTCCAGCTCTGCTCAGGCAGAAAGGGGCTGGGAGGTGGCAGGGGGTGGGGGCATGGCCAGCCTGTTGGACCCCGACATCCATCGCCCTATTCCCTGGGGAACCCACAGGGCCTGGATAGTGGTGAAACTTTGGGGTCCCCCCAGACACTCAGCCTGCTCTGAGGTTCCCATCTCACCCCACACCTGGGTCAGAGAACCCCCAGAGAAGGGGCTACAGGGGGCAGATTGTGACACCCCCTTAGCAAACCTCTCTGGAGGTGGTCCAGGATCACCCCAGCTCCTGCAAAGGGTGCTCCAGGACATCCTCACAGACACCCTGAGAGCTGCCTAGGGTTACCCCTGGAGTCCCCCAGGGCTATCCCAGGATGCCTACCCCGAGACTGCTGGGGCTGGTGCTGGACACCTTTCTGCAAACTGCCCCTGGCTGTCCTGGGGCACTTCCACACCTCTCAGGGCTGTCCCGAGACATCCACAACTTCCTGAAAGGACGTTGTAGCCAAGTGGGAGTCGACCTGCTCTCCCTGGCAAGCAGTGAGGGTTTAGGTTGGACATCAGGAAGAATTTCTTCACGGAAAGGTTTGTCAGGCATTGGAATGAGCTGCCCAGGGAGGTAGTGGAGTCACTGTCCCTGCAGGTGTTTGAGAAAAGACTGGAAGAGGCACTCAGTGGCATGGTCTAGTTTCCACGGTGGTGTTGGGTCATCGGTTGGGCTGCATGGTCTCAGAGATCGTTTCCAACCTCATCGGTTCTGTGATTCCTGTGATTCCCGTGATTCCTGTGATTTTTCCCCAATTTTGCGCTGCCACTCGGAGCATTACGGCCGAAGCGCTCCGCCGTGCGGTTCCGCGGCGCCGCTCTTGGGCTCATTACGGCAGGAGGCGGCGGGCGCGCCCATCGGTGCGGCGCAGGGGGGGCAGCGCGGAGCGGCCGGTTCCATCGGCGCGGCGGGCGCGGGGGAGCCATGAGGCGGGGCTGAGGCCGGAGCGGGAGTGGCACCGGGACTGGCACCGGCACCG
>VZTX01031777.1:0-26787 GCA_013400915.1 Pardalotus punctatus | reverse complement strand
TCAAGCCCAGCAAGAGCCCAAGGCAGTGGTGACCATACCACACATTTCTAGGTGAGGAATTAAAACTCAAGACCTTTACTGCTTGTCCCTGCAGGGGTCATCAAAACAGCATGGAAATGCAGGTAGCTGCCAAGGGAACAGGCACAATGAAGTGTTTCCTGCTCAGAGTTACTTTTTGTAGGAGATAAAAAGCCCCTGAGATTTGCATTTTCTATCCTCAGTTACAATGGACGAATTTTGACAGGTTTTAAGGGCAAGAAAATTAAATTTTTGTCCTTGGAAACCTGCAAATGGGATAAGATTCACAGGGAGCCTTGCTTTCTACCTCTGCTTTTCCACCATGTGCTGATCTTTTGTGTGGCCTGACTCCTTCACCACCACGATCTTCACCTCGAGAAGGAAGAAATTTTAAGTCAAATCCCAAAGGAAGTCATTCAGGTCTGAATTGTGCTGGTCCCACCAGCTTCGTGGTCTGGTCCCTGGAGCTCCCACAAGTGGGTGTGTGACACCCTCAACTATGAATGAAAAGCTGATGCTCTGTTCCTAAAACTGCTCCATTGCACACACAATGAACCCAAAAGGTGAGGGTGGCCAGTCCTCCTTTCTCCAGCAGGACTGGACTTGAAGCTCTCCTACAAGGGGAGTTGGTCCTTTGGAGACCCAGTGTCTGATAATGGCTTGATTTATTTATCTATTTAATTATTTATTGTTTTCTGAGGCTTTTGCATGCAAGGGTTCATGGCTCAAGGTGTCAATGGGGAGCGTTTGCTCAAGCAGCAGCTGCAGGTCAGGCTCCTGCTGGGGCTCCCAAGCTCCCTGCTTGGTTCTCCTGGCATTGAGGCTGTTGATAAACCATATTCCCATCCCTTCTTGCCTTCAGGACAGCATTGACACAGACGCTGTCTGGGGCTTGGACACTGGCCAAGGAACTGTCATCTTCTGCAAGACCAGCTGAGCCCCACTGTACGATATTGCCCATTGTTTATGGTTCATTAAACCATTAGCCATATGGTTAATTAATTAACCGTAAACCGTTGTTTATGGTTGGTCACCATATCCAGCCCCAGTAATTGACCTAATTGGGCTGTCTGGGTCAGTTGAGGAGTGACGAGGTGAGTCTCGGGGGAAATCACGGCGCATGCCCGCAGGCACTGAAGGCGGGGTGAAGGTGCACGATGCCCCACTGTGATCCCACCGCGGACAGAGGGAGGTCGTGGCACTGCTGGGGGAGCTGCAGGGCCAGCTCTGGCCATTGTGTTTGAGCAAGGGCTGTGCAAACAGCACTACGTGCGGGGCCAAGGCTGCCACTACCATTTCTTGTGGGCAGCGTCTGGTCGGAGGTTCAGAGGGATGGATTCAGGTTCAGAGGGTCGGATTCAGGTCCAGAGTCTATGTGTGAGGAGGGCTGTGACTCGTCAGAGTCATGGCAGGCGCTGGGGACTGAGAGCTGTGGCCTCAGGAGCAGAGAGGGTGCTCCATGTAGGGCTGTGGGGCAGGAGAGGAAGGGCAGATTGAGGTGGATGTCGTGAGGAAGAGGATGACAATCTGCTCTTTTCCTTCCTGTGTGTTTGCCCACACACACCCTGCCCCTGCACCATCTCTGTGGCTGCCTTCATTCCTCCCTCCTGCCCTGTCACCTCTGATGTCCCTTCTCATCTTCCTTCTCAGTCTGGAGAGATCCCTCTCTTTCCATGGGGTCTGAGGGCATGTTTATCCCACAGGAGCTGAACAGAATCCTACAGAAAGCCCAGGAGCTGAAGAGGTGGGGATGGAGTCCCTGATATGCTGTGGGTGCAGTGAGGGGAGTGGGGTGCACTGGGGCCACATGTGAAGGTACACCCCCCACCCCACAGTTGCATGAGTGGTCCACATACCAGTTCTCTGCAGATGTTAAAACATCCCCTCCTCCAAAAGTGCAGTGGGGCTGGGATAGGAGTGTTTGCTGAGCAAGCAGCTGCTGATTGCACAGATGGGACTCATTAGGCTCCAGGTGGGTTGAACTTTGTTCCAGGAATCGCCTGTTACAACTTGTGCTCCCCTCACCTCCGCTGCCTTGGCTTTGGATCCTTTTCTCTGCTGTGGGACAAGGGAATGACCTTCCTCTGGGCCATTTATCATGGGATCACAGAATGGTTTGGGTTGGAAGAGACCTTAAAACTTATCCAGGTCCAGGCCCTGCCATGGGCAGGGACACCTTCCACTACCCCAGGTTGTTCCAAGCTCCATCCAACCTGGCCTTGGACACTTCAGGGATGGGCCAGCCACAGCTTCCCTGTGATAAGTTTTATTTCTCTCTTTGATGCCTCATGGTTCTTCCTCACTTTTATTCCCTGTGTCTTCTGCAATACTCTTGACCAGCTGGCAGGACTCCTCAGAGGGGCCAAGGAGAGCTGGGTAGAGTCTGTGCACTTTTTGATGCCTGTCCCTGGGGTGCTGTAAGGAGGCAAGAGCTGATATTTGGGAAAACAACGAATTCCCTACAAAACCAGGTGGGGGAGTGCAGATGCCACGCAGTGTGGATCAAAGCAAGAGGTGTGTGCAGGCATGGGGGGCATGTTACCACTGCTGGCACCGCTCAGGAGACATCTTTCCCCTGTGAGATCCCCGAGGAAAATATTCACCCAGCAAAGCTCGGCTGGGAAGCAGGGAAGAATGGAACAGATGCTGCTGCAAACAATTAGCCAGGACACCACATCCCAGAAGGAGCTGTGTTTTCTTCCCATTGGTTGATCAAAGGCAATTTCTGAGTAAGGAGAATGCAGACCCAGGTTGGGGGAAAGTAAGGACATGAGGAACTGTGCCCCAGGAGAGAGAGACTGGAGCACTCCAGGCTGTTTGGCATTGAAAGGGGAAAAGGGGAAGCCATAGATATCCATATGGTTTAAAGTGGCTTAGGATGAATGACAGATATGAGGGCAGGTCACAAGGAGTGGAAGAGCTCTGCGAGTGTCTGTGTAGCTGCAGTGCTTTCCACCAGCCTGGAGGAGTTTGCAGACCATCCCTGGAGGATGCTCTGTGTGCTCCCATGTGTGGTAGCTCCAGGGAGGGTTTGGCATGATGCCCCTCCAGAACAGACCCTGCACCCCAGGGAATGGATATCACTGTCCAGAGACCTTTGGACCTCTGTCCTTTTGTCGGTGCAGAAGGTGTCTCTTTCCAGATGTTCCTCAGCCAGTCCGGGAGCATAATTTCATTTGAATCACCAACAGCAGGAGATAGTGCATAAAACTATTTTCCACCTTTATATTGCTCCTTAACCTCTGCTGATTTTACAGATGACAGTCTTCTAGATGTCCCCTGCCTTCCCTTTCACCATCAATGTCTATGAGTAGGAGGTGCCTGATCATGAGAGTTTGACAACTGTGAATTGGGTAAGGGCTGAGTAAAAGAAAAAAGAAAGAAAAGGGGATAGTCCCTCAAACTGGGAAACCAAACTGGGAATCTTGCCATTTGTTCGAGCTCAGAGACTTGGCTGAGCCAAGAAGATTGTAGATGCAGGAAAGTGACTTGAGCAGAGCCAGCACCCCACTGAAATCCTTCAGGAGATGATGGCATCCAAAGTTTGGGTTGGGATACTGCTCCCTGGTTTGTGCCCTCAAAGCAGGACCCTGAGTGCTGCCAGGAGCTGGGCCAGGAGCTGGCCACAGTCCCGAACTCCAGGTGGCCCAGCTGGGGACAATGTCCCTGCCACGGGACTCAGGCCACAGAACATCCTCTGTGTTCCCCCAGCTCCTTTCTGCCTCCACCTCTTTTATTTTTGAGCGGTCACCTGTGACCAGAAGGAACTGCACCATGGCCGCTGGACAATTGAGCAGCCTGTACTCTGGCATTTGTGAGCACAGCAGGCATAACCCTGAACTGCTCCAGGTGCTCATGTCTCGCCTTAAAACCAGGACAGCTCGACTTGCAGTTGATCCTTTAATTCAGCTTGTATTAATGAAGGTGGGAACAACCTCTGAGCCACCACCTGTGCCCTTTAATATTATATACTCCATTCTACCTCTGCTGTAATTACTCTCTGAAGGTGTCAACACCCTGGGATGAGAGGGACAGCTTAGATTTAACTTTCAGGGGCTGTCACAGCCAGACCCTGCAGGTGTTGCTAATGGAAATATTATGCTAATGAGAAAAAAGTAAATGGCTCTTTTGCTGTAAAGCTGTTGAGAAGCTGTTTGCTGCTGTGCTCTGAAAATCTGAGCTGGTATCGCTCATGGTAGACAAGGAAGGAGACACAGGTTGGTTGCTCCAACTTCCCCGAAGCTTGCTGTCATTACACAAGTCTGATGACCTTGACTAAAGGGCTGGTCTTTTCTGGGGGATTTCCCACCTCAGCGAATGTGCAAAAGGGACAAAAATCTTCTTTGTAACAGGATCTCAGCAGAGCTTTTCCTGCTATTTATTCATGTTAAGTCTCCATGGCATGTTTATGAGGGTGGCGTTGATGTCAGCGTGGGGCTGTAGGACTCCTGTGAGAACCAGGACTCAGTAGAAATGTTTGGTTTGATGGAAAAATCCTACTGGTGCATACAAAAAAACAATGCCTAGGATAAAGTGGGATGGAAATGGATTGAGGTAGGGGATCAAAGCCCTTCAAAGAGCTGGTGTCTTCTTTCCCATTCCCTGGTCTAACCAGGAGAGAGCTTTGTGCTCCTGCCTGCGTGCCAGGGAACTGCAAGGGCGGACTGCTCCTGAAGGAATGGGGACCCCAGCACAATCCTTGTCCATCACAGTCTCCATCCAAGGTGAGCAGCATGGGGCCTGGATAATGGAGTCCAGATCCCCTGGGAATCTGGTGGTGACAAGAAAGGTCTGAGGCTGGGATTGGGTCTGGGGAGAGTAGCAGGGTTAGAGACAGCTTGAGGACCACCAGGCAGCTCCAAGGTCTGGCTGAGGAGTCTGTGGGTTGGGGTCAGGACCAAGGGCACAGGAGCTGTGGTAGAGCTGGGGCCCAGTGCTTCTCTCATGTGTGGAATGATCAGCTGAGCATGAACAGGCTCCTGGAAAATTTTAGTGGAAGTCCCCAGTGAGGCTGGAAATGGGGGAGGATGGGGTTGGTGTCTCTTGCACAGCTGACCAGTGTTTCTCCATGGCCTGCTCTCTCCCTCTGCCCTGGGCATGTGGCCCCGGCACTCTGGGGCTGTGGTGTGGGTCCAGGTTCCCCCTGGCAGAGCTGTGGCCGGAGCTGCAGGAGGATGGTGGTGGGCAGGGGTGTGCAGGTGGAAGGGCAGGACCTCCGGTGAAGCGGGGAACAACAGATGTCAGATCGGTCCTGCGAGGCTGTGGACACAGCTGTGCTGAGCCACTCAGTCCCTGGCAGTGAGCAGGCTTCCCAGAAGGAGCTTATTTTCCCTTCCCACTGCAATTCAAAAGGAATTCAAAGGGAATTGCAGTGGAATGAAGCCATTTCTCTGCATACCTTGCCTAGAACATGACTGATCATTACTGATCATTGATCATTGTACAACAACAATGATCATTGTTGCCCAAAGAGGTTCTGGACTCCCCATCCCTGGAAGTGTCCAAGGTCAGGTTGGACAGGGCTTGAAGCAACCTGGGACAGTGGAAGTTGTCCCTGTCAATGGCAGAAAGACTGGGTTAGATGCACTTTAAGTTCATTTTCAACCCCAGACATTCTGGGATTCTATGATTACACCTACAGAGTGCAGCCACGTCTCTCAACCTTACACAACTTTTAACAAAGAATCTGAAGCAATAATTTTTCTGCTTCCTTCCTTCTTCTTGCAACAGTTTTCAGGAGCTGCTAGAGCCATGTCATGCTTTAGCTGGGCTTTGCTACCACATTCCCTGATGCCACAGCACCCACTTGAGCAGGGTGTGAGGACAAGGACCCAGTGGGTGATGCTGGGGGGCTCTGGGAGGGCACTGCTGCATCCCACTGTCCACCCCACCCCAGAGCTCCCTCCCTGAGACCAGCCCCAGCCAGACCAGTGCCCTGAAGCTCCCCCACTCTCAGCCCAAGTTTTCTGTTCCTTTATCCCTGCAGCTGGAAATGCAATGAGGATTAAAATACCACGGGAATCTAAAAGCCCTCCAGAGGGGGTTTGAAATCTGCTCAGCTGGGCCTTTTACTCCCCCCTCTCTTCTCCTCCCAGAGTTCTTAACAGTCCCAAGACTTTCATTATTTTCCTCATTGCAAAACAGCAATTACTGGAAAGGACGTGGTGGTTTGAGAGCCAGGGTCTGGTGGTGCTTCAAGGCTGTGCCAGCCCCGGGTGGCCAGGGAGTGAGGACGGGAGGAGCCATTCCCCTCGGATTTTGTCTTGATGAGAACATCTTGACCAGCGAGCAGGAAACAAATTCCTCTGTCACTTAGGAGTGAGAGGGGGCACCAAAAGGTCAAGCCTGTCCTGGGCAGGGCAGGTGTTTCACTGGTGGTGTGGTGGTCACCTCCCTGGCAGGGAGGAGATGCCCTCCCTGGTCCTGGGGCCAGTATTTGCTCACTGGTGTCATGCTCAGCTCTTGACCTCCAAAGGGTGAGATGTTTGCATGGCTTGTGACAGATCTGTCTTTGAAAATCTCAGGAGCAGAAGGAAAATTAATTTAACAAGAGTTCAAAGGGTGTCCAATAAAGACTAAGCCTTGGTGTTATTCTAAAGCGTTATTTCCATTAATTCCCTTTTAATGCTGCTTTAAAATTACAGAGTGGAAGGGAATGTTGGCCAACAGATTTTCTGGTGGTTTCAAAACAACCACTATTAATCAGGTGAGAACTATATTGGCTGTAAGAGTGTTTAAATGGGAAGGTGGCTTCAACCAGGACACATGTAGCAGCATGTAGTTGTGGTGACAGATTAAAAATTAGCTATTGTGAAGTTTCCCATATGGACAGGGGCTTGGAATTAATCATTACCATGAATTAACTAACTGGAAAGGGGTTGAACAGCAAGTGGTAGAGTTCAGCCTGACCCACTGGTGAGCTGACCCTTTTCCCGTTCATTTAATGCCCAAATCTCATTTCTGGCCAGAGCAGCTCTGCAGCAGCTCCAGTGCTTGGGCACAGTGGTGGGTGGCCGTGCCAGCCCAGCTGTGGAGGATGAGAAGAGGTTCAGTCCCTGCCCCCTGGGTCAGATCTAGCACAGAGAGCTGATCCAGCGGACACTCAGTGCTCCAGCCCTGGGGTCTGGTCCTGCTGGTGCTGCTCTGGGAAGCTGGGTCACAGGTTTTCCCTTCTTGGTGTCTCCTCTTGCCTTCTCCTCTGTGTCCTTTTGGCTGCTGGCCTCTGCTGCCTGCTCCACTGGCAGCTCTATGCTCACAGCTCCTGCAAAGTCACCCTTGGTCCAGCAAAATCAGAGCTTCACTCTGCAACAAGCTCAGAGCTGCTGCCCTGGCTGCATCTGCCAGGACCTGCTTTGGTGATGTCCCCCTGCTCCTTTGGCACCCAGCTGGGTGTCCCCTTATGGTGGTGGGGTGGCAGTGGCTCACCCCCAGGTTCACCCTGTGCTTCTCCACTCTTCCTCCCCTCTCACTGCAAGGTCTTCTTGGCCAGCTCTGCCACATTGTGCCTCTGTCCCCACCCCGGTGCCCAGGGCTCTGCGACGGCAGGGGAACATCCCTGCATGTCTCATGAGAGCCGCAGCTCCCTCCTCCTGGAAATAAACCACTTTTTCTCCTGTTCTCAGCCAGCCATATCTCTGGGATGGTCCAGCTGTGGGGACGTGCCCCTGTGGAAACTGTCTGGCATGTCCCAGGCAGCTGGACACAACCTTTCTGTGGACAGAGGAGTTGTGCAACTGCCTGGTGTGTGCCCTGGCGTGGGACCTGGGGTCCTGCAGGAGAGGAGCAGAGGCTGCTGTGGCCACACAGGGCAGCTGGCACTCCTGCCTTTTCTTTCCCAGATATTTACAGGTTTGTTCCCACAGATCATTGGAAAATATTCAGGAGCCAGGGCCGAGTGTTGTCAGGCTCCAGCCTCTCTTTTTGCAACAGTGTCTTCAGCAGGAATTCAATGCCTGCCCTTCCAAAATCCTTTCAGGAATATCACAGCTCCTGCTGTTGCACAGAGTTGCTGGTAATCCTGTTAACCTTTGGGTTAATTAAGTAAACAGGGATCCTTCATTAGGAGGAAGGGCACTAATTGCATGTCTGAGAGGGTGAGTTTTGCATGGACCGCTGGCTGGCGGAGCAGAAACCGCTGCTGACTTCAGCAAGGGGGCTGGGGAGTTAATGGGGGCCTGCTTGGGGAAGGGGTCAAGAAAACCTGTTTCCTCAGCGATGCTGGGCCAGCCGGTGTTTGCTGGAGCAGGGGATGTGCTGGGGAGGATGTGGGGCAGTGGCACCATCCTGCAGAACTGCCAAGCAAGGCACAGAGGGTCGAGCTGGTGGTGCCTGGCTGTTGAGCTGCCAGGAGTTTCCAGCCTAAAAATGCAAATCTGTAATGGTGTGACCCGGTAAGCAGCTCTGGACAAGAGGCCCCAGTCTGCAGCTGGGCTTAGCACTCCAAGCCGGGAAGAGCGGCTTGGAATCAACAGAGAGCTCTTTGTTTGCTGTGTGCGGTTTAGAAATTAGGCAATACTTAGAAGCAATACTTAGAAGCAAATATTGGTTCAAACAACATCAGCTCCAACTCTCTGGTGGCCAGTTTGGCTCATCCCAGGTAGAAAACAGCATTTTGCAACACAGACAAAACCTGACACTGAATATTTCTCCTAACCAGCGGGAAAACAGGTTTGTGGCATTTCCTGAAAAATAAACCAAGCACGGTGATCCTGCAGTTGGAGCACAGCCCCAGAATTGACCCATAGGTCCAAACAGGGCCTGCAAGGCTGTTTCTGGAAAGCCAGCCACAGCTCTCCAGGTATCCGTCAGACCTTGGGAGCCACGGGGAATGCCAAGCTGGTCCCAGTCCATCGTCAGCCAAGGCCACGCTCTCAGAGCTGGCACTCCCACAGTGGCTTAGAGCTGCTGCAAACCCCGTGCAGACCTGGGCTCCAGGGCACGAGTGACTCCCTCTTCCAGGAGAGGCTTGGCATCAGGCAGAAGCGCTGGGATTTCCCCCAGGTTCTTACACTGGCCAGGTAACCCAGTTCTGCAGAAGCCCCCTGATTTCTCCTGCCCCTTCTGGGTATCTGAACATTGAATCCCAGAATGGTTTGGGTTTGAAATGACCTTTAAAGACCATTCCAATTTACCCCCTGCCAAGGGCAGGGACACCTTCCACTATCCCACCCACCTCCAAGCCAAAAAGTGGAAATTCTTATTTCTAGAGGAAAAGAAGTTAACTCTATGGAGAAGCCCAAACTCCTTGTGGGTATATATCACCCTCTTCCCTCAGCCCACCCCACCTTGAGGTTCAGTGGATTCCCCTTTGTTTTTTTCTTCCATTTTCAGGGCATTTTCTCCTCAGTCACTCAGATGAGCTGAGTTTTCATCCCACCTGCCAGCCTGGTGACCCCTGGGAACAGCAACATTAGCTCCAAAGGCTTCCCTTTCTGCATAGGAGCACCTCTGTGGAAATAACAGCTTCAAAGAGCTGGGTGAGATACCTGTGATGGTGTGGTGCCTTGACCACAGTTTTCCCTATTTTCCTCTTTTTTTTTTACATTTTCCCACAGGCACACACACAGCCAGAGCGAGCTGTTCAGCTGCGTTGGCTCCGGAACGAGCTGTGCTGTGGTAAAGCCAAGCCTTCTCCCCCACAGCCATGCCAGCTCCAACTTTATCCCAGCTACAACAAACAACCCTTCCTTAGGACATAACCAAAACTCCACTGCAGCCTCATCTCAGCCACAAACCGCAGCACACACACACACTCAGCCTTGCAGTAATGAGGGAGATGTGGAAATAAACAGTATTATTTTACCTTCTATTTCGCTTGGCATTGTTCTTCCCCCAGGGTTCAGCTGTGTTTATGCGTCACCAATGACCCGTGGTTGTGCAGAGGGTGTGTTAATTTGTATTTCTTCATCATTCATGTAGTTTTTAGCAGCATCCTCTTTTGGAAAACACCATGGCCAGGATGTGCAGTGTTGCAATGCAATGAACTTGGGATGTGTGACAATAATTCAGGTCGTTCCATGGAGATGTGCACTACGGAAGGGTTGATGTTTCTGGATAACAGGGACAAAGTGTGAGGGGCACTGACTTAGCTCTGTCCGTTCTGGTAAAGCTGCTCTGGCTCACATGGGCCAGAGCATGGAGCTCTTGCCTTGAAAGGCAACAAGAATTTCCAGTGTTACTAAAAATTGGCCTTTGCTGTTTGATCTCAGCAGAGTTAGCCAGAAACTGGCATTTGGGAATGGGACGAACCATGCACCCAGGCAGCAAGGTACGGGTCTGACCAGGACCTGTAGAGGGGTGTGTGTGTATTTTGTGAGAGACAGGACCCACTGTGTGACTAAATGTGCATTTTCTAGCACAAAATTCGGCAAAGCAGCTGTCTGATGGA
This sequence comes from Pardalotus punctatus, assembly GCA_013400915.1. Classification (NCBI taxonomy): domain Eukaryota; kingdom Metazoa; phylum Chordata; class Aves; order Passeriformes; family Pardalotidae; genus Pardalotus; species Pardalotus punctatus. The sequence continues at coordinate 16,382 of VZTX01031777.1, read as the reverse complement.
TGTTAAGGGGAGGAATTTGACTGCACCACACAGTTCATCCTTCCTGAACTCCAAAAAAAAAGGCATTTTGGAGCTGGCAGCCACCCAATACACTTTTCCTTCCAAGGCTTCCTGTGGTGGGTTGTACTCCTCAGAAAGAACCACCTTGGAGACCTGTGGGGTCCTTTGGAGACCAAGGCCTGAGCCCTCAGCCCAGGTGGCCTAGAGGACGCAGCCCTGACCTGCAGTGCTTCTGCCATGGGGTACCTCCAAGGAAAGCTGTGTGTTGGGGTGTTTCTTCTCCGCAGGCTTGGCCACAGGATGCAGAGCTGTCAAAGGAGCACCCACAAGAGATGCACACCAGGTGGAGAGTGGAATCCATCGTGGTGAACGGTAGGATTTGGTAGCACCAAAAGGAGGTGTAGAAGCAGCTTTGCATGTGGCTGGTGATGTTCCAAATGATGGGAGGCTGGACATCTGGAAATGCATGAGGGTGCTGGGATGCAGGTGGTATTGCAATGCAAGCCTCTTCCTTTGCCCCTGGATTTGCCATCTGGGAGAGCAAGGGAAAGAGATGTAGAGTGAAAACCACCCATCAGCACATCACAGCCATCCCCTTGGCAGATATGGAGGGCATTGGGATGCAGATGTGATGTGAGAGGGGAGAGAGGAGCAGTGGGTGGTCCATGGAAAAAGCTCTGGGAACCACGTGCAGAAGGCAAAGATAGTTTGGGCTCTTCCAGCAGCTGCTCTTCTGTTATTTGAGTGGATCCTTTATTCCAAGCTTTCTTCCGCATCTTTCCCCTTGATCTGTCATGTGGTAAAAGGATCTTTATTGGCTCTGGGTAGTGCTGTAACTCCTTGTGGGGTCAATACGTCCAAGAATTTTCACCAATATTTATGTGCTCAGGTATCTTTGATGTTCAGCAGCAACTGCAATTTCTCAGTCTGTCTGTTAGAAGAAGCATTTGGGAACAAATCAACAAAAGGCTCTGCAAGAACCCTGTGGGACAGTCTCCTGCAAGCCCTTGTGCCTCTTCTTCCCATGGGTGGGGATGTTGCTAAGGCTGCCATGAGTGAGGCAGGGACCAGTGACTCCCACAGGAAGCTGGGGATGGCTTTGAGTGGCATCTACCTGTCTCAGTGGAGGAAGACCTTGGAAGGCCACAGCTTGCTGGAATAAGTATGGATGGGAGATCTTTTAAAAGGGAAGGCTTGAGGTGGGAGAAATTCAATCCCTCTCAGGCTGCAGTGGGTTTGGAGACACTCTGGACACAAGAAATTTTGCTCTTCTGGGAAAGCAGGGGATGAAGGGGTGAGAAATAGGCCCAGCCATGCTGAAGGAAATGCTGCAGATGATGCTGAAATAACCAGCATGGCCAGGAGTGCCTCTCCCTCAGCCGCATGCAGGGCAGGCTCCCAGCACCGTGGTGGAGGTGGTCATTGCCTGAGGGTGTCCACCTTCCCTGGGTCACTTTGTAGAGCCAAATCCTTGATGTGGCACTGGGCTCCCAGCTGAACTGAAGCCACTCTGGGCACCATCACCCACATGCAGGTCACTTTGCCCTGAGCTTGCTGGGAGCAGAGACAAGAGCCAGCCCAGTTCTTTCCAGTCAGCCTCCAGCTGTGGAGAGAGTGAAGGCTATGGGAGGGTGCAGGGAATCCAGGAGACCCTCCAAGGGAGGCTCATGCTCTTGAAAGCAAGCCTGGGAGCTGGACTTCCCTGCTGGGCTTCCAACAGCTGTCTTGTAGCCTGTGTTGGGTGGATGTTGGCCCTAGCAGTGGTCTTGGGATGCTGGCAGGGCTTGAAGACTGGCTGATGTGGTCCAGGGGATTCTCACTTTGTGTGCATGTGCCAAAGCCTGAAGCTGGGCCTATACCTGGCAGCAAAGATGGGGACGTGGAGGCTGGGACAGCATCACAAAGGCTGCCCTCAATAAACCAAGCCATGCCCCACCGGCCCTGGCTGCAGGGGGACAGGCCAGGAGTGACACAAATTGGACAGAGAAGGTTTGCAGAGGAAGTGGGAGGATGGTGATGCTAATCTCAGCATTTCTTCCCAGGTTCATCCCAAAAACTTACCAAAAGTGCAGCGTGATGCTTCCTTCTATCTGCCGGACACTTACCGAGCTGTCTGGTCACTCCTGTTGGCTTTCTCTGCCGGATCATATGTCAGAATCATTTACTGCCTTTCAACCCCGCTGCCATTGCCAGGAGCACGCAAGGGAGCGGGCAAGCACTCGGTACTGTGAGCCAAGGGGCGATGGGCACCTCGGCAGCAGTTACTGGCAAACACACAAAACTCAGCGCTGGATCCAGCAGGGACTTTCTGAGATTAGTTCTGGGCAAGGCAGGGGGTGGGCAGCACAAAGGAAATAGCCCCTCCTGCGGTGTTTCAGCCCGCAGGAGAATTCAAATGTCACAACTTGGGAATTTTCCATCTGAAGCCCCTTGTAAAATGCAAAGCGCTTTGCCCTGCTCTGGCTCCTGCCTGCGGAAGGGTTCAGTGCCAAAGTGAAAGGCTTCCTAAAAATGGGCTGATCCAGGGAGGGGGGCGATTTGGGAGCTATTGAGAAACAAGGAAGGACAAATAGTGTTAGGTCATTGCTTTTGCAAACACAGCCAAGGCTGTTCCTCTATAAAAGGGGCAGAAAGCGGTTCCAGAGCCATCACAGACTTGGAGGGGACGGTCTGTGACCAAGGCTGCTGCACCCCCTCCTCGGCACCCGACCCCCTGCTCAAGCATGAACCTCGCCCTCTTCACTGTGCTGTCCTTCGGGATAGCGGGTAAGTGTCTGCTGAAAGCAGGCTTTGGGGGAAGCAAGTCAAACCCTCCGTGCAGCCCGGGCTTCCCCGAGGCTGTCCGAGAGCTGCAGCACGTGCCAGACCCAGGCAGCTGTTACGGAAAAGCCGGGACATAAAAGCCGGGTTTGCTTTGGCAGCCGTGCATGTGTCAAGGAGGACGGTATTTTGAGTGTTACTGACAGCAGCTTGGCCAGCCCATGGGGTGGACGGAGGGCTGCAGCTCCCCACGCTGCCGATGCCCACCCTGCAAGGATGCTCTGCTCCCACCAGCACGGAAGGGAATGCTTGGGACAGGCTCCGCGCTCCTGCTGTCACGGGGCGAAGAGAAAAATCATCCTCGGGCCAGCTGCTGTGCTGGGAGAGGAGCACGGGCTCAGCCATGGGGGACAAATCATTGCAAGACCTGCCTGCCGAGCTTGTACATGTGTTTGGTTAAACCTGAGGGCAGTGACAGTAAAATAGAGCTTAAATAATGAAAGATCGTTGTGCTTCCACTTCTGCACCAGCGCTGCTCTGTCCCGCTGCTGCAGCTGCACTTTTCTCGGGCTCCTGTGTATTTTATGCCAATTTTGTGCTGCTGCAGGGCTGGCTCTGCTTGGAGTGATTCTTTCCTCTCTGCTCACAGCTCTGGCAGGCAACAGGCAGGTAGCCATGGCAAGGAGTCTGCTGTCTGATGGATGCCTGGACAGGGAACGAGGGATCCCCTTCCCGGAGCAGGCAGCAGGTCTCCTGGTCCCCCATAATGTGTGGTGGTGATGAATGTCCTCGGGTAGGAAGTGCTCCCTGTGCCTCTGAAATCTGGAAGCCCTTCAGCATCTCTGCTGAATATTAGCATGCAAAGATGTTTTTCTAATGATTCCTCCCCTTCCTCCCCTGCACGGCAAGAGACAAGAGGTCACCCAAAAGCTCTGTGACAGTGGCCAGGGCACTCAGGCTCCCATTACCTTCCCAGTGCCACCAGTGCAGCTGGGCTGACTCCCTCAGGAGGTCCCCATCCAGCCTCTGCTCCAAGGAGGATGGTTAAGGTGACCATGGCTTTGTGCACCCAAGACTTGAAAAATGTACGACAAACTCGAAAAACATATATAAAAAAAAGGTGATTGCCATAGGAATTAAGGCTAAGGATTCTCCCTGTGGCCAAATTCAGCGCCTCCACTGCTGGGCCCAAAAATCAAGTAAAGAGAGGCTATTTCCAAAATGAAAGAGAAAATGGAAATGGCACAGGTTAACCTGGAGATGTTTGGATGAAATGTGCCATCGAAGGTTTGGAGGGAGAGAGTGGTGCAAGTGGCCTCTTGGTCTGCACAACCCTGACAGGAAGGGGCAGAGTGAAGGTGAAGGGTCAGCACAGGCTGGCCACATCCTTGAACTGCAAGTTTCCAGCATTTCTGGGGTTCAGGTTTCTGGAGGAGGCATGAATCTGCATCCACCTGGGGTCTTTGCTTTGCTCTGGTCCCCCAGAGCAGCCATTCAGCTGCCTTTACTGGTTGGGGGCTCATGGAAGGACTGTGGTGGTGCCATGGCATCTCTCATGGGTGCAGTGGAGGAAGTGAGACATAGAGACAGTTCAATATATCAGATCATTCAGCTGCCAAGGACGTGAGAGTGGCAGTGCACTGCACACAGCCTGGCCAGCTCAGAGCTGCTCCCCCTCTGCGGTTATTGGCAAAGGCACTGCTTCAGTGCTCCAACTTTTCTCTCCATTTTTACAAAGGCTTGAGCTTGATTTCTATTGAAGTGTGTGGGTTTGTTCTCCTAACTCTGTTGCTGTGAGTCCAGGCTGCTTGAATCACGACAGTCCAAGGCCAGGAATGATCATTCTAGATGGTCCTGATGGTGCACATGTCAGGCAAGAAAGAAAGAAAGGACCTTCCCACCTGACTTGGGAGATCCTGCACGTGGCCATCACCCGAGGCTGTGACCACAGGGAATCAGTGACCCTGTGCTCAGAGGCGCTGTTTCTCTCCGGTCAATGCCTTTCTACCGCTGTTTGTTTCTGGTTCTTTCTACAGCTCTGTGTTTTGCTGCTCCCCAAAAGCCAAGCATCAGGTGGTGCACAATATCCTCAGCAGAAGAGAAAAAATGCAACAGCCTGAGGGACCACATGCAAGACGAGAACTTTGCTTTCAGTTGCCTGCAGAAAGCATCGTACCTGGACTGCATAAAGGCCATTTCAGTGAGTGAGCAGCAAATTCCTGTACTGGGATGTCTCAGCAGCCTGTTACATCTGGAGATGGAGTTTCCTCTCAGTCACTGGTTGTTACCTGTGATCCCCCTGTTATCCGTAAGGATCCAGGAGAGACTCTGGGAAATGCTTTTCCTTCTCTTCATTAATTGATGAAATCTCTTTGTTGTTTAGAATAGTGAAGCAGATGCCATTAGCTTGGATGGAGGTCAAGTTTTTGAGGCAGGCCTTGCTCCCTACCTGCTGAAGCCCATCGCTGCTGAGGTCTATGAACACAATACAGGTACATTTCCATGCGATATTTTTAAGCCATGCAATATTTTAATATGTTTAAGGTGGTACCAAACTGAGAGTGCAAAGGCCAGCTATTCCACACAGAGTTCCCACATTATTTTGGTTGTGGGTCCAAGATATTGCCCCTGACTTCCAGCTCTCAGAGGGGAAGGGGTGGGGGGCAGTTCAGCACAATGTGAATCATCACTCACGGCCACAGGAGTCAGTGCCCCATTTTTTGGCATTTTCTGCAGTGAAATTCTCTGATCCCATGAGGGCATGGAGAGAAATGAGTAGAAATGATGGTCCTCCTGAAGCATGGCATAAAAATTGTGCTGGTCTTAGAGATCTTCTGCTCTCAGAGGCCTTGAACTCTGTGAGTAAAGCACGGAGCTGGGAGGCACAGATAAGTTGTGTGATTGCCTGTGCAGTCATCAAGACAAAAAAAAAAATTATTGGAGAGGCAACAGCATTATTAGTGGCTGGGAGGGACACCCAGGTGAGATCGCTGAGGCAAGAAATGCAGGCAAGCCCCAGGAAAAGAGAAGCATAAAAAGGGCTCTGCAACAACCCTTTCTGATTGGAGTTAGATCCATGGCTCCATCCCCACTCACTCACTGCACCTTTATCTCTCCCAGCTTTCTCCTGGGAGCCAAAGAGAGGCTACTTCCCCACCACATCCAAAGCTCCCAATCTCTTTTGACCCCTTCCCTGGAGTTCAGCCTGTTTATATGCAATATTCAGGCTCAAAGCAACACGGCAGAGTCTTTCCCAGCATGGTAGCTAAGAAAAAGAGATATTAAAAGGAAGGCTGAAGTCTCCACCACCCCCAAAACTCAGTCATTGTATCTGTACGTAGCATGTGAGAGACTGGGTAAAATTCTAAAGACTAAATATAGAGTTTCAGTCTCACAAAGGGTCAATGGGCAATGGCATTTGAGAAGAGACTTGCCAATGGAGATTTGCCAAAAAGATTTGTTGAAGTTTCTTACAAAACTATGGCACCTTGACTGTGATAGTATTTTCAGATCGCTTACTGTAAATTGTAATCTACAGCATTGCTTCAATATTTGCAGCATAGCTCATGCCCAAGAAAATGAGAAAACCACAAGTGTTCAAACAAATCACTGACTGTTTGGAAGTGCAGCACTGTGTTTCCTGAAATTGGGGGTTTAGCAGGATTTGAAATGTTCCTAAGCCCTTTTTCTCCTTCTTTATTCCTTTTTCCTACACTGCAGGCTCCACTACCAGCTACTACGCCGTGGCTGTTGTGAAGAAAGGAACAGGCTTCATGGTAGATGAGCTGAGGGGCAAGACCTCCTGCCACACAGGCCTGGGCAGGTCTGCTGGCTGGGTCATCCCCATCGGAACACTCATCCGCCGCGGAGACATCGAGTGGGATGGCAAAGACTCGGGCTCCATTGAGCAAGGTGAGGTGGGCACGGTGAGATCACGGTGGGAGCTAAGCCAGGGCTGGTGTTATGGTGAAAGGGAGGTTGGCCAATCATTTCTGGGGGTCCAGAGGTGGCTCTAAAGGGCACTGACATTCCTTGTGCATCCCCTCCCTTCCCAGTCCTCCTAAAAGTGAGTTTTTGACGAACTTTTGCTGCCCTCTCATCCACAGCCGTGGCCAATTTCTTCTCTGCCAGCTGCGTTCCTGGCGTCACCACTGAACCCAAGCTGTACCGTCAGTGCAAGGGGGATGCCAAGACCAAAATGTCCCGCACAGGACCTTATTCTGGATATTCTGGAGCCTTCCAGTGAGTGAGAGTTATTTTTCCTTTGGGGAAGCATTCTAGCCCTGCCACATGCAAGTTTTTGTTATACCAGGGAGGGCTGTGTTGGAATCAGGGGTCCTGAGGAGGCTGAATTACTTCTCTGCCATTACAATTGCTTCTCTTCCAGCACAGCTTTTTTGGGAAGACCATTGCTCCATGGCTGCAGTTTCGGCCAAAAATAATTTGCTGAAAGAGGAGATACGGAGCCACAATGTCTATTTTTCTAACTTCTCTTCTGCTTCTCCCACCTGCAGCTGTCTGAAAGAAGGGAAAGGAGACGTGGCTTTTGTGAAACACACAACTGTTCAAGGTACGCTGGCAAGATCCCTCATTTCTCCTCTTTCTAGTCCCACCGCTTGCTGCAACTCCATCCTGCAATTTATTTACACTGAGCAGATTTCATTCCTCTCCAGATTGGGGCAAACCCTTCTTTCATCTCTTGAAAAAAGTTTTGCACATTATGAACTCCTCCTCATTATTAAGAAATAGGATAATTGTGAGTCTGCTTTTTCTTTGAGGTTCTTTGCAGCTGGAAAACCTGCTCAGTGCCACATTTCAGAGCCAGCTGTAATGTGAGCAATTGAGAAGGTCACCCATCCCTCTGGGAGGGATTTTGGAGGGAATCCAGCTCAAGCAAGAGTTCAGTAACTCTGTGAAGATCGCAGATGGCCTGGCATGCCCAGGACCTGCAGTGAGCGCAGTGTCGGGTCACCGAGGCAGTCATGGGGCTGGGACAACTGTCCTGCAAGGAGGTGCTCTGTGGGGTGGGCTTGATCAACCTGGGGACCAGATACAGGGGGATTTTTTCCCCTTGAGGACAGTGAAGTAGTAGGACAGGTTGCACAGGACAGCTGTGCACTCTCCATTTGAAGGGTTTCAAGATCTACCTGGACCATCCTAGTCTGTCCCTGCCTTGACCAGGGGTCTTCAAAGGTCCCTTCCCACTTGAATTTTCCTGTAACTTTGTGATCTCAGTCCTGGGTTTTGTCTTCAGCCTTGACATCGGTCACCTACTGGCCTTCACAGACCATGTACAGCTCCTGATCTGCTCAATCCATCTGTATGATGTTTGTAAACCTATTTGTGCCCCTTTGTGCATAAATCCTCGTACTGTTGGGTGTTTATGGCGGAGGCAGAGGTGGTCTCTCTTCCAAAGGCATTGCCTTCATATGCCCACGATGACCCCATTGCAAGGGCGGTGCCTGCAACCTGTCTTCTGCAAAGAATTCCCTCCTGAGCTTCAACAGAAATAAATCAATCACAAAGCTTCCCAGACTGGCCTTTCTGTCTATTTTCATGGTGATGCAACTCACGGTTCTTCTCTTCTCTAGAAAATGCCCCAGCTGAGAAGGACGAGTACGAGCTCCTGTGTCTGGATGGCACCCGCCAGCCCGTGGACAGCTACAAGACCTGTCACTGGGCCAGGGTTCCTGCTCACGCCGTTGTGGCTCGAGATGACAGCAAGGTCAATGACATCTGGAACTTCCTCTCCAAAGCACAGGTATCACCGAGCTCTCCTTTCCTTCTTCTAACATCCTCTGTCCTCTGCCTTTGATTGCTCTCTCCAGCTTTCCAAGAGTTTTCCTGTGGTCATTTGCTGATTATTTCTCCCTTGTGGCAGGAAAAGTTTGGCGTGGGAACAACCAGCACCTTCCACCTCTTTGGGCCACCTGGCAAGAAGGACCCAGGCCTCAAAGACTTGCTTTTCAAAGACTCTGCAGTACAGCTGAAGCAAATCCCATCACTGATGGATTCCCAGCTCTACCTGGGCTTCGACTATTACAGTGCTGTCCAGAGCCTCCAGGAAGGTAGGCAGGATATCAAACATTGATGTCACGTCAGTGTGAGCTGTGTGGAAGCCTTGGCATTGGCAAATACAACCAGGCAGAAAGAACGTGATCTTTTCAGACACAGAATGTATCATCTGCAAAATATTTCCTGTGAAATCACAGAACCTTCACAAACTTCACTTACATCAACAAAGGAATTTTTTTGTATCCAACCCAAAATAACGCCATCACCACGCTGACAAATATGGAAAATCTACACGAACTCCACACCAGTTTTTCAGCTGCTGGTGGAGATTTGGCATGGTCAAAACTGCTGCTTAGAAAAGCCATTTCTGGGATGTAAAAAGAAGGAACATCCCAGGGCATCAGGTTCAGGCACTTCTGGAAAAAATGTCCTTTATTTCCATCTAGACTCATCAAGCATTTTCTGTTGGCTTTCTGAGAGTCAAACATCCCACAAACGATCTCTGAAACCCACTTAGAATTCATAACACAATTTAAAGTAGCTCACTTCTGTGAAGTAGCATTTATGGAAGGGGGCGAATGGACTTCACATAGCATAAACCAGATTATTCAAGTGCTGTTTTACAGAAACACAACTGGGTTATAATTTTCTCAGTCTGGCCTTAGTCTCATGGCTGTCTGGGCTGTGATGAGTGCAGAAATGTGAGATATATTACAGACAGCAATTCCAAGTACCATTAACACAGGGGTGTTTAGTGGTTGGCCTGTTTTAGCTAACAGAAATCTGCCTGAATGGCTTGTGTTATGCAGACATTCACCTAAGGGCCCTGTAAGTTGATTTTTGAGCCTCCCTCAGCTCAAGAATCACCTTTTCTATTCTTGCCAGCCCAGGGCTAAACAGGAACACCTTTCCCTGAGTAGCAGCAGCAGGTTGGTGTGTACAGGTGGTTTTGTGGCCGAGTCCCTGGCACCCAGGACGTGCCCTGTTTGCTCCGCAGGGCTAATCCTGATTTTCCCTGTGCTGCCTTTGCAGATCGCCTGACCCCCAGCCGCAGAGGCAGCAAGATACAGTGGTGTGCAATTGGCAGGGATGAGAAGAAGAAGTGTGACGTCTGGAGCGTGATGAGCAACGGGGAGGTGGAGTGTGTTGTGGCAGAGGACACCAAGGAATGCATCATGAAGATCATGGTATGGCTTTTTTCCCCTTTTCTTCTCGCTGTGAACTTCCCAAGTGCTTCTTTTACCATCTGAGCTCTGGAAAGTGCTGGCCTGGGGATGTTCAGCATTTGATTTCCGTGCCTTTCCCTTGCAGAAAGGTGAAGCAGATGCCATCAGCTTGGATGGTGGCTTTGTCTACACTGCTGGCGTGTGTGGCTTGCAGCCAGTGATGGCAGAGAGCTATGAGGGTAAGCACAGCTCTGTCTCAGGGTCCAGGTGGTGGGGAATGGGCTGGTGCCACAGTGCTGGTTTTAATCTGGAATCTTACAAAGCAGCCACAGCGCTGCACCCCACAGAAATCACAGAATCACAGAATATCCCGGGATGGAAGGGACCCACCAGGACTGAGTCCAGCTCCTGGCCCTGCACAGACCCCCCAACAATCCCACCCTGTCCATCCCTGGCAGCGCTGTCCAAACACTCCTGGAGCTCTGGCAGCCTCGGGGCCGGGACCATTCCTTGGGGAGCCTGGGCAGTGCCCAGCACCCTCTGGGGGAAGAACCTTTCCCTGATATCCAACCCAAAACATGGTGCTCTAAGGCAACTCTGCTCACCACTGCATGCCTTGTCTTTCTGTGAAAGCAGAACAGCCCTGGGGGAGCAGGCAGGGATAGGCAGGAGCTCTTCTTTGTTTTAATCAGGATGCCCCTGTCCTTTAGCACCAGCCTTGGTAAAACTGCTTGTTTTAGCTCAAAGGGGCAGCTGGAGGCTGTGCTTTGTTCTGCTGATGTAAAAGGTGTTACTTGATATGGTAATTTCCACAACAGTCTCCAGAAAATAGCAAGCTCAATCTTTTTTCTGGATTTGACATGTCTTTTATTTAATATCTTCTTCTTTGCCCCTCCCACAGATGACCACTGCGAATCAGAAGAAGAACCAGGTAATTACTGCCAGTTACTGAAATTACTGAAAACAGTCCTGAGGGATATAAGGAGAAAAACAGATATGAGTCATGAGTAGAGAATAAATGGCCAGTCTCCACCCAAAGAGTGTCCAATGTAGATATTAGAATTTTGGGACATAGGTTTAGCAGTCAGAGGGAAAGTTAGGGGCTGTAATAACATCAAGGTGAAGCATATGGTAGTGGCAGAGATTGGTGTGGTTACACCATAACAGCACTGGGGCTGTGAACAAGGAGAGAATATCTGGGCTGCAGAATTAGAATATTGTTTTTCTAGAATTTGGAAGGGTTTTCTAGAATTAGGAAGGGTTTTGTCCTTTGCTAAGGAGAGAATAAGAAATCAGAAGGGGATGAGGAATCCTCACATGTGTCTTGCTGTAGCCTTCTCACATACCCAAGTGTCAGTTTTGGGGGGCAGGGAAATGTCAGGGATAATAATTTCCCAGGAGCATGGTGGAAGCAGGTGCATCACATCTACAAACTCTTCCATCGTTGCTGCCTGGTAAAACATTTATAAGCACAAAGTAATTCTGCTGTGCTGTTCGTAGGTGGCCTTTCCCAAGTGAAGCCGATGCTCTCTGCTAAGGGATCCCAGTGGGATCCTTGGGGTCAGGCCATAATTCTTCTCTATTTTATCTTCTGAAAGCAACCTACTTTGCTGTGGCTGTTGTGAAGAAGTCTGACAAGGATGTCAACTGGAACAACCTGCAGGGGAAGAAGTCGTGCCACACCGCCGTGGGGAGAACTGCTGGCTGGAACATCCCCATGGGCCTGATCCACAACAAGACAGGGAGCTGCAACTTTGGTGAGTCCAGTTCGGCATCCATTTCTTTGAGCTGGGAATCTGATCACAAAATAATGTTTTACCATCCTTCCTCTGGTCTTCAGAGTTTCTTCTGCCTCAAAGATTCCCACCTGGAGGGGCAAAATGGAGAAGAGTCTGTTATTTAAGTTTTCACTGAGCAAAATTTTAGGCTTTTGGTGGCTGCTTCAGAGTAAGATATGGCACATCAGCTGCCTTGGGGGTCTTTGCTTTCTTTTCACATCTCTCCCTTTGCAGCATCTCAAGAGGTATTCCCAAAAAAGGAATATGGGCTGCCCCACAGGGGCCTCATGCTTGTGCAGGGTGTGGAGTGGGGGTAAAGGATGAAACTCAGAAGTGGAAGGAAGGGCTGAGAACAAGGAACAGAGGCTGATCATCTTTCAAGAAACTTAAAGGGACTGATCTGACTGCCTGAGAATTCATTGAGAATTACGGCCCAACAAAAATAATTTGGAAAAGCTATTGACCAAGAAAAAGTAAGCATGTAATTATGAAAAGGAAATTTCTAACCACATGAAGATATTAATGTTAGTAAGTTTTATTCTTGGCTTCTCTATCCTCCTGCCTTCCTTTTCTCCCCCAAGAGCTCTGGCATTGCTGCAAAATGCAACTCTGTTGACCCATACAGGCCATGGAGGCTTGGGCTGGCTCTGTGTGAGCTGGGAATAGTTGGCAGGGAAAACATTCCTCTTTTTATGCCAAGATAGTGCCTATTGCACTTGAGCCTCAGACCCTGCTTCATCACAGAATCACAAAATGTTTTGGGTAGGAAGGGAACTTAAAGCTCATCCCATCCCACCCCCTGCCATGGGCAGGGACACCTTCCACTATCCCAGGTGGCTCCAAGCCCTGTCCAGCCTGGCCTTGGACACTTCCAGGGATCCAGGGGCAGCCACAGCTTCTCTGGGCAACAATAAGGATAATTACCAATAATAACAGACTCAAGATCCATGATGAAAGCTGGATGCATGTGATTTGCTGCCCACTGAGTTGTGCTCCTTCTCCCAGCCCATTTCCAGCTCCCCAGTGAGCACTAACGCAAACTTAGGGCGAGAACGTGCCATTAAAATAAAACCTAACTTCTCAGGACAGCGAAAGTGAATTTCTCCTATTCTTGCCTCCAGATGAATACTTCAGCCAGGGCTGTGCTCCCGGGTCTCCTCCCAACTCCCGCCTCTGCCAGCTATGCAAGGGCTCAGGGGGTGTCCCTCCGGAGAAGTGTGTCGCCAGCAGCCACGAGCAGTACTATGGATACACCGGAGCTTTCCGGTAGGTGCTGGGGACACCCACGCTGCCTCAAGTACCCTGGGGCTGATCACAGAGGGTAGGTCACAGATGGTCAGCCACATCACTGGCCTCTCTTTCCACTTCCCAGGTGTCTGGTCGAGCAGGGGGACGTGGCCTTTATCAAGCATTCCATCGTTGAGGAGAACACTGATGGTACGTGGTCAGGGCTGCCTTCCCCGTCTGCGTTACTGCTTAGGTGGTGTTGAGGTTGACGTTCTCCTGCTACACAAGATCTCTGAATCTCCAAACCCATTTTCTTTAAAGGCAAAAATACAGAAAGCTGGGCCAGAGATCTGAAAATGGACCAATTTGAGTTGCTGTGCACCGACGGGAAGCGGGCGAATGTCATGGATTACAGGAGATGCAACCTGGCCAAAGTCCCCACCCACGCTGTGGTGACACGTCCTGAGAAAGCACAGAAAGTCCGTGAGATGCTGGAGAAGCAAGAGGTTTGTAGTGCTGAGAGTAGAAGAAATGTTGTGGGGTTGCTCTGCTCTTCCCCAAATCAGCATAAGGTGGAAGATTTTCCCTCACTGCTGTGGGTGACAGCCTTGTCCCTTGGCCTCTTCCTTCCTCCATCCCTTCTCAAGTGCTCTTTCTCCCCATCCACCTTAGCAAACACCTTTAGGTAGCAGTGGGATCGCAGTAGTTGCTGCTGTCACAGTATACTCGTGTGACAGGAGTTTATCACCTCCTTTCTGGGCTCTGCCCTTGCTGGGGTGTTTCAGAAACTCCTTTTGGGGGGACCCAGCCACAGCTGGGTCAGGCTCAGCCCTGACAGCTGCCTCCCTGCACACACACAGTCCTACAGCGACTGGGCTGACCATAACAAGGATAAACCATCTCTGTTTCTCCCTGCAAACATTAATATTGGCTCCACCATCAGGGTCTGGTGAGAGGCCCTGGGGTCCTTTTGCTCCTCCTCGTGGTTAAGGCACAGGACCTGCTGGCAGCATCTCTGCACACAGTGATGTGTAAAAACGGGGCAAAAAATGTGCCTACCAATGAGAGATCCCTCCTCTAGGCACACAGACAGAAAGTTCAATCCTAAATTTCTGGAGCATGGCTTGGGGCTACCCAGGCTGATGGTGAAGAACCAGGGGCAAGAGCTAGGCCAGCTTCCTACTTCTCTCCTCTTTGTGCCTTTATTTCAGAGACTGTTTGGAGCAAAAGGAATCAAGAATAAAGATTTCAATATGTTTGCATACGAATCCAAGGATCTTCTGTTTAAAGACCGGACAAAGTGCCTGGTCAAGCTCCATCACGGAACATCATACAAGGAATTCCTCGGAGATAAATACTATGCTTCACTTGCCAGCCTCAACACCTGCAATCCATCAGGTAACTGGAACAGCCCCAGAGGAAGTCCTCAATTGGAGTTCTTAACCTGCAGGCATTGGCAGTTTCTTCTGGAACTGTCCATTCAATGCCTTTTAAGCAAGAGGATGCCAGTATTCTTTTCTCAAAGCTCCTCAGGTGAACTGAAAACAGACTTAAAATCTGCTGCTCTGGCAGCAATGTGAATAAAAGACTTTTCCTCATCTTTAGAAAATATGGACTTTGAGAAATGGCACAGAGAACCCCCCCAGGCCCATCAGTGTGGATTCAGTGGGACTTGCGGTTAAAGCTCTTTTTTTATGGCACACTGTGGGTTTTCCATGTGGTGATACTGTTGGCATGGCTGGGTATGTGCTGGTGGGATAAAGGCGGGATCTGAACTTCTCCCTGTCCTTCCCTTTCCAGATCTTCTCCAGGTGTGCACCTTCCTTGAGGACAAGTAGTGAGATGAGAAGGATCCTCACAGTGGGGGAGAAAACATCAAGCCATGACTCCTCTCGTGCCCTCAGCACCGAACACTGACCCGCAGAGGGCCCTCTGCCTTTGCTGCTTTCTCTGCCCTCCCTCATCACTCTGAAAGTGGCTCTTTGACACTTTTACAATTCTCTGCTGCCAGCACAGCAAAAAATAAAATCTCAAATCTAAACGGGAGTCCTGAGATTTTTCAAAATGGTCCTTAAGCCCATTCCTTCCTCAGTGCCTCTCACTGTAGGACAGTGACAGACACCAGCATGGCTGTTGTCACTTATTGCTGCCCCTTAGGGAAATTTCTTGCACTGTTTGCCGAAGCAAAATGGATTAAATATACCCTAGAGCCTAATTAACAAATGCTTTGGACTCTCTGTGCTTTTGCTTTGCCCAGACTATTCCATTTACTCCCCAGCAGGTGATGGTTCCCCAGCGTGGCTGGGACACAGGAAGAGGGAGAATGTTTACATCAGGGAAGCTGAAGGCTGGAGAAGGAAAAAAACCCATCCCAAACCAAAATAATACAGTGGGTGTAAGATGGGAGGTGTGAACAGAAACTGCTGTGGCTCAGATCTCAGCTGGCTGGGTCTGAGCCCCTTCCACCAGGCAGGACTCATTGAGCACATACATCCATTGATGGGGAGAGTCCAGGCTTAGGCTTCCTTGCTGGAAAAATCTAGGATTTGCTCAGAAACGTGTGTGTTTTGGTAGTCTGTGTGATGTGCTGCTGACCTGAAAACAAACACGTAGTTTGTTTTGCCTGATTCTGATCCGCAGTGAAAATAAAAATGCCTGCTCCAGAGGAACAGCCTGGGGTCACCCAGGGTGTCCCGATCCTGCTGTCACGGCAGGCATGGAGAAGCTGCTGAGAGCACAAAGCTCCAGGCTTTGAGGGAATGAATATTTTGATGATTTTTGGATGCATGTGATAAGTGTGGTGAGAAGTCCACCACCATGGCTGAAAATCTCTGCATGGCAAGAATGCAGAGTGTGACAGGAGAGGATGAAATGTAGTCCCTCAGTTTATGTAGGATGAATACACTGGACAGGCTCTTTTTTAACCCATTCTTCAAAACTAGCAAAAAAAGAGAATCAGTGCCTCTAACAGGCTGTTTCTACAACTCACTAAGGAAATAGAAATAGTTAGAAATAATTCCCCAAAAAAAGATGCATCATCTGCATTTCATGTCAGCTGTAAGCTCTTGTCCTGTAAGTAGAAGGCATGGAGAAAAGGAACCTCACTAGAGGATCACTCCAGCTGGGAGGGACCTCTGGGGGTGTCCAGTCCAATCTCCTACTCAAGAAAAGGGATCAGGGCTTGATCTCCAAGGATGGCAACTCCACAACCTCCCTGGGCAGCCTGTCCTGTTGCCTGGCAGCCCCCAAAGGAGGAAATTCCTCTCCGACCCACTCTGAACCTGTCTCATTTCAATGTGTTCTCGTTTCTCCTCATCCTGCACCACTGGGGGAAGCCTGGCTCTGCTTCCCGCTGCCTGGTACAAATGGCCGTACCTTCCTGGGACAAAACAGCCCCATGGAATGCTCGAGGTTTGGGGCAGAGTGGCTGGAAAGC
>VZTX01031774.1:0-40180 GCA_013400915.1 Pardalotus punctatus | reverse complement strand
TGCGGTGGCCGGGCGGGCGGTGGGTGGGGCCTCCCCGCCCGGAGCTCCGCGGTGCCGGCGAGGGGAAGCCGCTCTTCGCCCTCGCGGGGCTGCCCGCGCCTCCCGCCGGCTCGGAGGGGGCGGCCGCAAACAACCGGCCCTTCAGAGCCCGAGGGGCGCCGGGGGTGACAGTCGAGAGGGGCGGCTCCGGAGCTGACCTCCGTCCCAGGGAGCCGCGGGGAGGAAGGGGGCAATCCCTGGCTAGCGCTCAGAAACCGTCCGGCTTTTCCTCGGCTCGGTCTGAAGCTTTAAATAAGCTTTATAAGTAGGCACAGTGAGACCTTGTCTGTGAGATTCTATGTTTTTTGAGGATTTTTTTTTTTCTGGTGTGTGTGTGTGTGTGGGAGTGTCTTTTAAAGGCAATAAAATATTGTGAAGGTGTTTAGTATCTGTGGGACTTGGAGTAAAACTGGTATGCACCCGCCCTGCCCACTTTATTCTTTTATTTCTTTTTACAAAAATGTATTGTTGGCAGCAATGCTCTGTAATCAGAGTTCTGTCCATAAGTTATGTAAATGTGAAAAAAAGAGGTCAAATAATACCAGTCCATGTAATATTTAAATTGGTGGGTGCTTTTTGAATAGTAAATTGGTAATCTATCTTGCATGTTGTGATTTTTGTGTTTCGAATTTTTTAGAAAGAGTCTAGTAAGATAGAGTTACTCTTGAAGCTTTTGATGTAGTTGAAAATGTTTGCACTCTGTGATGTTTGCAAATGACCAGTAGTTGTTAGAAAGGGCAGTGTAGAAGGGAAAGTGTATTGGATGGCCGAGTTCTCCTGCCTGAAAAGATGGAAAGCACAGTGGTTTGTATTTTTACTCACTTTTTGAATACAGGTGACTATTTCAGCAAGTTTGATAGAGTATTTGACACTATTGGCATGTAGTCACTCGACAGCCCAATGAATTTGATCAAAGTTCTTAATTTCTTGATGAAGAGTTTTCCAAATACTGTTTAGTAGGATGGTGTTCTGTCTGCTTCTGACTGTATGAAACTGAATAAATTCCCTTGCTGGTATTTTTCTTAGAACTGACCATCCAAGAAAGATAAAAGCTACTAGGATCTAATATTGTCTCCTGGCCTGTGGGAGCTGCCGGAGGTAGCTGGATGCAAGTGGTTGTATGACTCAGGAGCTGGCAGGATATAGGAGCTTGCTGAGATCAATTGACAATTTCTAGCATGCATTTGCACTCGGAAATTCAGAGTGCTTGTTAGGATGCTTCTGTAGGACTGCATGCTGATTATTACTTAGCCAAAGTGAAGCATGTGTATAATCAATAAATTTGCTTCTCTTCCCACATAGACAGCTTTTACATCAGGGGTAGCCCTATTGATTTTGGTGGTTTTCTCCTTTAGGAGCATGACCATGCAAGCTCAGTAGGAATGATACCCACTTATAATTTACTGGAGATTGAATCGCATTGCTACATTTAACTCAATTAAATCCATGATGCAGAAGAATGAAGAATACCTAGTCTGACTTGACTTCTAATGCCAAAAAACGTCCTTCCAAAAACAAAATCAGATATATAGGGAAAAGTGTTAAAGTTTGACCTCTCTTCCTTTTGCGTATGCACACACCACCTCTCAGCTTCAAACAGCCTTTGGTAATAACCTGCTCAGCTGAGAGTGTTGTGAAGTTTTACTGACAATATTGGACAGGCTCTTAATGCCTCATGTGCAGCTTATTTAATGTTACAGAAGGGGTCTGATGTGGTCAAATGCTAAGGCTTTTTTTCTTCTTTTATTTTTTTTCCCCCTGAACCTGCAGAAGCCAAATTGTTGCCAGAGAAATTGAAAAAGAAACAAAACTTGAGACAGAGGGATATACACCCAAACCCAAAAAAACCCCAACTTGAGTACCCCCCCCTCAAAAACCCCAAACTAAATCAACACCAGGAAAACCCAGAACCACTGGCTTGCAAAAGGGTAGTTCTAAAGTTTCCCTAAAGAATCAAGCATTCTTTATTTTGAAGAAATACAGTAGTTTTGTGTCTGTATTTTGACATAATTAAAGACTTGCTTGCACACTGATTCAATTGACTGTTTTAAAAGCTAAGGGAAAAGTTAATCAAAAGACAAATGGTAAATAAGGCCAAGCATCAAGATAAAACCAGCCCTATATTGTCATGCATGGGATTTTAATTGGGAACAAGGGCACTTTGCTCACCATAGTGTGGGAAGACAATGTGAATTAATTCCTTGTTACAGTTTGCTGGTGCTACTATATTGGCTTGTACATGGGTGGTACCAAATTTAGCCAATCATAAATCTTTTTCCATAAATGAGTATAGCATGTCTTGTAGCACCTCTTGAAATGTGTAGAAATAATCTGTGAAATATATAGCAATGTGACTAAAGGGGACTACTTAATCCTTGTCTTGTTATGTGGTTACTTAGAAATTGCAATACTGTTGTTGGCAACAATTTAGAGTTACTGTAACTTCTCTTACCACCTTGGTATCTATGGTGGTATCAAACTTGTGACCCATGATTAAAGTGTTTAGTTTGAAACAGGAATGCCTTGTTTGAGTTCAGGTTAGTTTTTTAGGTCTTCAGAGTAGAATTATTTGTGTTTCTTCATGTGTTCATGGAAGTAAGAAGTGAATGAAGGTGTATTTCTGAAAGGGTTGAAGAGGTGTTATATGGTGATACTTCAGTCATGTTCCTATAGTGTGTTTACTTTATATCTTTCAGAAAATTGCATATAGTTAGTGGGGCTCTTCAAGTGAGACACCCCAGTTAGTACTAGAAAAATTGTTTTTATCAAATGGAATTTATTTGCTAGATTCAACTTGAATCATTGTCTTTAATGAGTTTTTCCAGGTTGGATGCACAATAGTGAAGGGGGAGGGGAAGGATTGTGAGAAATCACTTTGTCAGATGGTGCTTTCAAAACTGATTCTTGCATGCAGGAACATTTGGGAAGGTGGTGCTTAAATGCTGGTTGCACCAAATGCTGGAAATTTCAAGCAGTTGGGGCTTAAGTTTGAGGGGAAAAAATGGATTAGTGTAACTACATCTCCTTCTAGGTAGTAACTCTGTCAAGCTTTCAAACCTGAAATAGGTGTTGGCTTAAACTACTATTGTTAGCATAGTCTGCAGGCTAAGGGCTGAAATAGCACAAACATTGCCCACAGATGTTAAACTGCTCAAGTATCTCATTGCTAGATGGGAAAGACAAAGATGCAGAAGTTACATGTATGGTCTGCAAATTATTTTTGATAATACAGGAAGCCTGTGTTGTGGACCTTTATCTGGAAGCTTAGGAAGTTCATGCTGGGTTTCTAGAAGGTTCTTCAAAATCTCTTAAACTTTCAATGTCTCAAAAAAGAGAAGGGTTTTCATTTTACTTCATTAGATTGCAGGGGTGAGAAAAATAGCCATCTGCTGTCTGACCAGTTGTCTTATGTAGTATAAATGATAGATGACTCATTTAGTTTAGTTGTGGGCCTGTATCAAGGATGGCTGAAACGCTTTGCAATGACAGATAGGTAATGAGCTTCTTATAAAGTTTGTCATAACGGAGGCAGAAAGTGGTTCTCTGGTTTAAAATATTAAGATGACAATCTATTTCTGACTCTGATTAAGGCAATGATATAGGCTTCTGCTATAAGTATTGAGTCTGCCATGATGTTTTTTCCAGTGATAAGGCAGACCTTTCTGTGCATTTGTTTTAAATCTAAAACCACCTAAAATAACTCAATTAATTTTTTTCGTAGCCCACCTTCAAACTACAGTCCTCAAACTTGCTATTGGATCTTTTCCTGAGATGCTCAAGTCGCTTGTTGTGCTGACCATTCAGAAGGTCATAGTGCTTCAGCACAGTCTCATAAATGCTGAAGTCAGATGATGACTATTGATATATGCGCTGGTTTTGTCAGTTCATGTCTCAGTGGTGTGAAATAAGAGATGGGTGACACAGGGAAAGAAGAACCTGTTCTCCATCTGTGTGCAAGGCACGTCAGAGGGAAAGTAACCTAGCAGCCGTTTAGGTTAAAAAATGACATACTGTGCAAAATGGAATTTTAACGTTCGGAAGTGTCTGCTAAATAACTGTATTATTTAACAAGCTAATTACAGTTCTTTGCTTCCAAACATGACCAATGAACTAATTCGCCTGAGGAGATTGCAATGTGGTAGCAATAACCAAGCTGTTACCACAGTGCCTTGGTACTGCACAGCTGCCGAATACATCCTTTATCCTGTAATTGCTTTTCAGCTGTTCCTAAAAGCAAATGTACTTAACTGTGTGATCATAAAAAGAAAATTTTAAGCTTAAATGTTGTTCATCCTTTTAGTGGATAAGTAGAATGTCTTTTAACTTGGTGCCATGAGGAAGAAGCTATTGGATCAGGTCTCATTGCTTTGCTACCAGGTGTATCTCCGAATTCCCTTTTGCACCCTGTTTTCCCACAGGTGAAAACTGATTGAACAACTATGCGTTCTCCCTGCTCAGTAACAGAGGAAGAGGATGGTTCAGAGATTTGGTGGTTTAGAAGTGGAATATGATAAAATTAAAAATAACTGAGGAAAAAATACTGACAGAGCTTTTTTGGTTGAGAGTTAAGAGGATCATCTTAGAAAGCTGGGGAGTTCCAGAGTTGTCAGCTGGAGTTAGCTGCTAGTCTAGAAATGCACAAAATAATGGGATTCCAAGGTGGATGAATTTTTCTGTGCAACAGAAGGGCTGCAAGAGACGGAGAAGGTGTGGTAATAAGATCATAATGTGATCAATAAAGTCTTGGGAAGCAGATTCTACTGTGTTTTCTTACTGATTTGTTGCGTGGAGTCTGCAGTTACTAGTTTTATCCCAGTAATCTTCTTCCTTCTTAAATTGATACTTGGGCTTGGTTCTCTTAAAATTTCAGGTTGTTTCACCAGTAGTTAAAAGACATGACTGGCTAAACACTGAACTTTCACTGATCTTAGTAAAAAAAAGTTTGACATACTTGCCTTGAAGGGCCTAAGTGGGTCTGGTTCAGCATGTGTATTGCCCATATTTAGGGGGCAGTGAGAAAAGTGCAGACGGAAGGACACTGAACATGAAGATGTGTTAGGGTATGTCCTAAAAAGGTGCATGGAACAGTCCAGTTTAGCCCAAGTATCTACCTTAATGTTATTTGACATAGAATGATGGAGGGGGGTATCTGTGGTGTCTCTAACAAATGAGTATTTTATAGCTATGTAAGATAGATAAATATTGGATGTAGCTATTGCAGTGACTGGTAGTGGATGTTTTTGTGAAGAGGATTATTGACTAATTGACACATGTTCAAATCCTCTGTGTCTTTCAGAAGAGGCCATTAAAATTGTGTTCCAAGTTCATTACAGAAAAGTGTATTGGATCTATAAGAATAGTGCTTAAGATGAATGCCTTATATTTGAGTCTGCTAATACTCTCAGGTGGTTTTAAGGCAGAAATCAAAGTAGATCAGATAGTATGTATAGCAGTTAATTTCCTTTTCCTGACTTGCTCCATGGTTCTGTCTGTATTTAACTTGCATGGGTGGCATCCAGAAGTGTAACCGTAATTTCAGGGTTGTGTCTGTGTTTTTGTTTGCTTTGGATGCAGTATGTTTGATTCTCTGATGCTCCATTAGAGAAAAGGAGGGAAGTAATTCAGCTGTAGTAGGCATCACAGTTTGTTTGAAGGCAAAAAACATGAAGCAGTTAACTTGCCCAGTTTGCAGCAAGAATTATCAGTTAACTTGTCAGCCTGAGTGAAAGTTTGCTTGCACTTTACCCTCCAGACTTTGATCTGCCTAGCCCAGGTTGGTAGGTCATCACAAATAAACTAAATTTGTGCAGAGGACATTGGTAAAGTTTTTCCATTTCCAGAGTTCCTCCAAAGAAGTGTGTGTGGGGGGTTTTCTTTTGTGTGTTTTCATTTTGTTTTCCCAATGGACTTGATAATGTCATAGGATGGTCAGGATACTAAAGAGCTACTGAAGTCTGCTGCTACTTTTTCGGAAGTGTTAGCCTGACATAACACTTTAAGGTAACTGTTTTGTATTTTATTGTTTTGGTTTAATTTTGTTTTTAGAAGTGGAGGTATGTGCTGCTGTAGAGATGCAGTTTTTTGTTACAGAAAAATGTGAGTTTTTTATTTTCACATAACTGTCAATATACTAAACCATAGTTTCTCTTATGTTTTACTCCATGCAGGAAGTATGCTCGTAGGTTTTTGTGTTTTGTTCCAGTAGTCTGTGGACTTAAATAGCCGTGGAATTGACTTCTGTTGGCAGGCTTTTGGGAGGTAAAGGCACTGAAGGCTAGCTTTCAGTTTGGTCCTCAAATAGCGAGAAAGCATTGTGGAACAGCAAACCTTTACTCTAGGAAAGAAAAGATCTTTAAGAACGTATACAGAATTTCCCTGTTGACTCATGCATCTGATTTGAGGCAGGAAATGAAAACTTGTCTGTGTTACGAATGTCTTCAAAGAGTCAAGCTGCACATTCTGGGTATCTGTTGAAATGGCCACATTAATGGCAGCTGATCTCATTCTAGTCTTCAGCATGGAGAAGGTGTCACTTTTAGCATTGCAAAAATTCTGTGCCATTCTGAGCTCTGTGTCTTTTCTGCCTGTGTAGGCTTTGCTACATAATCTTTTTTCAGGCTTCTGTTAGAATAAATTTTTGCCAAATTAGAGGATTATTGACTTGAACATGTAACTCCTTCAACTGCTGTAAAATTTAACATATAATCCTTGCTTAAGGTAAATTCAGTTGCTTTTTTAAAGAACTCCTAGAGACTGAAAAGTAGTGTGGTGAGTGGACAACTAGAAAGGTCAATAGTCAATTTTGTAGTTTGAGTTTAATGCTGCAGATAGTATTTTCTTATTTACACTTCTGTCTTTGCAGTGTTGGAGTCTGTTTTCTTCTTTCACCATGGAATATACATGAACTGCTATTTGATCTGGTAGATCAGATTAAACCCCAGACTAGCAGTAACATTTCTAGAAATAGCTCGGTGGCAAACATTAAAAGCAGGCATTACAAATTGAATAGAAATTTGTGTGTAGTATACTTCTTTTATTTGTGTGTCTTGTTCTCTCTTTCCTAGCAAAAGTTACCGAGTAATGACTAATGTTATTTCTCATGTTTCTGTTTAAGGAAAAAACCCCAAAACATTTTGTTTTCTGTTTTCTGCCTTATGCTTTCCTATCTTTTTCTTTAATTGGTGAAATACTATTTCTGTCCTACCACCTTGTGTTTCCACTGCTTAAACAATATCCGTAAAATAAAACTTCCTGTTATTTTTGTATAGCCTCTTGTGTATAGAATAATTTCCAGAATCTGCTCCGCATACTCATAGTAGGAGAAGTAGCGTGCTGTCAAGTTCTGTTACATTTAGCTGAGTAGTTATGGCCGTGTATACATCTGTTGTCCTAGGTGTATTTGAGGGTGGAAAACAGGATAGGTTCTGGGTCTTGCTTTCTGCTGCTGTGAACACAGCAGTGAGGAACATAGATGGATGTTTCTGTTCCCTATCATTTTTGTGTCTCTCAGTTTCTGTTATAAAATAGCAAGAGGGGATAGAATAGGCAGGGCACAATGTTTTCTAAGGCATGAATGTGAGTAGGCAGTAACAGCAGGTCTTCCACCTGATTTCACTGCAGTCCTTGAGCACAAATTCATAGGAGGAGCTCTAGAACAGAGAAGACAGCAGTATCTTAACTGGCTTGCAGATCAAAGCCTTCAATAATCCCAGTCTGCTGTTTACATAGTAGAGTGGGAAAGACCTTAGGCTAGCCTTTACCGCAGAAGGGAGAAGCCCCCTTGGGAGACAGACACACAAGTTATTTGCTTGCTTTGAGACCTGTCTGCAAGTATTAGAAAACCTTAATTTTACAGGCAGGTGCTGAAGCCCATCAGCAGTTATTTTTAAATTTCTTGTCTCTCTGTGACACTTCTGTTGGAGGTCAGGGGAGTCTGAAGACTCTGAAGTAAAGATCAGTATTCCAGACATCTTAGGGTAAGTGTCTGCCACTCTTCTGATAGGTTTGCAAAGTTAGGGACTGCTGCTGAGTATCAGAGTGGGTATGGTGAAGATTAGTCCTGAAAAGGTTAAGGGAATTAAATACTCAGGCATTATTTCAGGAAAAATACTTTATCTTTCATATGCAGCCAGCATTCATAGGATTGTTCTATTCATTTCTATATTTGTTGTTGTTTAAAGTTGATAGGCAATTTGTGCTTTTTTTTCTCACTTGTATTCTTTCTGTATTCTTCAGGATGTTACAGTATGGGTGTCTTTTTGCTCTTCACAATTAGTGTGGAAATCTGGAAGTGCAGTGCATTCTTTTAAGTGTGCAGCAATAGTGAATTTGTATTGAGATATAGCCTAATAATCTGTATGCTGTTTTGATCTTTAGTATGTATTGAACTCAGTATTTTGTGTATTTTAGATGATAAAAAGGATATTGACCATGAAACAGTGGTGGAAGAACAGATCATTGGAGAGAATTCTCCTCCAGATTACTCAGAGTACATGACAGGGAAGAAACTTCCTCCTGGTGGAATACCTGGCATTGACCTCTCAGACCCCAAGCAACTGGCTGAATTTGCTAGGTAAGTAGGAAGAAAAGAATTTTAAAACTGTTTTCTTTTCACTGGTTTAATTATGAAACTGTTAGGCAAAATGGTATATTTCGTATGGCTTATTATTCCATTTCATTATCTTCTAAAACAAGGGACTTAACACAGCATCAGCTACTCTGTTCTGAAGTAAAATAATGGGATTTTATATTCAACTGTGGATTCTTCAGTGACTGCTGGTCTTTAGTTCCATTTGGTAAGACAGAACCTCAATACACTGATAGACTGCGTCACTCATCGCTCTAGGTAACCCTGCCTTGGGATTGGACTAGATGGTCTCTAGAGGTCCCTTCCAAGCCCAACAATCCTGTGATTTTACATGAGAGAATATCTCTTTCATGTGAGTAGCCTTAAATTCCTGAGCACCGAAGGATCCAATAAGTGAAATGCTGCATTCGGGTTGTTCAGTACAAAATAGCAAGGCTACAGTATTTAGTTGGCAAAGCCACTTTCTGTTCTTTTTCACCTGCATCTTAAGCTCAAGATCTTAAATCGTGTGTCCTGCACTTTCAAGTGCCACTGATAATTGCAGTTTCAGAGTTGGTAACTATACTGCTTGGATTTTCTCTAGTGAGTCAGAATTGTCACTCGTTTACATATCAATAGGTTGACCTGAGTGACAAGGTGACTTTTACTTTCAGATGGTAGGGGAGTGACTTTTCACGGAGGCGGGGGCAGTGAAAGTGTCCTCCGGGCCCGGCTCTGGTGCCGGGCGCTCGGGGCAGCCCGTGGCCACCAGAGGGCAACCGCGAGGGCAGCGGAGAAGCCGCAGAAGGGCCACCGTGGGGGCTGGCTCTGCAGTGCTGCCCTGGTTCCCATGTGCTCCACTCAGTGCAGGGGCGGCGTTGGTGCTGTGTCTCCAGATGTCTGAGCATGGCTGCTGGCTTTCCTTGGCTGCTGCTGCCAGATTTTCCCAAGCTGAAAGCAAAATGTATGGATAAAGCCACACTCATTTTCATGTTTTTAGCAGCTGGCTATTCTTCAGAGCTCAGGTGCACAACTCTAACACTTGAAACAGGTGGACAGTCAGATGTTGTTCTTACTTCCTGGGTTGCCTAGTATAGAGAGGTGTGCCTTTTTCCAGGTAGTTGATAGGTGACAGGGACTGTTGATACAAGTTCTGGTTAGCCGGATCTTGGTATTCAGTGTGTGTATTTACTCATGTTTTACCTTTCTGATCTTGCTGCTTTTTACAAAATTTATGAAATTTACAAGATTTATAGTAGCTGTATTCTGAAAACTTAGCAGCATATGAAGTTTTGTCCTGTTACTCTGTAGTGTGTTTGTGCTGGAGGAATAACAGCATGGCCTTATCCCACTATTACTTTCGCTAAAGCCATTGAACAATAGATTTTGAAGGCTTCTAGTAAAACAGTTTTGCAGGGCTTGTGCCCTGCTTCATGATATCTGATCTGGAAATGTATAAAAGCACATCACAAACAGCTGGAAACAGGGTTCTCTTTGAAGTGATGAGTGGTTCTAGCTATTTATACTCTTCTTCTTGTTTTACTATTGTTTATCAAAGTTACTGTGTTTTTCTCTGAGGCCTGCTGAAAAGTTCATGCAGTCTTTTGTGAAATCAAATGTGTAAGTGATACTCTTGAGTGGACATAGTGTTCCAGTCCTAAACTGTTACTTATATGTTTCTACTCATGATGTATTTAGAATGGTGTTCTCCCTTAAAACATGTTAAAACTTTTGGTTTTATTGAACACTGAAGTACTGAATAGCTGTCTCTCATTAGGAAGCAGAAATAGTTTCTGGCAGGTTATTCTCCTTGCAAATACTGAATATTTTTTTCTCCAGATTGAGTTGAATACTTGAGATGGTTGTCAGGATTTGGTCTTCTTGAAATGACTGGGCTGCGTCTGTCAGATGTGTCTGCCTATTTTGAAATACTATAAAATGTTTTACATAGGTTTCTATTGAGAAAATAGTGGTTGCTGGCAGCAGTTTAAAATTATCACTTTTTATTAAAAATAAATTTATAATAGAATGTTCTAGGAAGTTCCAGAGCTGGAATTTGTAGCAGGTAGTGAAAAGATTCAGTTTTATGTGTACAGCCTCTTTTCTCACAGCAGATAAAATGTAATCCATGTCAGTCAGAAGAGAAAGACATGATGGTAGAGTAAGCACCTTGGGGGGCTCATCACCTTTAGTAATATCCCCAAGTTGCTCAAAACCTGGGAAAAATTATTCTCATAGCTTAATTGTAGATACATGAGAATTTCATGCATCTTCTAAGCTTTTTTGATTTCTTGGTCAGAATTGATGACTGTCAAACTTTTACTCTTGCCTTACAGTTGTATGTTATGTCTTAAATGATCGTGTTTGTTTATTCTTCTGAGACTGAAGAGTATGGGCATATTAGAATTTGAATATTTCTTATTAAGGTCTTGGTCCTCATGCCGTGAAGCATGTTGAAGGACTTCTTAGCTAATAAGATGGATTCAAGTACTGATATCTGCAGACTACTGTTGAATTGTCTTGTTGACCTTGCTGTGTATAGTATCACTAGAAAATGCATGGCAAATTGGAATTAAAAATTCGGTTTACATGTCTGGAATTGGCTTTGGAGGTTCAAAGAATACAGTTTTTCATGCTAAAAGAATGTGTTTGTTTAGTGTAAAGTTCTCTGAAATTGTCAAACATTGCTCATTGCTTTACAGTTCAGAATTTCTAAATTCTCAGTAGCTGTATTCTGAAAAAATAGCAGCACATGAAGTTGAAACTTACTTTTAAACTTAAGTAGCTTTGTTTGCTGTAAGGTTTTGAATGGCACATTTGTATTTAGATTACTTGAAAAAAGAACTGTGACACAGTGCATGTATCAGGAAGTGTGAACTGGCTAGTAAAATTGTTTGCTGAATGCCTGGTGTGTAGTTGAGAGAAAGTTATGTAGGATTGCTTTTCTATTTTCATTAAAGTAGTTAAAGGACTGTCACCATACAATTGTAGAAATTACCTCCTCTGAACCAGGCTAGATCCACTGTGTATAACAATGCAGCTTATTTTTATTAAGGATAAATTCTCTTGAAACATTTGCATTGATTATTAGGAACAAAGTTCTGACATTAAGATTAAACAGACAAAGCTTGAATTCTAGTGGGAATAGATTTTGGGCAAGGTTCTGGTGTTCTGATCATGATCTAGTTAGTGAAAGGTAATGCATGGACAAACCTGATGTTTGAACTTGTTTGTAGCTCTGCAGCCCTTAAAAAAAAATTCAGAACTGTTGTAATCGAGCATCTGCAGCGGCCAGTGGTGCTCAGAGCTTGGTGGCTCTCGCAGAGTGAGTGGTTGCGGTGTCTCTTGTGATACAGTTGTCTTTCACTGCCTGGTTTAGAGCATAAGTCATTGAGTCATGTAGCAGGAATCTGGATCCTTTAACTGGAACTCTGGCAGTTTTTCCTGGAAAAGCTTTTATGCATTCTATGATTCCATTGAAAACATTATGAATAAACAGGCTCTGTCAGAGCATTGACATGTTCAGTTGCATAGATGAGTGACCGTCAGTTACACCTGATTGGCAGTTGATCTCCTTTTACAGATTACTTCATTCTGTTTTGGGAGTCTTGAATTTTCTCTAGCATGCTTTAAAAATGCAATAAAAAAGAAAAAAAAGAGGTGGAATTTTCATAGGCAATCATCACATCAGAATGTGAAATGTTAATTATGAATTGTGGAATAAACTATTTCATCCAAATCTAAGTTGATGACAATTCATTCAGTAGTTAGTTGTGAAGAAATCATAGCTGCTTGGTAGTGAAAACTTGGAAAGGTAGAAGGGATATTTCTAGTATGTCCATATGGCAAATTCCGTCAAAGCAAGCACTAAAAAGGATATCCCTGATTGCCCCCTCGCTCCCTCTTGTCCTCCAGATACATGACTGAAATGGCTAAAGACAACAGAACACAGACGTTGGTAAAACAAAGAAATAAGAGGGAATATCCTATAGCTGGGAAATGGGCACAGTAATGGGTCCTGACGGTAAAAACTTTATTCTCTGTGGTTTTAGTTTCTGCTGATATTGGTATCTTTTCTGAAGGAGAGCCATTGTGAGGACTGGCCTTTCTATCCACTTTCCAAACCAATAGAATACAAAGGAGAGGAAACTGCGTTAGAGTTTGAAATTGGACACCCGTCTTAGAAGTGACAAAGCCTTCTGGTCATCCAGATTTATGACTTAGGCCTCTTTATGAGGTGTATGCTTTTGTATTGGTCTTGTTTTTGTTAAAAAGAAGCTTAAAGGGCAGTAAAGTAGACAATTGCTTTACCCAGTATTCTTCTAGGAGAGGGGAAATCTGCTTTGTACCACACTGCAAAGGTCACTGTCCCTTTACGCATATGATATTCCTCATAACTGGAACAAACCTAGTAATTACTTTTGCCAGATTTGCAGAGTGGAAGAACTTATGACAGTTTTCTTCCTAACTGTGACAGAAGCATGGTAATACACTGGCTGTTCTTGGGTTGTAGATAGGTTCTTAGGACACCTTGTGCCACTCACCTTTCCTCTTGTTTATTCAAAAGCCAGTCCAGCCAGTTCCAGGAGTTGTTCAGCACAAATGAACTCTTGTAGTAGCACAGGGCTGTGGCACTCAGGTCGGTTCTGCTCAGCAGGGCAGCAAAAGGGGAATGGCAGAATCATTGAACACACCAGCAGTGCCCGTAACACGGTTGGGAGAGAATAATTTCCTCCTCCTCTTATTGTTCCTAGGCGTGTGGCCATCAGCGCAGTTGAATATCATTGCTGGTCATCAGAGACTTCTAGGATGTATTAAAGGAGTTGCCTGAGAGAGAGTAAAGCTATTAAAGTTAGGGAGGGAGGAGAAAGGATGTGAGAACACAGAACTCTTTAACAGTAGCAAAAAAGGGGAGATTATGAAGTGAAGGGGAAATTTTTTACTGCTATTTGAATTATATTTCCTTTATTCCCAGCTTTAACACTGTTTCTGTGGCTGACTTTTAAAATTGCATGGACTGACAAGGGTATAGGTTGTGTAGTTTGACAGAGGTTTGGGGTGGGGATTAAGGTTCTGTTAGGGTAAAGTACTCTGTTTGGCTGTATAAATAAAAGGATGTGATTAGATGTAACTTTCAGATACTGCACAGTGACAATGTTGCTTGCTTTATTTTGAGAAGCTGAGTGGCTTAATACCTGTGATTTCACTCAGTCTCCCTTATGCATGCATAAGGGAATGTGCTTTTATGGAGCCCATTCTGTAAAGCTATTGGGTTGCACACTTTCCTGCTTCCTTTGCTGTCTCCCATTCCATCCCTCCACTCCCTCAGTGCAAGTTAAGACTTAGCCTTGAATTGCAGTGTCCCAGTGACTTGATCCAAAAGGTACCCTTTCTAATTTTCACAGTTAACTGGTCTGCAGTTGCTTCTACTGGGCATGGCCCATGTAAACTCACCACAGAAATTAAAATTTTGTTCTTGCTGTGTAAATTGACTTTCTGCAAAGGCAGCTGTTTCAGAAGTTCCGCCGCAGTATTTATGTGTGTGTCTGCAGTTGTGTTAAATAGTGATATTTGTTAGAGTTCTGTTTTTGGTTAATATTTCAGGCTAAGAAAACTTGGATGGAGCTGGTAGAGATGCTCTGCTGGGTGGGAGCCAAAAATCTAACCACCACCAGCAAGAGCTACCTGCACCAGTGTAATTAAGATCAGCAGCCCTGATTCTAGTCTGGTCTCTTTTTGCAGAAAGTTAATTTTAAAGTAAGACCAAAATCTTTTTTTTTCTAATACATTTGAATATGTAAACCTTTACATTCTTTTTTAAGGGACTGTCTATGTGGCTTCTGCTGCTTTGTGAGCAAGATGATGTTTTTGACACAGTGATCTGTGTCACAGACACAATGTAGCTGTGCCTGTGGTCTTTGTGCCCTCCTGCCATTAATCCAGGTGTGCAAGGGGCCCACCAGCTGCTTCCTGCCTGTGGCACTGAGATACAACCTGAGATACAACCTGGACGGTATTTGCCACCTCTTCTCTTGCAGTGTTTGCTGCTTTATGTTGATAAGCTTGGTTATCTATGGAACCCTGTGTGTAAGCACAGTCTTGTTCCACATTTTAGCCTTAGCTTGCCATGCTTCCATGAAAAATGAGAAGACTTAAAATCTGCTGGGCTGATACTGGTGAACTTAGAAACAAAGCTTGAACTTTAAAAAACCACCTTATTCCAGGATAGACATTCATAATGTGTTATGCCTGCTCAGGCACTGAAAAATGTAAGGTGTATGTTGGTGCTGCAGTCTGTCCCATGTCTGACCATCCAGCTCACCTGCAATTGGTTCCTCAAGTTCCCTGACTACACTCGCCCAGGGTATTTTCCTTCTCACTCTGCCTCAGCAGCTTCGTAGAGATGACACTGTTGCAGCATTTCTTTCTCAAAGATTGCCATAATACCAGAAGCAAGACGCAAGAGTCAGGAAGAGAATTTATCAAAGTGTGAAAGTGCAGGCACTGCCCGCTAAAGCTATTTGCCACTTCTCTTGTTAGCAATTCTCTTGGTCTAGTCACTCTCTTTACAGGTGGCCAATTAACACTTCGAACAGTAGTGATTGTACTCTTTCTGATCATGTCAGTGACGCAGATCTCAGGCTTAGGAAATATTTTTTCTTCATTTTTTTGGGGCTGGGGGAATGACTCAGTCAACATTCAACAGGTTGACTGAATTAGAAAGAGGTGGTTTTGGCACCAGCTTTTTCTCCTAAGGGTGTTTGTTCTCTAATGGAATTAAATCATGACACACTGTTCTCTCATGTCCCATCTTGTCAAATAATTCTTCTGTGACCATTTTGATAATTATGGATGTTAATTTCTGTCCCTTTTCCTGTTTTGAAAAATCACAGAGACATAATAAGGAGAATCCAATGTTAAAGCCAATTGAAAGCTTTCCACAGGGGTGCTGTAAAGCCAGCTTTTGTGTGTGTGTTTCCTATAGCCTCAATACCTGTAGCACTATGAGTCTGGAGCCTCACTGGAGAGTGTAGTCAGTCAGTTAATCCTAATCACTTGTTTGGGGTTAGGTATTTTAATACTTTACTCAGAGAGACTATGTAAACTAAACACAGCACAACTGTTCTGTATTCCAATTGGATTATATAAATTAAATCTAATCAATAAGGTCAACTGAATTGGTCTGTAGTGTTGAAAAAAAATGGTTACAATGAAGATAAGGAGGATACTGCTGTACAGGAGCAGATGCACTTTGCTGGGTTCAGAATATTTCTGCCCTTAAATTGATGAACTCTTAGTTATGCTGCTGGTTATGGTACGAGAGGAGATTTGTCAACGCAAGTACCATACACCCATTTTCAGATTACTGTTAATATCTGTAAATGTATTTGTAACCCTGCAGGTGACTGCAGTGTTCTTCAGGTTAGCTCTGTACCTACTCAGTGTAGTTTGGAGATGCTGAGCCAGCAGGAGCTTCCCAAGTACCCACTTACAGAAAAGAACAAAAGCAGCCTCTAAATCCTTGGGTTTTAGTGTTGTGTCTGTGAAGTGGCTGTCAAGTGCTTTAGTCTGTACATGATCACTTGAACTGTTCTGCAGCTGCAGTACCGAAAGGACGACTCAGAGTGAGGGACCAGTGATAGTGGACAGAGCCATAGGAATCTTGTCCATCACATATGACTCCACTGGCAGTTGTAAGATGGTTTTCCTGTATTGTCAGGACTTCTGAGGGAGTTTTTTCATTGCTCTTACCTTACGTCACCGTCTTCTCTCAGCAGTCCACTTGAAGGAAACGGGTAAAGGCAGATTTTAGCCACAGGAGTGTGATAGTACCAAAGAAGTCTGGACTCTTGCCTGCAAAAACCAAATGCTTATGTGGTCAGAACGGAGGCATTTTAGCTTATTTTCCCTACAGCTCTTGGGAAATTTTTGAATGTTTAGAAGTTGCCATTTAGCCAGTCTCAACAATTAATAAAAAGGATGTAAAAAAAGTACATGTATGCATTGCTTGGAAATCTCTTCCCCAAATCCTGTTTCTTTGAATCAGTTTCCAGAAACAGAACTTGTGAGTTTTAAAACTGTCATGGATAGCAACAGACACTTTTCCTTCTTAACATTAAGAATAGTGATTCTGATAATTCCAATTATTTTGTTAATTTTGAGCCACCCATTTCTGTTTGAAACAAGGGTACACCAGCAAACCTTTTGATTAACTTACAGATATGATATGTGGCCACCTTGTCACACGGAACTGTCAGGTGCTGTACTGCCAGGAAAAGCAGTTTGGTAACCCACATGAACAGACTGGCTCTGCATTCACAGCAAGGTTTGGGGATGTGCAAAATCTCATTGCTTCCCTAAGGGAATCTCCACCTGTAATGAGGTGCATTTATTTACACCCTCCAATTGCTACCATTAGATAGAGATAAACCTTTTCTTTTTGATTTTTTTTGAAGACAGCACTACAGCTTTGAGAAATAAAGATAGCTGAAAGTGCAGTGCACTTCCCCAAAATCACATCTGGCTCTTCTGACTTTATGGCAGGAGGTTGTTATAACACTGTTCAAAGGTTGTTTTGTACAGAGAATCTTAAAGTGTATGAAACAGATCTAACACATACAAGCAATAGTTTGCTGGGCTCCTTATGTAGTCAGTGGAGGTTAGTGGCACCCATAAAATAATGGTGAAGTTCCCTGTCAGTGACTAGGAGTAAATTGGTGATTGCTTGTTAGTTGCCAAGAGTGGAATCCATGTGCATAGCTTAAAGTAAGAATAATTACAATTTCTGTGTTGTAATGGGTGTCTACCTTGTCGGTGTAGATTCCACAACTTGCCTGATTCCTGCTTTCCCTCCTTCTGTAGAGTTTTCTTCAGAAATCTTGTGTAGTGAAAATACTGAAGAATGATTGAACCTATACTCATTCATGTCCTACTGCAGGGATAGAGAGAAATTGAAGCTAAATAGGCCACATGGGTACTGGCACAACAAAAATGGAGTTTTCAAACAAAACCTCGTAATTACAATTAGTATAAGTCAGGAAAAAATCTCAATTTTCACATATTCAGAAGATTAAGAAGGTAGTATTAAATGTCTTACTCTGTTTGAGAGGTCCTTCTGGAAAAGCAAAGCATTCCAAATGCTAAATTATACTGTTAATATTTTTATGAAGGTTTTGAAAATGTTACAGTGAGTACCACTGACACATGTAATACTGGGGCATAAAATGTGCTCATTATGTAGGCACTTAGGGGAGAAGAGCTGTTGACTAATGTGTTTCTACTAATATTTTGTAATTTTTTTTATCTTTAAGAATGAAACCAAGAAAAATTAAAGAAGATGATGCTCCACGAACGATAGCTTGTCCTCACAAAGTAAGTAATGTGCTCAGCTTCTGAGTAGATAGTAATTTGTAGATCAGAATTTTGTATTGATGTTTTCTCTTGAGAATGAATAACTAAAATATTGTACTGTTAATAGAATACACTCAGTTAAATGTATTTTAGTTGTCATTCTCTAGAAGCTTCCTTTAAAACCTTTCACTGAATAATATATTATTCCCATTCCTTGTCTTAAGGTTAGTGCATCCCTAATCTTCTGGTAACCATGATGCACAGTCCCTAACATGCTGGTTTTACTGTTGTGATTTCCCGACACCCAAGAATACATACTTGAAAGAATGTTCTGAAAGCTGTTCAAAGTACGTTCCTAAGATCTATATATCCTCTGCTTGGAAACTATGACAGATTTGGAGTCTAGATCAGGAATCAGCAATTTATGGTGCAAAGTCAGCTTTATTGGAAGACTCTGAATTATGTTCCACAGAGCTGGAAAGTGCATCGTCGTGAAAGAGAGAGGCAGGCATCTTGGAGATACAATTCTGACACACTAGTAGCAGGGAAGCTCCTGTCTGGAATAAATGTTGCCAGTCACCTAGATTGGTAGCATCTGGCTTTGCTGCATTATCCAGCTTTTGTAGTGCTTCTTTTCGCTGACTTAATCTGTAACAAAAAAAGGCAAATACAATCTTGCTGACTTCTGGTCTAGATAAGTGTGAGCCTAAGCAACTAATTAGGGCACATAGCTATTAGACATAGCCCTATGTTAGAGAGCATGAATAGAAGGCTACTTTCTGACAGCCATGGTGTAAGGAATTTTCTGAATTCCTTTTTGTGCTTATATTGATTTCCAATTCTCCACATTCTAAAAGTGTCATTTTTCTTTTTTTGTAATAACAGTATGCAGAGATACAGGAACAATTACTTTTTACTATACCAAGGAATGTTACCTTCATTTCTTTGATTTACTTTTTCATAGCCTCAACTTCATCTGGGGCGGGGGGGGATGTTCTATCCTTCCGTTTTCTGTCTTGTAGTGTTTGTAGGCTTTGTTTATTTATGAATTTAGTTTAAAAAAAGGAAAACATTGTAGCTGTACCTGCTGCTCTCAGAGGCAAGGAGGGACTTTAAAATAAATGCAGAAGAAGTTGATGGTCTTTTTACTTTAGCACTGCTTTGCTCCACCCAGTTCTGCTTTGTGCCATGAATGATGGCACAATACTTAAAAATTAGCCAAAGAGATTCTAGTGCCTGAAGAGAGAACTCCTGAAAGTGATATTTCGCCCTTTTTATAAGAAATAAAGCTTATTTAAATGTATTTATTTGGGGGGAAAAAAGAAAAAAAATCTGCGGAATTTAAGATTAGCAATTTAATGTTCCTTTAGGTTCTGGTGTTAAATTTTATGCCTCATAACATGGTGTTGGTAGACTAGTTTTATATAAGTTTAAACAGCATCACTTTTACAAATAGAATTTATGGTTACTAATAGGAGTTTATGAGGGATTTTGAGCCTTGAGGAAGACATTTATAAAACATATGATAGATATCTATTGATTGTCACTAAAAGGTGAAAAAAAAATTAGAAAGATTAGGTAAATAGAGCCCCAGGTCACTGCTGGCTTAAGCCTACTCTGGAATCAAAAGCAGTATTCCTCTGTCAGTGCAGGGTTGACCCCCAGGTTAAGATTTCTGATGCTGTACCTGAGTTAATGTATCTTCTGCTTTTAGATTGAGTTGGCACTAACTCAGGCTCTTGTCCCACCTTATTCAGCTGCCCAGTGTCACTTTGTAGGTTTAAACGGCAGCAGCAGTGACACTCCCTCTGTCTCAAGGTGGTGGTGATCAGTCTGCTGCTGCCATTTTGGACAAGGTGTAGTTCCTGTAAGTTATGTGCTGGAAACCCTCTTGCTCCATTTCTTCTCAGAAGTGAGGAGTACAGAGTGTTGGGAGGTGGTGCACATGCACATTGGTACTAGGGAATAATCTGTGGTATATCAGAGAATATATGATACATTGTACTACTGTAGTTCTTGGAATATAGCACATTGAAGAGTAGACCGTAGGTATCCGTGAACTATCCTTCTGCCTTTTGTTTTTTCTTGTTGGATTTTTGTGGTTTTTTTTTTGTTTGTTTTTTTCCCTCTGAAACCTGTTAAGTGCTTTTGTTTGGTTTAATCATTGGCTTCTGTCAGAGCTGCATATTCTCCATCAGACTGTCCTATCATTCATTTGACTGCACATGGCTCATAATATACTGAGTGAGGAAAGGGTTTGAGATTGTGTTTAGGGGTCTTTTTTTTTTGTCAGCTTTTCAAACGATTAGTTTTCTTGTATTGCTTTTTAAAAAATAAATGTAAGGGATGTTCTTTCCAGGGCCAACTCTTGAGAAAGTATTGAGGATATAAAAAGCATTTTAAATGCTTGACTGTAGCAGATAAAACCTTCTTTATGAGAACTAGCTTATCTACTAATTGAGTTTCACTGTTCTTTTTAAGGGCTGCACAAAGATGTTCAGGGACAACTCTGCCATGAGGAAGCATCTTCACACCCATGGCCCTCGAGTACACGTATGTGCAGAATGTGGCAAGGCCTTTGTGGAGAGCTCAAAACTAAAGCGGCATCAGCTAGTTCACACCGGAGAGAAACCTTTTCAGGTATTGTTAACCTGCAGGTGTGGGTACCACCACTTATTTTGGGAACAGTGGAGACTGAACTGTAACCTGGCTTCCACAGGATTTGGGCATACTACAGCTCTTACAAAATCAGATGAAGCACCTGAAAAACTTGGAGTCCCCTTAACCTAATTAGGCTATCATTTAGCTATTTAAATAGACTTCTCTTAGAAACTGGTAAATTGTATGTACAGAGGAGATACCTTTCAAAATAGGATGTAAAGTTGCCCTCTTTAAAAATGAAGTATACATTTACTAGTGAGTTAAGAAAATGTCTCTTTCTCCTCATCATTTTTTCAACTTAGTTGCTTGTGGGCAGCTGAGACTTGGAGCTGTTTCTTCAGTTACCTCAGGGTACTAATTTTCAGTAGGGG
This sequence comes from Pardalotus punctatus, assembly GCA_013400915.1. Taxonomy (NCBI): domain Eukaryota; kingdom Metazoa; phylum Chordata; class Aves; order Passeriformes; family Pardalotidae; genus Pardalotus; species Pardalotus punctatus. The sequence continues at coordinate 19,192 of VZTX01031774.1, read as the reverse complement.
TTATTAATCAGTTTTCAGGAGAATGATGGGAGTCACTGAATCTCTTTGCATTTATGTCGACTCGTGGGCTTCTGCCACCAGAGGTCCTCTGCCCTCTTCATGTGATACTCCCTATAAATCTTTTAAGTTAGTCTTGAGCATATATGTATTCTCCAGTAAACACTTAAGTTATGTTCTTTTTTTTGTTGTTGATTATTTTCTAAAGTAAATTATTTCAGAAACTTGATTTGCAGTCCTCAGGCATTTGCTTAGATGCATACAGTGGATGTTCTGTGTGGTAAATATAAATATTTACCAGTAAACGTGCTGTCCTTTTTATATCAAACCCATCTTAAAAGTAAAGCAGGTAAAATGAGTAAATCTTTGCAAATCATCACTGAAAGGGTGAGGTTCTGATGTGAAATCCTGTTTCTGTTTTGTAGTATAGTATAGGTAATGTTTCACATGCAGAGAAGGTGTTTTTAGTGAAAGTGCTTGCTTGCGGGCTGGAAGTTATCTATTTCCCTCTTTGAAAATAGATGTGCTTTTGTATATATAGTGTATATAGTACACTTCAGTATATATACTGAAGTATTGCGGTTTTTAGTACCATTCACAGGGGATGGCCACAGCTTCACCCATAACAACCTTCAGCCTCTGGTTTCATGTTTGTGCAGTCTAGTGATTTAAAGAAGACTGTTATTCTCAGTGGTGATGGAGATGAGTTCCATTAGCTAACAGAGTGTGTCTTTTCCTTCCAACAGTGTACGTTTGAAGGATGTGGAAAACGTTTTTCACTGGACTTCAATTTACGCACACACGTGCGAATTCACACTGGCGACAGGCCCTATGTTTGCCCGTTTGACGGCTGCAATAAGAAGTTTGCGCAATCAACCAACCTGAAATCTCACATCTTAACACACGCTAAGGCCAAAAACAACCAGTGAAAGTTGAGGAGAACATTCTCGAACTCAAAAGCATCTTACAGGAAAATCAATTGGAAAGAAATACGCCTCCCCTTTGTATATTGTTTCTAGGAAAGAATTTTAAAAAAAACCCCTACAAACCTAAAGGACATGTTTTGATAAGTAGTAAATAAAAAGCAAAAAAAAACCACACAAAAAAACTTCAAGGTGACATTGCTAAGATGCTCCACCTTGCTCTGTAACCCCGTTTCAAGAACACGGTGTTTTGTAAAGCGCGGCCCCAACCAGACGGGTCAGCTCATGAACTTGCGTCAGAAAAGACAATTCTTTATACAACAGTGCTAAAATTGGACTTCTTTTCACATTCTTATAAATATGAAGCTCACCTGTTGCTTACAATTTTTTTTAATTTTGTATTTTCCAAGTGTGCATATTGTACACTTTTTGGGGATATGCGTAGTAATGCTATGTGTGATTTTCTGGAGGTTGATAACTTGCTTGCGGTAGATTTTCTTTAAAAGAATGGGCAGTTACATGCATACTTCAAAAGTATTTTCCTGTAAAGAAAAAAAAAGTTATATAGGTTTTGTTTGCTATCTTAATTTTGGTTGTATTCTTTGATGTTAACACATTTTGTATAATTGTATCGTATAGCTGTAATGAAATCATGTAGTATCAGATATTAGATGTGATTTAATAGTGTTAATCAATTTAAACCCATTTTAGTCACTTTTTTTGGAGAAATACTGCCAGATGCTGATGTTCAGTGTAATTTCTTTGCCTGTTCAGTTACAGAAAGTGGTGCTCAGTTGTAGAATGTATTGTACAGGCACTGACCGTTTATTAACACCTGATAATATGTACATCCCCCATGTAATAGACAGGGCAACAATAAAACAGTGGTCCTAAAGAAAGAACCTGGCAGAAAATTATCTGTAAGCGCAGTCTATTTTCTTTGGTTGTCCAGAGCAGTTCTAGTTCTGCTTGACCTCCCAGAAATTGGAAGCTAAATAAACTCAAGTTTCCTTTACTTTGCATTCTATTACAGTGATTTGTGATGCAATTAAATAATGCCACATCAGGTGGTATATTTGAACAGAATTGCTGACTGTAATTCTGGTTTCGAGTGACCTAGACTTCCGTTAACTGGAACAGTGGATTTGGAGACTTGGTAGTGTAGTGGGGAGTGTTCTGTGTGCCTGGACAGCAGCTAGGTAAAACAGTACAGAAAATAACTAGATGGGAACCTTTGTTTAGTCAAGGTAAGGAATGTTGGAGGTTTAAATGCAGTAACAATAGAAAGTGGAGGAATGTTAGGATTTGAGTGATCATACCAGAAAAAAAAAAGAAACTGTTTCTTCTTTTGGCTGACTTGTTAGCATGTAATGATAAAAATTCTTGGGACCTTATTGGCCACCTTCTGTTTCAAAACATGAAGTTCTAAGAGAACTTGATGCAGTTGAGTTTTGATGGTCTAACTAAGAGTGGTTACTTCTCATTTGTTCAAGTGTTCAAAGAAAACTTAGCAAATACTACAGTAAAATGTGACAGATTAATAAACAGAAGAAAATGCAGAGAAATGCATAAGTTATTTTTTAGAGGCATGTAACATTTTAATGCAGTTAAAAGTGTTGTTAATCTTTTTCTGAATTCTGTTCTTACAAGGTTCATCAAAAGTTTTCATTGCTAATACTGTAAAACTTAATTTTGAGTCCAGTGTTGGTGGTAGTGGCAAAAATGTGGGTAATAAAGAAACTGCACTTACGACCAAGGGAATTTTCATCCATACATAAGTTAATCTGAACACTGCAACTCTAGTCCAAGGTTATTAGGGGTAGAAAGAAAGTTGGGACTTTCAATTGTAAAGTATGCGTTAAAATTTTGGCAGTATTTTTTCTTTTATATATAAGCAGTTTTTGAACAGGACAATATACTGAAACTTGTATAGTTATAGTTAAATTAAATTCTGTATACAGTTAAATTAGTGTCTATTCTTTTTTGAAGGAAATAAAATTAATTCAGTCTAGTTCTAATTGACCTTATATTTTTTCTTAAGCAGTATCTGTGGTGGTGTTAGGCTTGCACAGAAGTTTGCTTCCCTGTGTCATAAAGTCATTTATTGAATTGCAAGGTGTCAGTACTTCATCCTTGAACATACATTAGGGACTGAACTATGTTACCTTGAACATCCATTTGAGACTAAACTATGTTAAATATTGATTTGAGGACCAACTGGGAACTGTAACTGTGATTGCCTCTGGTTATATTGCAACTGATTACAGAGAGACATTTCCATCTAGACCTCAAATCAGTAGCACTCAATATACTCCAGAGTGTAAGTAGCAACACTTGGTAGTAGCTTGAAAGGTCTTGCTTTGTAAGTAGTTAATTCCATATTGGGTATGAATAAATACTTGCACTGAGCAGCTGCTATAACTTATTTGAGCTTTTAAAGTATGATTGGCACACCTTGCTCTTGAAATGTCATGCTTAATTGATTCCAGAGTTTTCCTTAAGGTTTTTTCAGTGAAGAAATTACAGGCTTTGAGAATAGCAAAGTTGACTGAAACCACCGTTCCCAGCCTGCTATCAACAAGTTCCTGCATTACACCACCAATTTGTGAGCAAATTCAGGTAAGGGGAGGAGAGCCTGAGGGGTGGCAGAAATGTAGCCAGTGGTTTTAAAACTGGCAAAAGATTTCTGTGCTTACTATACTTGTTCTACTGCTCATTTGATCATACATTTACCTCGTTTGGTTCTGCTGCTGTCAAAATGAAAGGAGGCAAATTCTGTAGCTGTTTATATTTGGGACTCAGACCAACTTTTTAAAGGGGTAGAACTGACAAGACTTTCTGTCTTTATCTGTTCGTGGTCTGTCAGTAAATACAAAACAAACTGAAGTATTTATTATTTGTGGAGAGCGTGTTTCTTGAAAAGGCTGTAGGAGGAATGCAGGTTCAGGTTTGAAATGCTGAGTGAAGTAAATGCGTAGTGGAAGGGAATGCCAGGACCTCATTTGAACCTGCACTTAATTTTAGTTACCTTCTGTTTGAAGAGGGTTGCTGTGGAATTGAGGTAGAGCATTTTGACTTTTCCCCATAATGCCTACAAGTTGTCAATCAACAAAGCCAAATACTAAAATAACATAGCTTGTCAGCATTGTAGTTTTAAGGGCAGGTGGAGATCTTTTCCCTCTCCTAATTCCACAGTAGGTAAAAAGCAAAAGATGCACTAATTACAAGAAATGGCAAAAGTGTTGAGGCTTTAAAATGTTTGAAGAAAGTGAATTCCTTCAAAGTGCTAGATGAAGCGGCATTGCAGTGGCAGTAACAGGTGTTTCCACATGCTCATGCACAGCTCACAGGGTATTGTCAGGAGGCCTTGGAAAAACGGGCTGCTTAGTTTTTCTTCTCCGTTAAGATGGATGAACTGGAGGACAGTATGTGTTAAATATCGTTCTTCCAAGTGTTTCCTTAATGCCAAGAAATTGAGAAAATTTGGGATTTTTGTCAGGGCTGCCAGACAAATCTGGGAAATCTAATCAGTTAAGTGGCAGGTCTATAATGTGTGTCTATAATGTGCCATCTATAATGACAGCACTTCAGAATAAGAAGTTTAAGAAGTTTATCATCTTTCCAGCACCTTCTAAAGTCTTCTGTGTTACAGTGGCTTTAGGAGGGAAGTAAAGGATGTGTCAGCGTTGAGCTTTACTGCACTAATGTTCCTGTGGTGCTTAAAGCTACTGAGAGGAACCTGGGGTGGATTTCAAAACTGAATGTTGGGTGTGAATTTTGCAGGCAGAAATAAAACTAAGAGTTGAACTTCAGTATTCTCATTCCTGGCTGTGTAAATAGAATAGTTTAAAAAGTAGCACTTTCCTTAGGAAGGGACCCAGGGCAAAAGAATGGGAAAGTGAAGTAGAGCAGAGAGAGTGTGACCCAGCTGCTAAACCCAAGGAGCAGAAACATCTGCACAGTGATCTGTAAAGGTAGAAACAAATCAGAGCAGGAATGTATGCACTTGTATTATGAAATTAAATTATCATCTTGATAATCTGAATTGTTCTAGTGTCAAGTTGCAAGAGTGTGATGACGGCTTTACAGCAATGCTTAAATGTCACCTGGATTGCTAATGGTTTCATAGTGGTCCTTTTCTCAATTTCATCCTATATTATTAAGGCAGTTTAACTTTGAATTTTTTTCAGTCCTTTTCTGTGGAAATTTTCTGAAAAGTATTGAATTTCCGTTAGGGGCAAGCACACCAGATTCTGTGTAAGAGTTAATGTGAACTTTTCAGGTCCTGGCATCCCCTAAAGTACCAGGAAAACATTATTTTGCTGTAGGTACATGAATAAGATTCCTTATAGCAACTGGGTTTTAGACAACTCCCGTTTCAGGGTTTTCCGGGTCTTCTGTTACTTTTTTCTAAGAGAAAAGCTGTAAGCCTGGGTGCTGGTTGGGTACCACAGCTTCTGTTTTGTGTTAAGGTGTGATATCCCTCTTGTGAGCTGCTGTTCTCATCAGTGTCTGCTGGGAGCTCTCTTCAGGAGCAAGCCCGAAGTTCTGTCCAAATGTTGGTGAATTTTGGGAGGGAGAGAAAGACAGAGAGTCTGTGGCATCCTTGCAGGACTTCTGAGTGCTCCCTTTGCCCTCACTTTTTAAGTGTTATTGTAGGTTTGAGCGTGATTCCTCTCTAATCGGTCTGGTGTCAGGTGGCACCTATGCCAGTGCTTTGTTTCAGTCCGTTCAGAAACTCCTGGGTAGCAGTTTGCCAGGAGATGGCAGTGAATTACCTGTTTGCACACTGTGACCAGCAAGACAGAAAGGCAGTGTCAGGGTGCCCCTGTGAGGTCAAGTGTGTGCAGGGTGTCCTGTGGCATTCAGTGGACCTTGACAGACTTGGAGCATGCCAGTGTCAAAGAGCAAATTGCCCACACAGCACTGCAGAATAAGAGGTGCAATTGTGTGCTGATTTCTGAGTCCTGGGTGTACTTGTGCATTCATTAATAGCACCAGCAAGGCAATGAAAATAAAAGACTGTAAATAAAAACTGTTGAGCAGGACATGGGTCATGTATACTTACATCCATCAAATATTAATATTAAATATCTTTAGAGAGAAATGTGGAAATCGGTGATAAATGGTGTTAATGAATGGGCTTTTAGCTGTAAGTGGCTATTTGGTTAAATGCTAGACTTGTAAAACATCACTGCTCCTTTCCAGCAGTGGCTTCCTAAAAAGTCCAAGCTCTTCTGAAGCAATTAGGGCCTTGGCTTCAGTCTGTTGTTCATAATGTGTGCAAGGCCATTGCAGAGACTGCAGAACAGGACAGATGTTGCATTGGAGTCCTGCATTGCTGCTCTTCAGGGAATCAGAAATCTCAGTAACCTGTTCCCTTCCCTGGAGCAGGCCTGCAGAAAAGGTATATTTCAGAAGGATGTGAATAATGAATATTTTTTATATAAATCATAGAGCATAGGAAGACTGTGGCATAATATGTATTGCTTGTTAAATAGTGGAAAATCCATACACAAAAAATGTTAACCAAATAGGAGGGCCTAATGTCCTTTGGCTCATCTTGGGAACTGGTTGAAGACAAATCTATGGAAAAGTGCCTTGTTGGTTAGTGTATTGATTAAAGGGCTCACAAATTCAGGTGTCCTTAAGAGCAGCAAGATGCTTGCCAAGGACCTCACTGAGCTTGCCAGTTGCAATTTTGGCTTACAAAGGTTTTGACTGCCTCACGTGTGGGGGCATCATGTGGCTTATGTTTTGACTTGTTTTTAAATACATTTATTTTTTCTCAGCAAAACAGAAAATTTTGCCTTTTGATATGGAATCCTTCAGTTTTCAGTTTTAACTGATGCTTTGACTGAACCTCCAGAGGATTTATATTAATCCAGTGACTCCATAGCTTCGAAGAGCATACAAATGTTCATAGTTTGAAAATGGATTGTAAGGAATAATATTTATGGTAGGGCTTCAGGTTTTCCTTTTGTGTGGTTGGTTGGTTTATTTGTTTGTTTCTATTCCTTCCTCCTGCATAGGTTAGGGATAGGGGATTTAATCTCCATTTTTTCTGAAGTGTGAAATGAAAACGTGTAGTCTCTTGGTTTAAGAACTGGCAGGGAAGCAGGTACCTGCTTCAATTAAGGGTAGAAGTAAATTTTACATTTACCTCCTTTAATTGCAGTTAGAAAGCTTGAACTTTACTACTGGCTTGCTTGAAAAGTACCTCTTATAGATTCTCCCTGAAGTGAAAATACCTGTTGTAGATTCTTCCTTAGTGAAAAGACCTTAGTGCACAAGGAAGGTGTATGGCCTGGATGATTGCAACACTGAAGTATTCCTGATCTACAATAAATCTCTGCTTAAGATAACTGGATCAGATCCTAGAAAAAGAATACACATTTTATTTTGTACCAGCTTTAATCTGGTCAAGTCAAATTATTTGAGCAACACTTCTTTCCATTCTGATATGTGTAGGAAATAGTGCAGACCAGGAGGTCAGGCTTCATTATGATTTTAGTATTTTATTGATTGACACATGGATATGGCTAAAATGGTACAAGTCTATTTTATTGTTAATAAAAAATGCAGTGTGCTTCTTTCATTTAAGAAAAAACAGTCATAATAAAGTATAATAATGAATGATACTGAAGCAATTCAGCTGTGCTGGTTGTTACATTTTATAGACCCTAAGACTATTTTGTGAACATTAGAACTTGACTTTCTTCCATTTACATCAATCTATAAGGCATTAGTGTTCACTGCAGTCCTTGATTTCAATTTATTTATTGATGAACCTCTATAGCTTAAAATCCCTGTCTAGGTCAATTCAGTTAAAACTAGTAATAAACTATAAGTAGAAATGCTTTTACTGTATATCTTATGTATTATTGTGCATATTATGTCACCTTTATTTCTGTTGGCGATAATAATTTTTGCAATTAGTGAGAACAACACTAATACAAAAATTGCAAAACAGTTGTACTGGGAAGATGAAAATGGCTTATTTTCCTCTGCTTTTCTCCCCCACTGCCCATGGACATGCATAAATTCTTGAACATGGAAAGAAACTGTTTGCTTCCTCTTGATTTCAAAGGCTGTCTCCCCTAGGTCTGGTCCTGCAAATTCTCTGCTTCCCTGCTCTCCTGCAGCACTCCCAGAGTCACACAGTGCCTTAGATCCTTCATCTGTCTCCATGGCTGTGGTGTTTGATAGGGCATGTTGCCTTGGGTAAGCTTCTCTTTCCTCTGCCTGTTTTTCTGGCAGAAGAAGAAGGGTTTAACTGCACATTCTGCTAATCTCATGGTGTTTGGCACACTTCTGGCCTTTAAGTTGTTCTCTAATTATTCACAGGATAAAAGCTGGGCTAACAGTGGCTAACGTTAAACTGTTAACACCTGTTTTCCAGCATAATAATAAATATATTTAATTTTAAAGAACAAGCACATTTTTTTCTTTGCAAGGTCAACATTTTACATTTCTGTCTTAGTCATTTTCCCAGTATGTTGCCAGTACTGCAGCACCTGCAATGTCTTGCTACCCTTTCATGTGAACCATATAAAATATATATCACAGAATCCTAGAATGGTTTGGGTTGAAAGGGACTTTAAAAATCATCTAATTCTAAATTCTGTGTCATGGGCAGGGATACCTTCCACTAGACCAGGCTGCTCCCAGCCCCATCGAGCCTGGCCTTGAACACTTCCAGGGATGGGGCATCCACAGCTTCTCTGGGCAACCTGTTCCAGTGCTTCACCACCCTCACAGTGAAGATTTTCATCCCAACATTTAATTTAAACCTGCCCTCTTTCAGCTTAAGGTCATTACCCCTTGTCCTATCACTGCATATATGCAGAGAAAGACAAGGAAGAGAGGACAAAAAAATTCTGTCATGTTACGGTTGCAGACATGATAAACAAATTTCACAGCAGTAGTTCTACTATAGTAACTTAGTTAAGAACTACTCTATGTGGGTACTTTTTTCCCCTCTTGTCCTAATTGGGTATGTTTGTGGTTGTAACTTGTAACACTGTCATCACCCCTCTAGTTTAAGAAAGAGCAGAGCATAGAGACTTGACAGTGAGTGAGTTTCATTTTTGGTGATTTTTACCTTCTTAATTCCTTCATTGTTGGGGAATTGCTTGAAAATGGTGTGGGAAGGAAGAGCTGGGGAGCCAGGACACAGTTCCATCTAAATTGGCTCACATCTCAAAAATCTATCAGAAAAGAACCGTATCATGATTTAAAAGGCTGAGGCTACTGTCTAGTTGATTTAAATAGTTAGGAGTCACATAGATTTCACGCAAGTGACATCAGGCAAGGCTGAAAGCTGTCTTTACCCTCCTCTCAGGCTTGTTGAGTAACATACAGTGTCTGCTACTGATTATTTAAGTTCCAGATGGATAAATTTCTGGAGAGAATGCTTTAGTAAGCACTGCAAGTAAAACATTGTATAGCCCTTTCCTGTTTTAATGATATTCAAGTCTTTTAAGGAGACACTGCTTATTCCAAGTATTTGTTCCTGTGCCACAGTTCAATGTTGAACAGAGCTGTTGCTCCTGCTGAGAGAACAAAAGGTACTTGACTGGAACTGACCCTGGTCATGGTCAGTTGGAGAGGTGGGGGCCTTTCCTTCTGACCCAGGGTTGACAGGGTTTGTGTCAGCCATGTGTATCTACCCTTTCAGAAGATGAATTAGGAGCCAGTACCTGAAGTAACCTTTGAACAGGACATGAACCTACTGGAGTCCAGAGGAACACCAATATGATCAGAAGGGCTGGAGCACATCTCCTTTGAAGAGAGGTTGAGAGGGTGGGGGCTGTTCAGCCTGGAGAGGAGAAGGCTCTGGGAACAGCATCTTCCAGTACCTAAAGGGGATTTACTAAGAATGTGGAGAAGGACTTTTTACAAGGGCATGGAGTCATAAGGGGTAAGAGCTTTAAACTGATAGCAGGTTCAGATTAGGTATTCGGGAGAAATTCTTTACTGTGAGGGGGGGTGAGGTGCTGGAAGATGTTGCCCAGAGAGGTTGTGGATGCCTGGCACTTGATTCTGATGTGACCCTGGAGGGACCCAAGACTTGTCTTCCCCTGTTGTGCAGCCTTGGGGCTGATTAGCACAGCTTAAACCAAGTAAATGCAGAAGAGGAAGGGTCAAAGCACAAGGCTGGCTCCTTGGCTCTAGAAGTAGGATTGTTCTCACAGCACAGGAAAGGTCAGTTTGAAGAAGGGAGGTCAGGCAACTTCCTTTCTTTGCTCCAGTGAGGAGGCCTAAGCCAGAGCAAGACCCTGCCCTTCCCAGTGGTGCACAAAATGCAGCTAGGGAGCAAGTTTCCCCTGGCAAAAGCCAGAAACCCCACCCTCATGCAAGCTCAATTTAACACAGAGAAGCATCTGAGTAAAACAAAAAAAAACCCAACTTCAAAGAATCAAACGTAACATTTTTTAAAAATTTATTCCCTCCATATATACACAAGAATTACATACTCCTGTACAAAGGTGTAAATGGTCTTTGCTGTGAGTTGTCGTGCATATGCAGCTTAGTAGACAGATTTAACATTCAATTTGAATCTCAGTGCAAGTAGGCACTAAAACATCCACCATACCTTCAAGGTATAAAAAGACATACCAGTTTTACAGGTTTCTCCAGCATATTTTATTACAGTGCAAAATGCTATGAAATAACACTTCTTCAGAAAATTCATATAAATTAAACACATATTGCACTTGTCCCAACCAAAAGTGTAACAAGTTGTACTTACTGAACTAGTTTGATATGTTTTAAAACATCGCTCACACACGTACAGTCCTTCCTCCTGGCTATTTGTGCCAAATATGTGTAGCTTTTATCTCAACTCTTAAATAACTGTTTGTAGCTCTTTGGCTAATTCAATTCTTGAACAGACTGCTAAAAAAAAGAAATCACAGCCTATTAATGTTACAAGAAAATTCTCTAAAACCCTTTTCAGTCTTCTTTCCCGTAGCACTGTAACTAAATACATAAAAATCAGTATTGTTTAAATTCATAATGCAAGTGTATTGAACAGCAACCATTTCAGACACTTACACCCCTATTTTCTGGAAAGGTATGAAACCTCCAGTCCTAGATATGTATATATTTCTAAGGTACTTCAAGCTGCTAAGCTAACATTGCACCCACAAACATTTTGTGCAATACCACAGGCAGGACTTTGACTTCTGTACATCACTGGCTGCTATGGGGCATGTTGGGAGAAGTGGTGCAAAGTTGCATTAACTTTAGAGAACAAAGTCTACTGGGCTGAACTACTCCATACAGTCTGTGCACCCACCAAAGGAGAAACAGAGATGAAGGCAAATAACATCAGTCCTACGAGATCTGACTTTCCCTAAACCCTTACAAGCCTCGAGATTTAAAAAGGAACAAGTACATTTGAGTGCAGATGCTAACTTCGTGACTTTGTGCTTAAGGTACTTATTCAAAGCTGAAAGGTCAGGGAGTAACTTAGGTACAAATTTTTTTTTTTTTTTTTTTTTTTTTTTTTACAAATCAGTATGAACAAAGTTGCTACTGAAACTATTGACATATAAAAGCAGAGGAAAATTTAACACATGACTAGCTGAATGCTAGTCCATGTCTTTACAGTTCAGGGTTACCTGCAAAATGCCTCCACCATTTAACTTCTTCCCCCTTCTTCACCTTAGAGGAGTACACTTACTCCTGTCACATAAAAATGAGTCTTCCTTTCACGAAAACATTTTGGCATCCAACTCAACTCAGTTATTCAGAACATGAGTGAAAGAAAACTCAGTTTCTGGTACTACAGCATTCTCCAGAACCTCTTCTGGAGCCACAACAGCAACTTTCTAAAGGCAGGTCCCCCTCTTACTTGAATACTACTAGATATGGAGTCCTGAATAAGGCAAGATGCTGTTTATACAAGTAGTGAGATGAAATCCTGATTTGATACATTCAGGAATTCTTTATACAGATAGCATAAATGTACACTACTTGTGTGGGTCAAGTGTTCGTGTTTAACAAAACCCAACCAGCTGGGCTTTGGATGAGGAGAACAAACAGGTAAGGTTCACAAACTGGAAGGCTGATGGATTACTGGAGCTGGTTCACATTCAGGAAGGTTGTCTTCTGACTTCATGTACATTAAGAACACAGTGACAGTAGCAAAGGTAGCTGCATTGACAGGAAAAGCACGGAGAAGTGTGGAAGTGAGACCTCTTGTGAACACCCTCCAGCCTTCATCATGGTAACTCTTTCGGACACAGTCTAGGATGCCTTTGTATTGTGTGACACCTCCGACTCCATCGGCCTGAAGCCGGGATTTGATCACATCCATGGGATAGGTTGAGAGCCAGGACACGATTCCCGACATCCCTCCAGAGAAGAGCAGTTTGGGAATAACGTAACTGTCTTCAGCTTCACAGCCTAAATACCGAGTCATGCAGTCATAGGTCAGGAAGTAAAAGCCAAAGCTTGGAGTTTCTCTTATGAAGGTAGAGACCATGCCTCTATTTATACCCCTCAGCCCTTCCTTTTGATAGATTTTGATCAGACAGTCCAGAGAATTTTTGTAGTTCTTTGTTTTTTGTTTATATTCTCCTGTTCCTTGCAGCTGCATTCTTGTCTTTGCCAGCTCCATGGGACAGCAGATGACACACTGGATGGCCCCTGCTGCTGACCCTGCAAGGAACTGGTTCAGAGGAGTGTCTTTGCCCAGGGCACGAAGGGTGTTTCCTTGCACGCCAAACACCAGCGCATTAATGAATGTAAGTCCCATCATTGGTGACCCAATACCTTTATAGAGTCCAAAAGCCTGATGGAAGATGGGAGGAGAAACCCTCGTAAACAGTGGTGTGGAGAATCTCAAACTGCAGAACACAGCCTTTCTGGCTCTCCCTTGTACCCCAGCTTTCTAACAGCGGCCAGAGCAGGACCACCTTGTTTTGTAATGAAAATTCCATCTCTGCCTAGGACACAGACATCTAAACAATTTAGCAGTACCAAAACATAGTTGAACACATGCAGAAAATAACCTTACTCCATCCATAGAAAAGTTTTCTGGCAAATGTTATACTTTTTTTTTAAAGTAACTTACTTAAAGCCTGAAGCCACCCTTTTAGCAATGGTTGGAAAGCTTCAGCCACAAAAACACCTCACCAATTTCCTCACTCACTGCTTAGATTCTCAGTAAATTAGTTATTTAAATAATTTTTTTAATAAAATAAGAATTTAACCTCAAAATACCATCTTCTGACTTAGTCATCTTCACAGAGTTTCTGGCAAATTTCTGACTGCAATATCTGCCCTACAGTCAGGTGAGGCTCAGAGTATGCTTTATCTCTTGATCTTCAAGATCTGTAGTTTTTTTAACAGCTTTCCCACCCTCCTGAGCCAAAATACAAAGACAAAAAAAATGCAAAGCATTAATTTTGTACTTACAGATTCTTGCTTTATGATGGACTGAAAGCAATGGAAAGTCCCACGGTAGAGAGGTTTCTCTACATTTTGAACTTGCAGGCGAACCTATAAAAAGGTTGTGTGAGATACCAATTTGTACATCAGCAACAGCCTAAAGGTTAAGTTACTCTCTTGTACCTATGTGGAGATTTGCTATAGCAATGCATATGCAAGAGCACAGGCTGGACACTGGAATGCCATATGTGGCACAGTAATTTGAAAATAATCTTGTGTAAGTGTTCTGAATTAAGTTTTGGGGTGAAAACATGAAGGGCAGAGGATTATTAACTTCTTGTGACTATTAGCAAACCAGTAAGTGTAAGGGTACATTGTCATCTAGAATTTCAAGTAGATGTTTTCCAGTACGGGCTACAATAGGGACTTTCTTTGGCTGCCAAGAATACTTCTGCTCACACTAAGGAATACCTGTGCAAACCTGAGACAATTTAATAAAAAAATTATTTGCAAGTCAAGCATGAAATTAGGATAATTTTAAGAGGATAAAAACTTTCAACAATACCCATAGTGTTTCTGACTGCTAGATTTGGGCCCATTCATTGAGATTTGATTTTTTTTCAGAGGGTAGCTGGGCAGCAACACTTAAGATGTCTGTCTTTGCATAAGGGAAGGAGTAAAAAGTCATTTGTCCTTTTAAATTTGTCTGTTTTGGTTTTGTTTTTTTAGCCTGCTGGACAGAAGCAGTTGGTGAGGGTGTACCTGCTTCATACCCTTAAATATTAGTAATCAATTAACTTTTCCAAACCTGAAAGAGTGTGTTATGCTGGAGAGATAGAGGCTACTGTAACTGGTGGTCTTAGACAGGCCCCTTTTCTGGATGCTTTTTAACCTTTAATGGAAAAATCCAATTCTGTTTTTTTCATGCTAATTTGCCCTCAGCACACTTAAAAAAAGTGTCAGTTCTATGTAGCTCATGCAAAGCCCTGCACTGCAATAAACTCAATAAGCTGATTTCACTGGATTGATAAAGTTATAAATCTGTGTTTCATCTCCAGCATGGAGGGCTGCAACATTCTCCAGATAAGATGCTTATCAACCATTTAATGCTGCTGCTGCAACTCCAGGGCAAAAAACTTCAGTCTCTTATTCTGAGCAAAAGAAAAAATTATCACGTCTGTGTGAGAGATTCCTGAACTTAATTCTCTTTCATCTGCTTTCCTAAAGTAATAAAAAACATCACCACAACAACGAAAGACCTGTAATATGTGTGTCTAGAAAAGGATTTATGGAGGTGATTTGTCAGAATCCAAATTCAGGTTAGCACCCTTCAAAGCAAAAATAAATCGACAGTTTTAGTATTTTTACTACAATATACCATTTCATGCTTTGTAAATCAAAACTTTAGTTTTCAGTGTCTTTTTAGTATATACACTAGTGTATGCTAGCCATACTGGGAGCCTGAGATCACCCTGGGTCTTTTAACCTCTCAGGACTTAAAACAGGCTTCTGGGAGGATTCAAAGTAAATAAATCCTTTGTTACACCAAGTTACTTTTGTGGGGTAAACAGACTGTCAAAACTGTTAAAGAAGGAGGTCCACTAGCAAAGGCAAATCTTAACAAGCTGTGCCAATTGCACAAACAAAAGGTTTTACTACATTTATAATTTACTGTTATTGTTTCAAACCTTGTCTGTGACTTCCACATGTATGGACCTTGGGATATTAGGAACCTTCTTACTTTATCTTTTCTGCTTGAGTTTAGTTATATAGAATATGACTAATTCTAAACATGGGATGAATTTCCTAGTGGCATACAGCTCCCACTATTTATGTTTAAATAATTTGTGAAATATTAACCAATTAAGCTTTGCTGTAGGGTAGAATATTTAGAGTACTGACTCTCCAGGTCTAAGAATGAAAAAACTCCTTCTCTTGAGCACAGTGCTGGTCACATAAGGGTGCCCACATTAGGAAACTGCCACGTAAGGCAATGAGTGCACATAAAACTTGCGTTTTCATGCATGTTAATGCCATATTCAACAAGCTCCTTAGTGTGTACAACTATAGAAAAGATGAATCGTGTGCAAAGTTTATCCACCTATTCCGTTCATTGCCCAATATTCTAGTTTCCTTCTTATTGGAAAACACTGTTACTAAGGTTTTAGGTCCAAAAGTAACACCCAGTAATTTCACATCACTAAAGACTTGCATAAAGGTACTCAAGACTAAATAAAAAAAATCCCAAACCACTACATCCCCAAAATAGTCCAACCATTTATTAACATGGGAAATCAGTGGCTTCGTAAGTATTTGAGCAACGAAAACATCATTCAAGACTACATAGTGGATAAGACCTCATCAGCAGTGTGCCTGAGATCCAGTTTTAGAGTGGGAATGTATACAGCCAGAAATGCATAGCAGAAAGAAGGTTCAGAAAAAACTACATTTAAAAAAAAAAAAGGTATATTTAAACCCCGCTCCCTCCATGCCATAGCTGTAGAAGAGGGACATATCAGTTTAAAACTAAAAAGGGAAAAGGCTTCATAAGTCTTTCAGTTCTTTACTTGAACTAATACATTTGGGAATAAATTAAGACTGAGAGAAACAGAAGTGTTCACCTGGGCTATACTTACTAGGTAACTCTCCCGTGATGAGGCTTATCTGTCATCTACAACAAAGTAACACTTTTGCTGTTAATGAAGACAGCCCCTAGCTCAGAAAGTAAAGGCAGTTAAAAGCAAAAAAGCAATTTTATACATTACATCAACAAACCAGGGATAAGGAGTTTGCCAGTTCTGAGATCAGCTCAGTTGCAGGTTTCACAGGGTGACTTCACCGGGTTCATGTCTCCCTGCGTGTCCCACCATCCCCCTCCCCACTCTGTGAAACATGAGCACCAGCCAAAAAAATGAAGAGCTTAAATGCCAAGACAGAAGTAAAATTTTGGCTTATCTAAGCAGCTTTCCAGTTGTTCAGTTTTACTAAAAATGCACAGTCTAAGGTGACTACCAGGTAGCCCTTTCAGTACTGCAGGACTATAGAGTTAATTCTTAACACATATACATTCACAAGTAATGCAATATCTTTTTTTTTTCTTAAAGGGTCCTTAGAGAGTTTTTCCACATAGAGTGGTGACTATGCCAGCTAGTAATACAAACATTAGTATTTGTTCTAACAAAAAATAAATGCCTACAGTACCTTCTAATAGATATGAAAATATAATGTGCCACACGGGATTTAATAAAAAAATTAGAGTCATCCAGAAACAAATTATTTGCTCTATTGTAAAGCAAGATGCTTTTACCAAAGCAGATATATCTATTCTGCAATAATAGATCTGCTGAAACCAGCATGGGAGCCCCAGTTTTTACAGTTAAATGTTTAGTTTCATGCAGTAGAAGCCGTTTCAAGGGAAAAAAAACAAAAAAAAACAACTAAAAACCCCACACATGGTTACCTTTGGTCTGAACATAGAATTTCAGCAGTTTTGCTGGATTCAGTGAAATGACCCATCACCTTCAGTTAAACATGTAAAACTTGGCAGGATGGGAGTGAGAGAAAAAGACAGCTGGCCCTGTACCACCATAAGAAAAATCATGCAAGTCTGGATAATACCATTCCTGAAAATATATTCTAGAATTCAACTGAATCACTTAACAGTGAAATTTACCATATCCTGAGCAACAAAAAGACAGATTTTACTATCTGAGCAGCTTGCACTGCAAGCTTGCAAGGAGGACCAATATCTGCTGGCTCGGGAATTCTGTACTGAATTAACCATGTGCTGGAATACAGAATATGGGGGGGTCCTCGGTAACAGTATCAGCCCACAACCTTTGCAGATCTAAATTCAGCAAGGTAAAGGTATTCCAAATATAGATCTGCTGTCTGCTGCAGTCAAGTGATATATTACTTCAGCAGGGAATACATTGATATCTCTTGTTCTATTCTTCCAGTGCAAGACTTTGGATAAGGCTGCCAAAAGATGGCTTAAGTTGTCATTCCATTCAGAAAGATGGGCTTGGACTCCTGAGAGCCCTGGCTGAGGGACCCACCAGGAGATCTCAAATCTTGTATTTGTAGTAGCTCAAGTATGGGTAACACACACAACCAACAGACGATCAGAAAAATCAATTTGAACTTGGAAAGTTATAAAAATATATAATAATACTTGGAGGAAAAATCCCCCAGACAAGCTTCATACTGTGTATTTTTATTGACTTCCACACTTTGGCTAGTGCTACAAATTAAGGAATAATAGCAGAGCTTGAGGGGAAAACAAAACGCCAATCTTTCAACCTACTGGCAAAGGGGGTTTGAGCTACAAATGCAGGGAGAGGCAGTTTTAGCAGTTAGAGCTGAACAGCTGCAGAGAAGCAAGCTTCGAACAAAATTTAGTTAAATGTAAGGCCGTATTTCCAAATACAACATTGTTACTTCACTGAGCTTGCAGTCTAAGGCCAAGGTTTATGTTGCTGGATTTTCACTTCTGAAGAGCTGGAGAGTGAAGAATCTATAAACAGTGGCTGTGGAGGCTTGCTCCAAGCTTTTTCCCACACAGATTTACACTCCTACAGTGCCTGGGGTTTTTTTTCCTCTCCCACTCCTTGGAGAAACTACTTAGTTTTCTACTTAGAGGCAAATATATTTCATAATCAACCCACCTTAACAGTGTCAAAAGGGTGTCCTACCAGCACACCAGCAGCACCTGAAACAAAACAAATGCCATAGTTATTACTCTGAGTTTTCTTCCTGGGTCTGGGGCTACAGTAGCCCAAGCAGGAGCTCCAGCCTGAGGTGTGAGTGCACAACATGGACGGCAAACCAGGTAAAGATCATCCTACCGAGTCAGGAGACAAGAGATGTACAGCTCAGTCCTTCAGGCCAGTACCAGGTGCCTTCATGCTTCTCATCAGCCTCTGAGCCCCAGGCAGAGGTTGAGGTGTGTGACTACAGAATGCACCCCACCATATGGAATGTGCAGCCGTGACTCCTGGCCTCAGCCCAAGGCAAGTCCAGTGGTCAGAAAATGCAGATTTCCTCTAAATCACAGTGTTTCATGTACATATTGCTCTGTGCAGGCACAGAAAACATGTAACCATCTCCAAAGGCAAAAGAATATTCCTGCACTCTGCCTACAGCCTTTCCAGATGTGACAGCAGCACCTGCATAGGGACCACGCATTACTGAAAACCTTTGCTGTATTCTAGCACCAAAGGACTTTTAAAAAGTCACATGCAGGCCTATTAGTTACACCAATCTGAACGCAGGCATTTTACGCACAGAGGCTGAAGCAATGAGTCCTCTGGCTCTGTATTTCTGTGACCCAGTAATCCTCAAAGACCGCCGACAACAGCGAGAACTATAAGACAATCAGTGCACCTTCCCACGTTTGTGGAAGGATAGCTGCCCTCCCTCTCCCGGGGAAGATGTGGCAGCAGCACAGGGCCTGCTCCAGGATGGTGCAGTCCAGGTTGTTTAAGGCCAGCACGGCAGCGACACAGCCCAAGACAGAAAAACAGCAATGCTCGGCACGGAAAGGCCAGAGGTACAGCTGACCCTGCGGAAACCCTGGCAAGGCAAGGAGTACCATGATGAAGCCAGGGAGAGGCTGAAAAGAGGAATTTAAAAAATTTTTGCCCGGTTGGCAAGATAAACAGCAAGCGCAAATACCCGAAAAGACGCGAGAATAAGTCTCCTGAACACAATTTAATAACTGCTAAAAATAGCAGGCGGCAGGCCGGCCGCAGATGCGCGGGGAAGCGCAGGACGCGTGTTCACGTTCTCCCCTCTCCATCTTAAAGCTGCCCGGGGTCCCTGCGCTCAGCTCAGCGCTCCGACCGCGCCGCAGCCCCTGCGCTGCCCCC
>VZTX01031773.1:0-16468 GCA_013400915.1 Pardalotus punctatus | reverse complement strand
GGCCATCGGGGCTCCGGGACACGGCGGCCCGACACCCACCCGGGGCCGCGAGTTCCCGAAGGTAACGCGGGGTGCGGGCAGGGAGGGAGCAGGTTGGAGAGAGGAGGGCTCCGGTGGCTGCGGGAGGGTTTATTCCCAGGGTTTTATTCCCAAGAGGGCTGGGGAGGGGGGTCCCGCCACAGGGATGTGTGGAGCCACTTGCGGTGACACGGTTGGCGGCGACAGGACGGTGACGGCGTGACCTCTCCTCCAGGGATTTGAAGCTGGGCCAGGCGATGGAAATGTCATTGTCGCGGCTCGGGGGCCCAGAGAAGTGAGCGGCCAGGATACCGGGACAGTCCCAAGAAACCAGCACAGCCCTGGGCAGAGGGGGCAGCAAGTGGGGTTTGTCACAGACTGCGAGGGCACAGGACAACACCTGGGGGCCAGGAGCTGTCCCACCACCCTCTTGGGGTTTGGAACATTGACCTCTTGACTGGACTCTGGCACCCGTCTGAGCCCAATGAGGAGCTGGGGCTGTGTGTGAACCTATGCAGACCAGGAAGAAATATATTTTCCTGACTTTCCTTGCCTCTTGGCTCCTGCTTTTCTTCTTTGGAGGGGACCAGCTGCGCCACCTCGCTTTCTTTTCCGGGAGGAAAGCCAAAGCCTGGAGGAACTGGCCCCACTGGACAGATCGGTCCCTCCTCAAGAACTTTGCAGACCCTGAGGAGCCGCAGAGGGATGGGGACCCTTCCCTGCTGTCCCCCCGGGAGCGGCGGGCGGCGTGGCTGAACGTCTACAAGAGCAGCAGATGCCGGATGGAAACCTGCTTCGACTTCTCCAGGTGCGAGAAGCACGGCTTCAAAGTCTTCACCTACCCCCAGGAGCGGGGCCAGCCTGTCTCAGAGAGCTACGGCAAAATCCTCAGCTCCATCGAGCGCTCCCGCTACCACACCACGAACCCCGAGGAAGCCTGTCTGTTCATCCTCAGCATCGACACGCTGGACCGCGACCACCTCTCGGGCCAGTACGTCCGCAACGTGGATGAGAAAATCCGCAGCTTCCCGCTCTGGAACGGCGGCCGGAACCACCTCATCTTCAACCTCTACTCGGGCACCTGGCCCAACTACACCGGGGACCTGGGCTTCGACATCGGCCAGGCCATCCTGGCCAAAGCCAGCTTTGATACCGAGAGCTTTCGGCCCGGCTTCGACGTCTCCATCCCGCTCTTCTCCAAGGACCACCCGCAGCGCGGTGGGGAGAGGGGGTGGTTGTACCAGGACTCGGTGCCCCCCAAAAAGAAATACCTGTTGGTGTTCAAGGGGAAGCGGTACCTGACCGGCATCGGCTCCGGCACCCGGAACGCGCTGCACCACATCCACAACGGGAAGGACATCATCTCCCTCACCACCTGCAAGCACGGCAAGGACTGGGAGAAGCACAAGGACACGCGCTGTGACAAGGATAACGTCGACTACGAAAAGTGAGTCAGAGATGGGGCGGGAGAAGGGGTCTGGGGGGTGGGACACCCCACAAATGCTCCTGCCTCTCTGCGGGGTGCAGCCGTGAACATCTGTGGTGGCTGGACCTCCAGAGAGGAAAGTTTTGGGCTCTCCTGAAAGGGATGAGGGTTCCATTGCACAGTGGGGAGCGAGGCGCTGACTGCTCACGGCTTTCCTGCTCTGTATTAAAGTTGGAGTAATCTGGCGAGAGCGGCTCTTATCTGCAATCGCTGCCACCGCCTCTAATACGATTTCCCTTTTTCCAAACGCTGATGAATGACGCTTTTCTTCTCCCCCCTCCCGCTCTCCCCCAACATAAACGTTTCTCTTGGAGATGAGCCCAAAACATCCCCCCCTCACTGGCTCCACTGAAAATCCCACAAAACTGGCGGGTCTGTGGGCGTCCCAGTGTGGGCAGCCCCAAGCTTAATTGGTGGTGGTGGGTGGGGGTCCCCCTGCATCCCCCGTCACAAATGGACATGGCGGCAGCAGTATGTGATGGACCTTGGTGGAAAAATTGGGGGAAACAAAGTTCTGTGAGTTTGGGGGATTCCATGCTGCAGGGACACGTGCCAGCTCCTCAGCTCCCCATCCCACTACTTGGGACCCATCACCAGCTGCCCAGTCCAGGGCTGGCACACACAGACCCCATCCCACAGACAATGGGCAGGCCCACATCCCTCTGCCTGGGGACATCCCCCAGCCACCCGGCTGGAGAGCAGATGGGGAGAGGCCGCGTTGGGCATCATCCTCAAAGCGTCTTAGGAGGTGCCGGGAGGTAAAAGTGGAGCCGGGGTGCTGGCACTGGGATTAGCTGGGGCTTTGGGATGGGTCAGGCACCACATGGCCCTGTCTGGAGGGTGCCACCAGCCCAGCAGGGTCAGCACTTGCAGCAAAGTCTTTTTGGGATGGGGCATCACAGGACAGTGGGGTTGGCAGGACAGGGGGCCCAAGATCAGCCCCACACTGTGCCCCGGAGCAGCAGGATGAGGATTCCCCCCATCCGCCCACCCAGGTAATCCCCTAATGCTGTTTGCAAATACAGGGAGATTTACACCTCTCCCAGGACGGCTTTAGGATCGCCGGGGAACACGTGGCACAGGGCAGCGTGCTCCTGTGTGACCCTGAGCCTCCACCACCCTGCTCGTCCCTGTGGGACACTGGGCAAAAAACCACCGGCATCTCCATCGGAGCCAGCTCTGCCCAGCCTCCCACGGGGACTGATGCCCTCCTGCCCTGGGAGATGTGCCCAGACTTGGACAGGGGACAGGCCAGCGGGGAGGGGACACACCACAAGTGGCAAAGTGAGACCCCAGCGGCCCCGTTGAGCCGGCGTGTCGGGGATGTCGGGTGCTGTCACGGCGGACGCAGCTCGGGGAGCGGAGGAAGGCCTTGCTGGGGCTTCCATCATCCTCCTCATGCCCGAGGGGCCGCCCAAAACAATCCGGTTCTGTGCTGGGATAAAGGGCGGCTTGTGGTGGCGCGGCAGAGCGGCCCCGCTGCCCCGCGTTCCGAGCAGTCGGACGGGCTGGGCAAGGCCCTGTGGAGCCGCCGGTGCCGGTGGCACCGTGCCTGGCCGGAGCCACGGAGGGGCCTGGCCAAGGGAGCGCGGCGGGCGCCCGTCCCGGCTCCTAACAAAACAAGGAAGGCCTGACGGCGTGATTGCCCGGAAACCGCAGCGCGTCAGGAGCAAAGCATTTCCATCGGGAGGCTTTGGCCCCGCAGCCCGGCCGGCGCCAGCCTCCCCACGACACCGCGGCTGCCGGCGAGGGGAAGCTGCCCCGCGGGACGTGTCCTGGGGCCCACCCAGCGGGAATGGCCCCCCGGAGGTGCCGGGGGTCACGGCAGGGCTTGGGGTCCCCGAGGAGCGGTGGCAGCAGTGTCCAGCCCCGGGGGTGTGGCTGTCGCTGCTGTGGTTTCATGGGGGGGTCTGTTTGAGCCACTGTCACCCCTCCGGTTGCCCGGCCAGCAATTGGGGTGTTAAGGAGTCAGGGTTTTTGACATCCTTTGGAGACATTGGGGAGGTTCATCCAGAGGCTGATTTTACTGTAAAACTTTGCGCCTTGGCATTGGAGCTGATTTCCTACATCCCAGAGTGCCGGGATGCGCCAGAGTGCTCCAGTACCCACGGAGGGGACACATCCTCAACTCCCACCTGCCCACCACAGGGACACCCTTCCTCCTGGGGACTGGCACCTTTCAAGGGCGTTTTTTGGCCTCCCACCCCCCCGGCTGGACCACGCCAGCCCCCCTCACCCAGCCCATCCAGGACCGGCTGCCCCTCCCTGCGGGCAGGAACAGACGGGGTCTGTCCCGACCTAAAGTCAATATTGGATTTTCCGGCGCGGCCGCAGGGACCCGGCAGCGGACGAGCCTCTCCCCACCACGGCACAGAAGGGGCTTTGACAGCCCCACGGGCGAGCCCGGCCGGGGGGGCCACGCTGCCGGCACCCACTGCCCCCCCGAACGCCGCCAGGACAGGCAGGGCTGGTCCCGCCTGGCGAGTCTGGGCACGGCACAGGAGTCGCTGCGGTTTCGGGCTCGGGGATTCGGGTGGTGGCCTCGCGTGGGCTGTCATTGCTGGGGGGTGGGAGGAGCAGGGTCATGCCTTCGAAGGGCACTGGGGTCCCCTATACTGGTCCTCCTTCTTTAAGGGATGCCCGGGTACCTCCCTTCATCACCCGGGAGAGCTCTGCTCCCACAAAACCGGGGATGTTGGGAGCCAAAATCAGCCCAAACCAATCCTAACGCTGCCCTGGGTCGGCTCCACACCCGGCAGGTGCCAGTGACGCCCCCCAGGATGCTCACAGGAGGGGAGGGGGCCATGCCTGACCCCCACCCCGTCTCCCACCGCAGGTTCGACTACCAGGAGCTGCTGCACAACTCCACCTTCTGCATCGTGCCCCGGGGCAGGCGCTTGGGCTCCTTCCGCTTCCTCGAGGCTCTGCAGGTACAGGGTGGGCAGTGGAACAGGGGATCCCCTCCCCGGGCTCTGGGGGCTCTGTCCCAGCCTGTGGGCTCTCTCCACAGGCCGCCTGCATCCCGGTGCTGCTGAGTGATGGCTGGGAGCTGCCCTTTGCCGAGGCCATCGACTGGAGCAAAGCTGCTGTCGTGGGCAGTGAGAGGCTCCTGCTGCAGGTACCGTGCCCGGACCCTGCCCCACGGTGGGCATGAGACCCCAATCCTAATGCCAGGGGTGGTGGAGCCCCCAGCCAGGTTTGGGAGTGAGCCCCTCACAGCTGAGCCTGGCAGTTCTCCTGCAGGAGATCCATCCTGGAACGGGGGTCCCGTTCCAGCTCAGCCCTGGGGCACTGTTCCTCTCGGGGGGAAGGGGTGGAGCATCCTCCCAGACACAAACCCTTGGGAATCCGGGCCCAGCCCTGCTCCAGGGAGAGGAGGTGCAGCAGCACAGCGGGACGATGGCACCTCATCCTTGGCCAGGGGCGGTCCCTTGGGCTGGCTGGGGTGGTTGGAGCGGCAGACGCGAGGAGCCGTGCTGGGGGGAGCTGGGATGAGGACCCGGCTGCTCGTCCCCGGCACAGATCCCCTCCGCCGTGCGCTGCATCCACCCCGAGCGCGTGCTGGCCTTCCAGCAGCAGACCCAGTTCCTGTGGGACGCCTACTTCTCCTCCGTGGACAAGATCGTGCACACCACGCTGGAGGTGAGCCCCGCACCCCGGACTCCCCTCCCCAGCCGCCGGGGTCGCGGCCGGGGTGCTGGGAGCATCACTCCGGCCCTTGGCAGATCATCAAGGACCGGCTGTCTCCGCACCGCTCCCGCTCCCGCTTCCTCTGGAACGCGCTGCCCGGGGGGCTCCTCGTCCTGCCTGACTTCTCCACACACCTCGGGGATTTTCCCTTCTACTACCTGCAGCACGGTAGGGTCCTGCTGCCCCGCCTGAGCGCGGCAGGCTCGGGGCATGCCGCAACACCGGTCCTTTCCCACCCTTTTCTCAGGCTCCAGCCCCTCCAAGAAGTTCACGGCTTTCATCCGGGCGGTCTCGCAAGCGGGGTCCCTGTCCCAGCCCATCCTCAGGCTCATCCAAGCCGTCTCTGGATCCCAGTACTGCGCCCAGGTGGGAGGAGCTGCCTCACTCCGTGCAGCTCCCGGGGACCCGGCGGGATAAATGAGGCCGGGCCCTGTGGATTGGGGAGAGGATGGGTGGGTTTAGGGGTGTGAGGGGGTACTGATGGTGTCACCCCTGGGTGGGCAGAGCTGTGTCCCCGGCCCTCTGGGGTGGGACCACCTGGGGGTTTATGCTGGTGCAAACTGCAATGAGATGGTTTGGGGACGGTCTGGGCTGGAGCAGATCCCGCTGCAGAGAACCCACCAAAGCCCCCCAGACACATCTGTCCTCCCCCCTGCAGATCCTGGTGCTGTGGAGCTGTGAGAAGCCACCACCCCCGAGCGGGAAATGGCCCCAGACCAGCGTGCCTCTGACCATCATCCAGGGCAGGAGGAAGGTGAGGGGGGCAGTGACCCGGGACAGGGGCAGGGAGGCGCAGTGCCCACCCCACGGCACAGCCCAGCCCGTCTTTCCTCCCTCCACAGCTCAGTGACCGCTTCTTCCCCTTCGAGGCCATCCAGACGGACGCGGTGCTGAGCCTGGACGAGCACACCAGCCTCTCCACCAGCGAGGTGAGGCCGTGCTCCCCGGGGCCTCAGCGGTCACCACAGGGCTGTCCCCATGTCCCCACGGCCTCCAGGGGCAGTGGAGACCCCCTCCTGCAGGTCCCCCCCGCGGGTGACACCACGGCAGGTGACACCGTGCCCATCCCGTGCCAGGTGGACTTTGCCTTCGTGGTGTGGCGCAGCTTCCCCGAGCGCATCGTGGGCTTCCCCACGCAGAGCCACTTCTGGGACCCCGAGCAGGGGCGCTGGGGCTACACCTCCAAATGGACCAACGAGCTCTCCATCGTCCTCACGGCCGCCGCCTTCTACCACAGGTACGGGGCTGGGGAGGGCCTGGTGGGGCCGGGGGGCTCGGCCACATCCTGCCCCTCACCCTGTCCCCCCCCAGGTACTACCACAGCCTCTTCACCGAGCACCTGCCCGCGGGGCTGCGGGAGCTGGTGGACGGGCTGGCCGCCTGCGAGGACATCCTGATGAACGTCCTGGTGGCCGCCGTCACCAAGCTGCCCCCCATCAAGGTGACCCAGCGGAAGCAGCACAAGGAGGTGGTGGCCCAGCAGGTAGAGTGCAGGGACGGGGCTGCGGGGAGCCCCCCGCCCGGGCAGCAGAGCCCCTCGGCCCCGCACTCTGCTCCCACCAAGGCGAAGGGCACGGCCGGCAGCCGGCGTTTCTCCCAGCGGCAGGACTGCCTCAACCAGTTGGCCGACTGGTTTGGCTACATGCCCCTGGTGTCCTCCCAGCTGCGCCTCGACCCCGTCCTCTTCAAGGACCAGGTCTCCGTCCTGCGCAAGAAATACCCACGCTTGGAGAAGCCGTGAGGGGCCGGGGTCGGGGCTGGCTCCAGATGCCCCGTTCCCGGGGCACGGAGCCCCCCGGGGGCAGGTGGTGGCTGCTGACGGGGTTTTACTCGTTATTGGGTTTTACCAGTGCAATAAAGGAGGGCGGAGAGGTAGGATCCGGATGGTGGCTGTCGGTGTGGGGGAGCACCGGGAGCAGCAGGCTTTGGGTGCTCCAGCGCTGCTGCCATCGGCACACTGGGAATAACCCGGGCAGCTCCCGGCTGCACCCACAGCCCCCCCAGCCCTGCGGGGAGGGCGAGTCCTTCACCTTCCCGAGGCAAACAGAGGAATGATAAGAGCTGTGTGTGGCCTCCCTGCCTCCTTCCAGCTGGGTTCCCCCTCAGTGCCGGGGCAGCCCAGCACCCCGTTGCCTCACAGAGAAGGGAAAAGGGGTGTTTCAGCTGCCTTTCCTTCCAGCTGAACAGAAACAGGGAATATTAGGTGGCTGGCCTCCAACAGCCACTCTCCTCTGGCTGCCACAGCCCTGGGTCTGTCCTTGGCTCCTACAGACAGCGGAGATAACACCCAGACCCGACATCCCCCCACACACCCCCGTGTGCTCTGCTTTATTTTCCACACATAAAAAAACCCCCCCAGGACGCGAGGGCGGGAGTCAGTCGCGGGGGAGCTGGCATTCCCAGCAGTCCCGCATCTCCTCCGAGTAGCTCTCCACCTGGATGGTGGTGGTGTGGAAGCGGAAGGTGCCCTGCAGCCGCGAGCTGGCCTCCTCCAGCACCTCCTGTGCGCTGGCAGCCGCGTCTGCGAGGAGAAAATTTGGGAATGTTGGGGTGTGGGGGAACCCCGACCCTCCCCGCCCAGCGCCGTGGCACTCACTGATGGCGATGTGCACCGAGAGCAGCGGCTGCGCCGCCGTCAGCGCCCAGATGTGCAGGCTGTGCACGGCCTCCACGCCCCGCACCGCCAGCAGCGTCTCCCGCACCGCGTTGAAATCCATCCCTTTGGGGGTCCCTGTGGAGGCAGAGCCGCGGGAGCTGCAGGGACGGGGCCCACGGCACCCATGGGTGACCCCGTGGTCCAGTCCCCCTGCCCGGTGGGTCCCTACCCTCCATGAGGACCAGGAGGACATCGCGGAGGATGGTCAGTGTTGTCCCCAGCACCAGTGCGGAGAAGAGGAAGGTGCAGATGGGATCCACGTATTTGTACTCGGGCTGGAGGGGTGGGAGGGGGTGAGGCACCTCCGGCACCATCACCTCACCCCAAGCGCCCGTCGGCACCAGCAGGGAGGGCACACAGTCCTCTCTGTCTCACCCTGTGACTGACCAGGACGGTCTGAAGCTGCCATCCCCATGTCCCCAGTGCCCCCTTTGTCCCCAGTACCACCCCGACCTTGAAGAAGATGACGTAGGAGGCGATGAGGACGCCGACGCTCTGCAGCAGGTCCCCCACGACGTGGACGAAGGCGGCGCGGACGCTGGCGTTGGGCTCCTCGCCGCCTGCCCCGTGGCTGTGCCCGTGCCCCGTCTGGTGCAGAGCCACCCCCATCCTGCGGGCAGGGCACTGCTGACACCCCAGGGGCCACCGGGCTCAGGGAGGGGACCCCCCGGGAGGGGCGGCGCCGTGTGGCCGTACGTACACGATGTTGACGGCCACGGCGCAGGCGGAGGTGATGAGCATGACCCCGCCCTCGATGTCGTAGTCACCCGAGAGCAGGCGCTGGGCCCCCAGGTAGACCAGGACCCCTGTGACCACCCAGATGGAGAGCACGGAGAGCAGGGCCCCCAGGATCTCTGCGGAGAGACCCCAGCGGGCGTTGCTGCGTCACTGCCGCGCCATCCTGAGCACCGGTCCCGGCTCCCCGGCAGGATCGGGGTGCGGCAGCGGCACCCGGCACTCATCCCCAGGGATGCTCCTTGCACGGGGCTGGCAGCTCCTCTGCCTTGCCCTGCTCATGGCACCAGGACTTTGTCAAGGCTTCTCCAGGCCTCTCAGGGCGCCCCAAAGCACCTGGTCCCCATGGGAGGGCATCCGGGATGCTCTGAGGGCATCCCTGGGGTGGTGCCACTGCGTTACCTGCGCGGTGCCATCCGAAGTTCATGGTTTTGGTGGGGGGGCGCGAGGACACCCAGAGTGCAAAGAGGCTGATCATGATGCTGGCAAAGTCCGTCAGGAGGTGGGCAGCGTCCGTCAGGATGGCCAGGCTGTGTGCCAGGTACCCGCCTGCGGACACAGGACATGGGGGGACGTCGGGGGGACACGGCAGGGATCCTGCCCCAAGCTGGGCACAGACCACCTCACCCCCCGCTGGAGCCCACGGGGCATTTTGACCCACAGAGCACCAGCAGGGACCTCCGGCCGCACCCACAGAGGGGCTCTGGGCAGCCACTCAGGGTCACCCCACGGGGACCACCCCACCCCACCGCGCCCTGCACCCACCACTCACCCACGGCTTCCCCCAC
Organism: Pardalotus punctatus; assembly: GCA_013400915.1. Lineage (NCBI taxonomy): Eukaryota > Metazoa > Chordata > Aves > Passeriformes > Pardalotidae > Pardalotus > Pardalotus punctatus. Next base: position 7,095 of record VZTX01031773.1, on the reverse strand, counting down.
CATGAAGAAGAGGCAGATGGCAGCGACCAGGTAGAGCTTCCTGCGCGCCCGCTGCTGCTGGCCGGGGTGGCCATCGGCCCCCCGCGTGTGGCAGTGCTGGCCACGCCGCGCCCCCAGCTCCAGGGCGGGCGCCTGTCCCCGCACCGGGTTGTGCCCGTCCTTCTGCACAGCCCCCACGCAGGACCTGCCGGGCAAAGGGGTGGTTGGGGCTGGAGGGGGGGCTGGGACGACTTTGGGGAGCGGTTGGACCCTGAATGCTCCCCCCAGCCCGACCCCACTCGGGAGCCCCACAGCAAAGAGGGGACACAGCATCCCCAGCCCCCCGGGCACCCCCGTACCCGCCTGCGCCCTCGCTCAGGAGGTGCCGCTTCTCGTCGCCGGCCGCCATCCTCCTCCGGGTCGGGCGTGGGTGACCCCGGCGTGTGGCCGGCGCTGGTGGCAGCCGGTGGCCTCGGCCCGTGTGAAGAGCCGGGATTCGTGTGCAAATCCCGGCTGGAGGAGGGACGGCCAAGCCGGCTGCAAAGCGCCCGCGGAGCCTGCCCCGGGCTGGGCCCCCTCGCCCGGCACCCGGGGGGCTGCTGGTGGCGGGGGGTGGCTCTGGGACCCCCCAAAGCGTCCCCCGGGAGCTGCACAGCCCGAGGCAGAGGGGATGGAGCATTCCCGTGTCCCCTCCGAAGGCACACGGCGACGCCCCCTCCCCGCTTTGGGGAGCCCTCAGGACCCCCCAGTTTAGACCCGGCCGTGTGATGGATAAGCCTGGAGCCCGACCCCTCCTCCTGTCCCCGCCCTGGGTGAGCAGCGTTAATTACCCTGGGGCTAATAGCAATTGTGGCTCAGCTCTAGGTGCTGCCTCAGTTTCCCTTTGGCCCCCGCTGAGCTGGACTGGTGTTTTTGCAGGAGAGAAGCATTCATGGGATACTTTTGAATTTAGGATGTATTTTTGCATTTATGGTGCATCTTTGCATCCAGGGTGTATTTTTGAGCCCAGTCAGCAGCAAACCAGCAGCTCGATGCCCATTTCGGGGAGCAGCACAGCCTGGAGCATCCTCAGCCCCCCCGTGCCACACCTCCAACACCGGGCGAGCCCTGGACAGGGCATCCCATCCCCGGGAGATAAATCCTGCCGGGTGCCGACCTGTTACATCCCGGGCAGGCGGCCAGGAGCGGCGTCCAGCACTGCCAGAGGTGCTGATGAGGCTGGAAATTAAGAGCCGGTCCGGAGCTGTCCCTCTGCCACGCTGGGCACTGTCACCATCGGCGATGGCACCACCCTGGCAAACCCACCCTCACCCCGGTGCCCACCGCGGGGCTGGAAAGCCGAGAGCGAGAGGCGAGGGAGAAATAACCACCCAAAGCACCGGTTTTCTTTACAAAATACACAAATTTCAAATCCGTGACAATTATATACAAAACAAGAGAATTATAAAACGTGAGGAATTGTCCTATTTGCACCCGTATAGAAAAGTGTCGTGTGCTGGAGCAGGCGCCGGCTCGCCAGGCTGCCGGTCCCTGCCGCGTGTCCCCCCCATCCCAAATCCGTCGCCGGACATCCTGTGCCCGGGGGCGTCTCTCCCGCGCCGGCAACGTTGCTGTGGCTACAGGGAAGCTGCCAGGGGAGAGGATGAGGGGATCAAGGAGGATCCAAGCCCCCAGAGCTCCCCCATGGGTGCTGAGGGTCCTGGGGGGGTCAGCCGTGCTCTGGCCCTTACCCATCACTGTCCTCTCGGGCGCTGCGTTCTCTTCCACCTCTTCTTCCTCCCCATCAAAGTACTCCTCATCCTCATCTGCTGAGAACAAGCGGCCAAAGGTCACCAGGAGCCACCAGGAAAAGCAGCGAGTGTCCCCGGGTCGGTGGGAGTTGGGAAAGGGGCCTTGGGGGCTGAATTACCGGGGTCAAAGTCCAAGGCGTGGATGGCCTGGGTGAGGTGGTCCAGGCTCACGGAGAAGGCATCCATGCTCTCATATCCCTGCTCGATCTTTTCCAGGCGACCACCCTTGGAGGCCTCCACGATCCTGGACAGGGAGAGCAGGGATGTGTGTGTCCCTGTCCCCCCGCTGGGCTGGGGCACCGCGGGGCGCCAGGGCAGGGGGTCAGGGCCCCAAATCCTGCCCGTGGGGCTTGGATCATGGAAATTTCCCCCGCTGGGGCACTTACGTTTTGATGAGCTGCTTGGCATTCTGTGGGGAGCCGGGAGGAGCAGGAGAAGGAGAAGAAGAAGGAGGAGGAGGTGAGCGGAGCCGCAGAGCAGCCACCAGGGCGTCCCCAACAGTGGGACCCCCCGGGGCACCAGCGGGGAGGGGGCAGGTCTGGGGGTCTCACCATGAGGAAGGCAGCCCCCCCGGTCTCCTCGGCCGCCTGGATGGCTGTCTCCACCAGCCGGCTCGACTTCTCCAGCTGCTCCTTGTACTGGCAGATGAGGCTCTGGATGAAGGCAGTCTTGTCTGCCTGCTCCTGGGAGATGCGCTGCAGCAGCTCCGCCTTCTTCTCCTCCAGCAGCGCTGCCAGGGCGTCAAAGCGAGCGCAGAGCTCCCGCTTGGCCGCCTCGCTGTTCTCCTGCGGGGACAAGGGACAAGGGATGCCACTTCTGTGTCCCTCCAGCACCTGCAACATCTCGAGGGCTTCCCTGCTCCACGGTCTCCACCCCACTCCCGGCCATCCCCGGGTAAGGTTTCACCCCCGGGTTTTTGGGGGCTCCTTTTCCCCGTTTCCTCACCTCGGTGCTCTGGCAGGAGTCCTCCAGCTGGGAGATGATGGTCTGGATCCGGTCATTCCCCGCCACGAGCATGGAGATGCAGTTGTTCAGCTCAGTCTGGCGAGGGACAGGCAGAAAAGGTTTTAACTCCTGTGGAGATGGGAACTTCTCCCATCCCAGCGTGGGGACGGGCTGGGCATTGCTTGTCCCCAGCTCTGCTCCCCCACACCCCACAGCAGCCACAGCTGCTCTAAATATAGTCTGTCTCCTGGGCGAAGTCACCCGGGGACTATTAATACCCCCTGAGCCAGTCCCGGTGTTATTTGTGACGGTCCTGGCTCAGCACATGGCCCCAGAGCAGCCGTGTCCCCCGCCGCCCCCCCGGGTCCCCCCCATGGCACCTTCTGTCCCTGGAAGACGGTTTCCAGAGGGGCCACCTCGCAGTCCTTGTGGGCACCGAAGACCTTGCACATGGAGCAGGTGGGGACCTCGCAGGTGACGCAGTAGATGTTGATCCGCTCGTCCTCGTGCTCCTTGCACATGGGGTGCTCCCCCTTTTTCAGTGGCCTGCTGGAGAGAGTGGCATGGCCATGGTGACGTCCCTGTCACGGTGACATCCACACCAGGGTGATGTCCCTGCTGCAGGGACACTCCTGCCACCACGGTGTCCCCATCGCAGCCCACCGTGGTGACACCCCCACTGATGCTGCAGTCACCCCAAAACCAGGTCCCCAGGAAAGAGGCCAGATCCTGGCATAATCCCACACTTGCTCCTTCGGGAGCCACCAACCTCTGTGCCTCTGTAAACCCCAGTAAGTCCCAGTTTAAGCCACTGTGGCACTGGGGGGGGGGCTGTGATCCAGAGGCGCTGCACCAGTGCCTAATTTTAGCCTTGTGCTGCCCGGATTTATTGTCACCCATCGTGTGACCAGGGTGGGGGCACCCAGAAAGCCCCGGGGGGTCCCAGATGGGGGCTGCAGCCCAATCGTCCCATCCTCAGCAGGGAGGGACATGGGGACAAGCCAACCCCCTGCAGCACAGACAGAGCTGGGCCCCCCGGCCCCCCCGGCCCCCCCGGACACCTGCCACGTGCCATCGTCCCCGTCCCCATGGCTCTCAAACAATATTTACAGTGGTTCGGGGGATTTGGCTGGGGCCACTGCTCTGTGACCCCTCTGTCCTCACCCAGCTTTGTGCTTGGAGCCACCGGGGCCCCCCCAAACTGTCCCCCTGCCCCTTATCAGCCTCAGTGGCTGTTGTCACCGGCAGGGCCTGCCTTTGTTTCCCACACCTCTTATCTCCCACAGAATGTTCCAGCAAGAGCGTTTGGGGGCAGCAGGACGTGCCCAGCTGCCACCACACCCCCAGGGACCCAGCACGCCCCTGAGACGGCCAGAGGCGCAAACTGCTCTGGGCAAGGGGCAGAACTGGGCTGGGGGAGGCAGATTTGGGTCTGGGGAGGAAGTTTTGATTTGCAGGAGGAAGATTTTGGTTGAGGGAGGAAGATTTGAGTCAGGAAAAGGTTTGAATTGGGGACCATTGAGCCAGCAGAAAGACCCCCAGTTTCTTGCCCAGCTGCCACCCCCGCAGTGCTGGGGCATGGCAGGGGGGCATCCCTGTGTCCCCATGTCCCCACATCCCCGTGTCCCCAGCAGCCACAGCCGTGCCCACCTGGAGCACTCCTGCTTGTAGATGTCGATGATGTTCTCCACCAGCAGGTTCCTCTGCAGCCCGTAGACGCCGTGGCGGTCCAGCAGCACCTCGTGGCGGCACGAGGGGCACCGGAACCGGCCCCCCGAAATCAAACTGCCCCGGTTCTGCCAATACGGGTTGGCGGCCTGGGAGGGGAAGGTGAACATCGGGGGTCCGTCAGTACCCCCGCAGGCATCGCAGTGACCCCCGGCCCGGGCACGGGGATGGAGTGGGCACGGGACCCTGCCTCACCTGGAAGACGTCGTTGGCGCACTTGCGGCAGAGGTTGTGCTGGCAGGGCAGGATCACCACCGGCTTGCTGAACATCTCCAGGCAGATGGGACAGATGAGCTGCTTCTCCAGGCTCTCCATGGGGCTGCCATCCTGCAGGATGCCGGCTTGGAAATCCATGGGCTCCTCAGTGCTCTCCTCTCACCGCTCTCCTGCCGGCACCCCTCGCTCCTATTTATAAGTCGCTCCCTGGTCACGCGGATCCCAATCCCGCCGGTGTCGGGTGTCCGGGACAGCACCTGTCACACGGCGTGAGCCATCGGGAAGGGCCGGTAAACAAGATGGGCACAGGCTGTCCAGGAGGCCCTGCCCGCCCGTGCCATGGATGTGCCCAAACTGGAGCTGCGGGGTAAACAGGGCCACGCGCTCCCCGCGCCCAAGTGGTCCCACACCCCAGGTGCTGGGGCTGGGCCCCAAAAAAGCATCAGAGTGCAGGCAAGGAGGGGCGAAAACCAGCCCTGTGGTCATTAGGACATTGTGATGGCTCTGGAAATCAGGCAGAGCTGGGCCAGCAGCAGCCAGGGGTGGCTTACACAGAGTTTGTCATTTCCCCACCCAAAACGTGACCACTCGTGGGGTGCAAACACACCTCGCCAGCGGGTCCCTGTGTGCTTGGAGGGGAGAGGCGGCTCTGGGGAGACACAGCCCCCATGCCTGGCACATGCAGCAGGGTGTCCCCTCCCCAGGCAGGGGTTGGGGGCTCCTCTGTGTCCCCAGACACAGGGGGGCTGCTCAGGCTGTTCCCCATGCTGGCATCACGAACATGACCCAGCTGGCTCCGCTGCTGGGGTGCAAAACCTGACCCAGAAACGGCTGGAGGGGCAGAGGGTGAAAGCAGCCCCGGACACGACTCCCAGCTGGCTGGCCAAGGGCCAGCACTGACCACAGGGAGAGCTGTCAGCACGGGCAGCTGCCCCAGCAGAGGGGAATTCTAGCCCTTGCCACAGACGGGGGGACAGGGTGGGGCAGCACAGCGGCTGCTGTGAGTGAGTGAGTGGGGCAGGAGGGCGTGCAGGGGGGCACAGGGGCCTGGGGGCACAGGGGCAGGTGTGCAGGATGCACGGGTACGTGGATGCACAGGTGCATAGAACACGGATGCACAGACACACAGGTACACGGATGTACAGACACACAGGTACATGGATGCACAGACACACAGGTACATGGATGCACAGACACACAGTCCTGGGGGGCACTGACCCCTCCTCTCCCCAGGCCTCCCCCCAGGGCAGCCCCACAGCTGTTCTGGGGCTCCTTCCGCCCCGGCTCACGTGTGGAGCAAGTGACTGTGCCGGGACCCGCCAGGCACATCTTGTAAAATGTTCCCGCCTGGGCACTTGGGGCTCCGCCAGCCAGGCGCCGGCAGGGCACAGGGCTGGCTGGGCACCCGCGAGGGCAGCACAGGGGTGGGACACTGACAAAACCCAGACATGACCTGGCCCTGCCCGGGTGACATTGATTAACTAATTGCTTCTGGACTCGATTAAGGGGATTCACAGGAATGGAGGGGTTGTAATGTCCTAAGCAGCTTTCCAAACCCACAAGGGGCTCGTTGGCCCCTAATTGGCTTGGGACAGCTTAGGCAGGACTCAGGGCATTAATCACCCCCGGGATCCTTCCCAATTAACCCTGCAGAGCCCACTGCGGGAATGGATCTCCCTCTGCTTGGTCTTCACGGGTGAGCAGTGGGTGGCCCTGGCTTCTCCCAGAATGTCCCTGTGATGGCTTTGCAAAGGTTGAGGAGACAGCAGGGCCTGTGACAAGACCTCTGCGCCCTCCAGTCCTGCAGCCCGGGGAGAAAAGGGCGCCATGGCACAGAAGACAGCACGGAGGGCAGGGGACACCCCTTGTGTCACAGTCACACAAAGCCAGAGCACAACCAAAGATGACAGGCTGTACTGACTTTCTCTGGAAGCCAAGCAATAAATCACAGAGTCCCAGAACTGTTTGTTTTGGAAGGACCTTAAAGCTCCTCCAGGGCCACCCCCTGCCATGGCACGGACACCTCGCGCTGTCCCGGGGGGCTCCAAGCGCTGTCGAACCCGGCCTTGGGCACGGCCACGGATCCAGGAGCAGCCACAGCCGCTCTGGGTACCTGTGCCAGAACCTCACCACCCTCCCAGGGAACAATTCCTTCCAATTAATAAACAGAAATTAAATTAATTAATGGCTGTCATTAAACACCCAGCGCGCTCGCCCCGCCCCCTGGCCCAGAACCAATCACAGGGCGCTCCTGGCTGGCTGGGCGTGGCCACGCGGTGGGCGTGGCCAGGTGGGCGAGGCCCCGTGTGAGGGAGGCTGAGGGGGGGAGCGCAGCCTAAGATGGCGGCCGGGCGGCGGCGGCGGCGGCGCTGAGGTAACGCGGCTTCTCCCGGCCCGGCTCGGCCCGGGGGCGGCCCCACTCCCTCCCCGGCCCCCG
>VZTX01031755.1:0-12969 GCA_013400915.1 Pardalotus punctatus | reverse complement strand
AGAGACCAGAGGCTGTGGAGTTTCATTCCAGAACAGTGTGGACGCAATCCTGTGCCACGTGCTCTGGGATGGCCCTGCTGGAGCAGGGAGGTGGCACCAGATGAGCCACCGAGTCCCTCAGCCTGACTGGGGTTGTGCACATCGCAGCATGGCTGGGGCTGGCACGGCCCAAGCCCGGGGAGGGAAGGAGGTGTTGGGTGAGGTGACAGCCATGTGGGAGCCTTGCTGGGGCACCCACTGCCAAATCTGCCACTGACTGGGACAGTGCCATTGATCAGACATTCTGTGAGGCAACAGAGGCCCTGTGATTTACACACTGCCACGCTCTGAAATCCAAATTCATCACAGAACCATGGAATATGCTCAGCTGGAAGGGACCCACACTGACCATCCAGTCCAACTCCTGGCCCTGCACAGGACAGCCCCAAGAATCCTTCCATGTGCCTTCACATTTTGGGTTAACACCCTGAAGGCAAGCCACCACCCAAAGGCAGGGCTGTGATCTTTCTAGTGAGCCCTGTGCATGTGTGTTCACACACACCTGTGCAGTGACACTCAACTTCCCATTTCAGAGCAGGAGCATTGGATCAGGACAAGACCCCACATATGATTCTTCATTGTGGATCATGACACTGCTCAAGATATCTTCAAAAAATGAGGATGAATTCTACAGCACAGTAAAAAAGCCCTCTAGGAGTGAAAGGGTTTGATGGCTTTTGTTACTTCAGAAAGACACAAGCACTCAGAGGATGAAGTAAAGTGTAATTCCCTCCATCCTCAGCATTCACACCCTTTCTGGTCCAGTGACACACTGAAGTGCAGCCTCACAATGCTAGAAAGGAAAGTACATCTGATTTCTTGCCTGAAATAAAGAAGCAGAGAAAAGTTGTCACCAATTCCTGAGACTTAATGTAACTCAAGGATCTTTTGCACTTTTAATGTCCTGACAATGTGTACATGCTGTTTATCACAGTTCACTGAAATAGCTTTTATGAAGAATTTAGTGACATTTTATTATATCTGTGAGGCTGCTTTGAGGCTATCTCACTCAGAACATAGAGCAGAACATAGGGGACATAGAAATCCCCTGCTTGTCACTGCAGGTCACACCCAGGTTTCACTGGGTGCTTCCATGGCTTCTTCATATCAGTGGCCATAAGAGTCAGGAAGTCACAGAGTCTTTCTTTTACATGGAAATGTAAATTAAAAAAATTGGAAATACACAAAACTTACCTTTGAAACCAAAGCTGGTGTGGCATTAAAGAGCTCCTAGGACTGAGGTACTTTGAGAGTTCCTCTGAGACACGTGTGGAATCTGTCTCAAGGAAGGAAAGCAAAGAAAGCTGCTTTGGTTTATCTATAACATCATCCTTTTGCCTTCCAAGAATAGATATTTTTCTCTTTTGGCACAATTATTGCAGGATGTTGGGAAACATTTTGAAACGTCACTAAGTCAGGACCATATTCAGAAACTCTCAATTAACTTCATGGCTGTTTGAGTCAGTCTGCTCCTGCCTCAAACACACAGCCACAAACCTGAGCACCTTCCTATTTCAACACTTTTATTTGTGCCTTACCACCAACTACTTTTTAGCCATCACTTAATACAAACATATACAACAGCTCCAGAAAAAGCAACCCACAGACCTTCTACTCTAAGGGCTGAATTTGAGAGAACAGAAGTGTCTGAAGGCTGGAGGAACTGCGTGTAGTGGGACATGATAATGCAACTGGAGATAGAAATGATATTTGATAGATATTTAAGGGAATGAACACAACATGAAGATCTGTGCAAAGGATACAACAGCTCAAACACGAAGAGTTGGAATCCAGACAGGAGAACTGAATGGGCTGTTGGACATCATTCCATGTCCTGAATTCTGGAAGCAAGTGAAAGCATCTGAGTAAGTTTGTATCTTGCTATATATCCTTATCAGAAGATAAGATAAGATAAGATAAGATAAGATAAGGCTGGGCTGGAGATAGAGATGGATAGAGAGTTCCCAAGGGCAGCAATATCAATGAGTTTCCAGCTGGGAGCATTTCCAGCCATGATGGTGGTACTCAGTCCATAATTATAGTATGGAAAACAATTTGTGAAGAGTTTAGAAACTGGAATTTGGCATGGGAGGGGATGAAATTAGACCCAGATAAAAAGAAGATCATAAGGAGGCAGAAACACTCGCTCAGTGCACAAGAGGGGTGGTGCAGGCAAAGGTTTTTAAGGCAAGGGAGACAACAGGAGGGAAAGGTAATGCAGCAGCAGAAGGGAGCCACTGCCTGCTTTGGGGTAAAGTCTGCAATGACAGAGCTGAAAAACGGGGTTTGGAAAGATGAGGGTGGATATGAAAGCAGTCCTGAGTGATGGACAAGACCTTGTTCTCATTCAGCTCAGGAGGGTTCTTGTGGTGGTTTGCACAGTGTGGCAGCTGTCAACAGAGAGCTGGAGAAGAAAGATGAGAATTTACAAAGTTTGTATGAAAAGATTGATGTTAAAGGTAAAATTCAAGCAGTGGGGAAGAAGAAGTGGAGTCTTGACACTATTTTTCTCCTGTGTGTACAGAGTGAAGTGAACAATATGAAACAGAAGTTGATGGTAATAGTCTTGATATACTTTTTATATTACAGATGTGGTTATTGTTTCTCACAATACAGCCACTGGAAAAATCAGTAAAATCACTGCATTGTAAGAGACCAAACACTTCACACCAGAGGGGGGACAATTAGCACTCTGAAGCTGAATAGGTTTAATTGCACTTGTGTTGTGGTACTGCTTCAGGTCAAAATTGTGCCCAGATTCATCCTGGTACTAGTTCAGGGGCAGTGTCATGCTTGGGTTTTATTCAAATACAAAATAATTAGGACAACTATTGATGGTCTTACGCAGAACATAATTAATTATATAACAAATACAAGTAAGTTAATCAGCATTAAGATCACTGGTCTCACAATGATCTTTAAGAGCCACTAAGCCACCCAGCTCCTGTGCTGTTCAGACACTTCATCACCTGCCAGCATTGGTGGCAGGTTCTGTTGAACAGTCAGTGCAACCATGCAACCACCTTGCAGGGAATAACTTTCCATTTTATGCTCTTTGTTTCACTGAAATCCCTCTCAATGGCTGAGTTTTCAGATCTAGTTTTGGATTAAAAGTTGCAATTTGGTTTTCTCTCTCCAGTTCCAATATATTTTCCCCTGAACAGTAATAGTCAGTCTGTAAGAAAGTTTTTAATTGCCACAATGCCTGGAGAGAGAGAGTAAAATGTGACAGGAACAGAGGAGGAAATGATCCTCAAAGTTTCTGTGCTTGGCAGTAGTTACCTCCTTTGCTCATGTCTTCTGCAGCATGGCAGAGGGGAGATAATATGTTCTAAAACAAGGGAAAGTTTGTAAGCAGTCCTGTCCTCTGCACAGCCCTATTCCTGCTGATCCTGATATTAGCATTTGCTTCAGCTCTGGAATGCCAGCCACGGAAATCTGTCGCTGAAGTCATCCATGCACTGAACTCAGCAGGCAATCTGTCACTGAATTCATTTGTGCCAAGACTGCAATCCAGGCTTATGCTTGGGATCCTGATAGACCCTCAAATAAATATTATTGATTCGTCATCATTCGTTTTTACTGTTGATATGCAGAAGGTTGCAGAGCCTTGCAGTTGGATTTCTACACAGTCCACTGGAAAATCTGTTTGATTATAATGTTTATATTGGCAGCGAGGTGCATCTTTATTGCAGGCTGAGGTTAAAGCCTCAGATTTTGTCAAAAACCCAAAGCAAAAGTGAAGCTGACTCCCTTGAACCTCTGAGCAGACAAATCCTCACCAAAGGGAGCAGCTAGGGATCTGGGATTGACTCTGGATTCACATGCCATTAGATAAACTGGCCAGGCCTTGGGGTCTGAGTTTGTCCCAGCTTCAGCATCCTGCTGCTCTGGGTCAGAGGGGTTGAACTGCTGGCCTTGTGCACAACACCCCTAAATCTGCTCAGGGGACAGGGAATTTGCTGGTGCCAAACGTGAGTTACCTCCTCCCCTCTTCATTAAACATGCCCCACCAGCTCTGGCCATGCTAGGAACTGATGGGAGTCAGGAAGCAATTAAAGCTCCTGCTCTTGCCAGATGATTGAGTGCTTGCAGACACAGATTCCTAAGAAAGTATAATAGAGAAAGTGCATTAGCAAAGTATTTGTGCCTTCATAGGAAATGAATATGGATGTAATTAAGAAAAGCTGATTTATGTGGAACTGTAAAGCCAAGGACATAAAATGAAAAATTCTCAGTAAATGTCAAGTCAGTGTTTTGTGGTGGCCAAAACAAGGCAAGGAGAATATTGCAATGGTATTAAGGAACCTGAGAATTAAAATGCCACTATATAAATCCCGAGTACATGAATATTTTAGACATTGCATGGAGTTCCAAGCACCTGATCTCCCAAGATTACAGAACTGCTGTTCCACTATAGTCTGTTTCTAACATTTTGAGAACAGCGAGATCACAAGACTTTTTTTTGCTAGGAAAAGCCAAATGGTTTCCATGGTGTGTATGGTGAAATAAATGTCTGTGTGTTTGTATATCCCACTAAGGCAGGGAAAGCCTGGGTGTTCTTACTGCTGCTCCTGCCCATGGGGTCCGTGGATCAGTTCCTTTCAGAGGGGATTCCTACAAGCAGGTGGGTGCAGGGGCTGGAAATCAGTTTTTCTCCTCTCAGGCACTGTTGTGGTATCTGCTCATGTCCTGATGCCATGGAGCTCTCGGGTTTGTTTCTTTATAGCACTTTTTTCCCCTGCTAAATCCATTGCCTTCAAGCATCGTGAGAATTTTCACCGATTTTTCTAAAACCTGACTGTTGCCCTGTCACATTTCAAACTTTCACACACTGCAGCACACAAAATACACAGGTATTATGACCTTAATTGATAGGTAAAAGCACCTTCCTCCAAATGTGATCTCATCAATAAATGAAGGAATTTTACCAGGGAATTTTCATAATTAAAAAGTAGCCATGGACCTTCTAAAAGCTAAACCCTAATTCACAGCAATCAGATGATGAATAATTAATATACTGGGCTTCAGTTATATATCCCCACATAAAAATGAGGAAAAGATAAACTTCTTGAGGCTCAATTTACATTCCAGAAAATGATCAGCATTATGTAAATTTATATTAAGATCTAAAACCTCATTACTTGGTTGTTAAAAACTTTGTAACTATTTTTAACTTAAAATAATGCTTTTTGCCGAGAAAGCTCCACATGAAACATAAATAGATGAAGCCTATTTACTGCAGATTTCACTGGCCCTTTATATCCAGAGATTTATCTCTATGTATTATTGATCTGATTAGTCTGCAGCAAATGAAATTATATGTAATTTTCTGAGAAAGTACAGACAAATGCCATAAAACAAACATTTCAGTCACTGATCCAGTTCCATGTAGATTCAAAACCTACAGTGACATCTTTTATTATTTTAAAGCAAATTATATATGAAACATTTGCTTTGGACAGTCAGCAAGGAGAAACTATCAGAAGCTGTACAACTCCGCTAGAGAACAGAGAATAGCTCTAAAGCAGTCCACCAGAAAATAACTTTTATTGGAAGCTTTATCAATATAACTCTGAAATATAAATTTATCATTTATCTACAGACTTTCTGAATTTTTTTCTAACATTAACAACTGCATCTAGAATGCAAACATGAGCCAAACAGGCAGCATTTTTAAGACATTTGTTGCTTCTGTCACACCATTAATGTTCTGATACAGGTATCCACAAAAAAAGGACATATTTTTCATACATACATAAAGCCATTATCAGAATAATCTCATTCTCCTCCCAAATGCTCATTTGATTGCAAGAGCTTCATAATCTCTGAGTTCTGGCTCTATCAAACCATGAAACAAAAACTTGCATTGCTCTGTTTTTATGTCCTCAGGATCCGGAGCAAATACAGACTTTACATTGCTAACTGTTACCTGACATAAGGAAAAAATCTGAATTATCTTCCCTGAGGTGAACTGGGTCTTCTGTTCCCCTAAAGCTGGTGAGGTCCCATCTCAGAGACTCTGAATATGTTTTGTTTCTAAAGAAGGTAGGGAAAGGGACTCGTCTGCTCAGGACAAACACTCAGAATACAAAATTATTCCAAACATATGGTTCTCTCATCCAAAGAATATTCTCTTTCCAGTCTGGGCACAAACCACTGAACTCTGAATTTCCTCCTAAACTACACCAGCACGAGCAGTTCTGTGTAGCTGCTTCATGACACACGTGTCCACGTGCTGAGCAAAGAAAGGACACCAATTAGCATCTATTTAAATTAATATCTACAAACCACAGGACAAAGATAGGACACAAACCAGGCGTTTTTTTTTGTCCTTGCTCATCTTTATTTCAAAATCATCCTTAGCTTCTGCTGAATAGTGATTCATTTCCAAATGCAAAAGATCATTTTGCTTTGTGTTCTTTATTAAGACTTCGTCATTTTTACAAAAATAGAATAGTATTAGCCTTTATTAGTTTTCAGTTTAACATACAGTTCATTTCTTTTGGAAGGAGCATTCTAGGCTGCAGACTGTTTGATTTATTGGTGATGGTTGTTAGGTCATAGCAGGTCTTCTGGTCATCACACAAATCATCAGGCTTTTGCTATTATATATTAAAATCTACACAGATGTCAGAAAGTGTTTGTCTAAAAAAGTTACTTTAGCATGAACTCTCAGGTTGTAGCAAACAAGGTCAAGAGCCCCTTTAAGAAGGAGACAATTTCATTGCCTCCCAGTTTGGATTCTCCATACACACGGTCCACAAATGAAATGGGAACCTGTTGAAACAAGCACAACTGTTGGTAAGGTTCAAAACCTAAATCATCAGAAATTCTATAAATGGAAGGATGGTTTTTGAGCTACACTTGTTCAGACACGGGGAGAAGGCAAGCACCAGGCTTTGTGTCAGTTCTTACCTGGCCTGGAATGATGCCCCATAGCTGGGGAGCACGGAATTGTTTGGTGGATCACCTTTAAAGCTGATCCAAAGCCATTACTCAGTGCCTGGATGATACATTCTGTCAGAGCAAACTTAACAGCTCACAAAGCCTCCAGCATTTCCTTGGCAGCCAAATTCAGAGCCTTGAGTCAGTGCCTCAAGAAGCACAAATCTGCCCCCACCATGAAACAGCTCAACCTCGCTGCAGGCTGGGACATCACTTCTGAACATGACAGTGCACATTGTACAAGCAAGACCTGGGTTTTTTTTGACAATTTTATAGATTATTTGCATGATTTAAGGGCATTTAACATATTAATTTTTGTTTCCTTCCCAAAGTGATACTGTCCAGATGAACTCACTGCTCACAAGACGCTGGGAATGTTCAGCTTTCAGTCCTCTAACCGCACACAAAGGACACGACAGGACATTCTGCAAACCCTCTGTTAGAATATTGAAGAACTTCCATAGATGTATGTATGCAAAATTGAAATACTTCAGGGACTAAAATGAAGAATTGCAATTGCAAAAGGCATTAAAAAATTGGTGTTTTTCTGGCAGTTTCAACCAGAAGTCATCTGGCAAGAGTAACACACAAATCCCCAGGCCCTTGTGTGTGTGCCAGAGGGTCTCTCACAATTCCAGCAGGTCAGGCTGGGGCAGAAGAGAACCCAGGACACAAGATGGGAGGAAGATACCCAGAAAGGCAGGCAGAGAGACTCAGCAATGACTCTGCTGTCTTAGCAGCGTCACCTTGATGATGCCACTGACAATCCTGGCAGCTACACACAGCTGGCCTGCAGGGCATGGGCAGAAATCACTGAATGTGGAGCCAGGGCAGGATGGCACAAGTGCTGTTTCCTGACCAGGATGAAAAATGGTTAAGATCTCATCTAATGGGAGGGCTCTGGTCTTGTCCTTGAGCACAGGAATTGAGCACGGTGTTGTTTCTGGACTGAGGTTCTATCACTGGTGTCACAGGGAGCCTTTTCCAAGGCTCTGTTCCATGTGCTGGAGGACACTGCACACGTGCTGAAGTCCAGCAAACCAGGAGAGGTGTGCATGCAAGACTCTTCAGGTGCAGCCTGTGTCAGCTCTCATCAGCCATTTGTTCCTTTAAAACTGGCAGGGCTCAATCTCAATTCTCAGCTTTGCTGAAGAAGTATTTTTCCCTCACAACTACATTTTACAGCTGCATCAAAACTCCCATTCCGCCTGTGGAGCTGCAGCAAACCAGGAATTAGACATGCAAGTGTTACCTCTTTTGGAATTTCAGTATTACTATCTTGATAATTATAAAATATATTAAGATCCTAAGTATTAATCAGGAGATAGTGTATAAATTTATTTGAAATGTCATAGAAAACTGTCCTGCTCCAGGAAGTTACAACAAATAGTAAAAATACAATAATCTTGTTCATATGAATGTGTCAGGATCTGAACACTGTAAGCTTGTTACAGATGTCACAAAGGAAATCTGAAAGACAAGGCCAAAGGAGAATAATAAAGCAGCTTTTCAGATGTCAGAGAGAAAAATTCCCACACGTGAGGGAGGGAGCAAAGGAGGGAAGAAGCTGCTCCCCAGGGAATGTATCTGGTGGACTGTGGAGGGTGGAATTAGTGCCCACCACAAACCAGCCTGTGTCCAGCACAGACTGTGACACCACAGCCCTGAAGGCTGCCCAGCAGGCTGGGAACCACAAGACAAGTATTTTATATTTGATGTCATACAACCACTACAGCCTGTCAGTAAGTGACTGGCAGGGTCAAATAATAGGCAGAAGAAAGGTCTTTGTGGCAGCAGCCAGAGGAGGTACAAGTAACCCAAGATTCTGTTGGGTTTTTTTTCTAAGCCAGAGAAGTGTATTTTACTGTTTTAAAAACGTATATTTAATAAAACCTCATCTCACCCCAGGTTTCAGTATCTTGATGTAGGTGAGGATTTAGTTCAGCGATATTAGGAAGCAATATGTGAATGCAGCTGGATGTGAAGGCTAAAGAACTTGGGGTCAAACTCCAGCTACAGACAGCCCAGGGGTGCTGCTCCGTAAGCAAAAACGGTGAAAGAAAAGAGCTGCTTTGTTGTGAGGAAATGCTCTACCCAGTGTCAGCAGAGAAATGCCACACGTGAAGTTAGAGAGAGAAGTTACAAACACCAGAATTCTCTGACAATGCATAGTCCTGGAAACGAGGATGAAGAACTGGCTCTGAGATTCCCCTGCAGAGAGAATCCCAGTGAATCATCTTTAAAGAGACCAGCAAGAGCAATTCAGTGAAATAAAAAAAGCAGCAGACTGCTGGAGATAGAGAATCTAACAATTGTTTGGAGTTTTTTCATTGACTATAGACAGCACATTCAAAGAGTTTAGAAGCAGAAAGTTGTGATAGCTGGAAAGTTGGAAAATAACAAGGCAATAAATGGCAGAGAACAAATCTGAAATAGAATCAGACTGTTGGAGAAAATGAAATGATTTGTAAAGACTTGAGTAGAGATGTCTGTACAATAGGAAGCAGGGAAGAAAAGACTCAGAGCAGCTTTGTGGTATATATTGACTTCTTTCCCTCCTTTGAAGAACCTTGTACAACTGTGTGCTGCTAAAGGAATGGCAGCAGGAAGAGGGAAGGATCTGAGAAGCACATCAGCCAGGGGAATAAATAACTGGAACTCCAGGTATGGCATTCACCTGACAAAGCTGTAAAAATAGAACTCTACACACGTAATTTCTTTATATTAATTTGAAAATCTCAGCTGCTTCTTGGGAGTAGTCAGAAGTCAGCAATCTGTGTCTCCTTTCCAGGAAAGCACAATATACTTATCCCAGCTTGTCCCATACCTCTCCAATGGTGTATCCCAACTGTCTAGCCCGGACAATCATCTCCATCTGGAAGACATATCCTTTGGAAACACACTTCTCCATTAGTTTCTGTAAGACTTCTTTTCTGTACAACCTGTAAAAAGTTCCAAAGAAAATGAAACCTGAAGCACAATTTCTGAAGTTCAGAAATACAGACAGTGTGCAGGAATCTGAACTGCAATCACTCATTACTATTTATAAAGTAATAAGGTCACAGGAGCAGCAGTTCTGCAATCTAATCCACTATTTCTTCCACCCTTCCCAAACAGATTTCATAGTCCACAGTAAAGAAGGTCTGTTCATACTTAAGTTCCTTGTTCAGCAGTTTCTTAATTTCCAGTAAACTATAAGAATTGCAAACCAGACCCCTACCTGAAGCTCCCTGTTAAGTCTGACGCCCCTGGTCTCAGCAAGACCTGAGTTAGAAAATTTGCTCCACGACTGTGAAAGAAAACATCAGTGTCAGAGTTGTTTAGTACAAAAAGATGGGCACTTATTCCAGCCATTAAAACCCAGAAAAAATCCAAATCCAGTCCCTGTGATACCACCTCCAGGTCAGACTGTAACACAACTTGTGCTCCAGATTCTCTGCAGGATAAATAAATCACCATCAACTTCTGCCAGTTCTCTGAAATCAGGCATTCCAAACCCATTTTCCAAGCCCACCCATATCATTCCAGTCCTTCTTGGTGGATTTGAACCAAAGAATTCACTAGTGGTGGGTGCTTCTGATATTTCATGTGATTTGGCAGTGCCCAGCAGCTACAGCAGTTCTGGCACTAAAGACTCGGTTCAGCTTATAGGGATGGATTACTTGGAATTATTATTTATAAATAACAAATTTCTATGTAAAGAGCTGAAAAGTACTAACCTGATTAACTTTCTTTTCAAATCCCAGCCATACACTCCTCCATTTCCTTTATATCTTGTTCCAGATACAATATCAAAATTGCCTTCTTTCTGCTTTCTATAAACAATTGGTTTTATCAGAAAAACAGGAGGAATATTTCAAAGTACAAATTTCAAAGTAAGAACAGTCACTCAGTACAAAATTAGTATTTTACAAACTTCTGAACAAATAAGAAGAGAGGAAAGCAGTAGGGTGGTTATGAGCATTATTCAAACACCTGTTAAGTGTTCTCTTATAAAGAGCTACTTCAGGGAGTCTTGTAATTACCTTTTACACACTATGGCATAGAATTCCATAGTCTACCTCATAAATAATTTATAAAGATAACTTTTATACTATAATTGGCACCTACCTGATAAACTCTGGAATAAATTTTGGCTGAAACGAAAGGAAAACAGAAAGGTGAGGGTAAAATAAAGCCAAACAGTGAAAATTGAATTATAACAGCCTAAACCCACAGTACATAAAACAGCCTTACATGGTGGGAGAGGTCGGCATCCATAATAACGATGAAATTCCCAGTGGCATACTTCATTCCATGAATGTAAGCAGTGCCTGATGAAAACAGAAATAATATCCCTCACTCTTTTAACACAGAAATGCCCGAAGAAACTTCACTGGAGGAGTGGGTCACTGTTTGAAATGTCATTCATTTACAAAAGCACCAAATGCACTCGGGAGCCACAGAAAACACGACTTGGGCTCCAAATCATCACCAACAGTTCAAACCTTCATTCTGTGCTCAGGGCATGCAGGGCAGGAGCGAGAAGATCAGGTCTGAGGTTCTGGGGAATCTTTTCTAAATATACTGGGATTTTTATGTGTGCATTTTTTAAGGTTGTTTGCTTACAAACAACTTGATGAAAACACGTTTGTGTTTTTGGGCCTTCCTGTCATTTTTTTCTGGACCTTTATACACTGGATCAGTGAAAGTGTTCGGCAGATTTGGGGGGTTTTTTTGGTACTAATCAGGATGAATAGACTTACCCAGGCCCAACTTTCTTGCTCTGGGTCTCAGAAGCTACAGGATATATAAAAGATACATCAATTACTTGACATACAGTTTTTAAAAAGACTCTAAAACTTCCTATACACATTTTTCTTAAAGCAATCTTCATAAATCCAACTTAATCCACAAATACTTAAAAAAACTTGACATTTACACAGTAAGACATGAGAAATGTACCTGACTGCCACTAAGTAAATGACAGCATTTTGTATATAACTACAGGTTATACAGTAATATATTACATGGATTAAAATAATAAATAAAAAACTCCTGGAGGGATGCAATAAGACAGATTAAAAATAAATCACAAGCCCAGCCCAGCTTTCATCTTTCCAATTTCCTTACTCCTGCAGTCAATTAAAATGAAATTAAATCTTATCCAAACCCCATCTTTCCCTCAGGCCTGCACCAAGTACACCAACACCCACCGTGAGTAATCAGGAGCACAAAGCAATGCACAAAGTATTGACAACATTAATGTGCAAACATTAATTCACGATTTTGCATATTTGTTCAGAATGCAGCAGTATGAACTGTCATGATCTTACACTTGTCTAAAGTGGTGTACGACAGCTTGTTTAGGGATGTAAAGAATCCAGGGAATCCATCCGAGTTCTTAAGGACTTCAAGTACTTTCCAATACAAAAAAAGATGGGAAAAAGATCACCGAACACACAACTCACTATTTTATCCGATCCATATATTTTTTCCAGTTGCTGAGCGACTTCCTGTGTCCCATCCGGGCTTCCATCATCTATGATGATAATTTCAAAATCGATTCCACTGAAACGAGAATGATTTCGCAATGAACAAATGGGAGCCCCGTTCCGTTCCTGAGTGCCTGGGCAGGGCAGGAGCAGAGCACAGAGCGGAGGATGGATTCCGTGCTGCAGGGGCAGCTCTGACCGTGCACGGATAACGCTGTTCTATCCCACCGCGGCTCTTTACAGCCGTGGATTTCGCAGCCCTGCAGACACAGCGGTCACTGCTCCAGCCCGTGCAAAGCCCGCACCGGGAGCGCCTCGCCCGCCCCGAGCCCCGGCCGTGCCCGGCTCCGCGGCGGCAGCCGGCCCTGGCGGTGTGTACCCGGTACCTGTCGCTGAAGGTGCGCACCAGCAGCCACACGACCAGGGGCAGGTTGTCGCGCTCGTTGTAGGTGGGCAGCAGCACCGACACCCGCCCGGCGCCCCGCGCCGCCATGGCGGCAGTGACGCG
>VZTX01031732.1:0-28091 GCA_013400915.1 Pardalotus punctatus | reverse complement strand
CGGGGCAGAACCCCCCTCCCCTGATTTCAGGTGCCCAAGGACACTCTGTCCCTGCCCAGTTTAAACATGTCACAAGTGACTGCCACAGGGCTCCAGTACTGAAGGGAACGGGAACAAGAACACCTCACTTTTCCTTTGAATCACCTTCTAAGACACTGCTCTGGTGCCTATTTTGGGAACTTGGGCATTGGGTGAACACTTCGCTCAGCACAAAGGTCTCGCCTGCAGCTTTTTTCTTGGAAGATGTTACGGAGAAGTAGAATAGTTGCATTGTATATCAATCATAAGTGAAACACAAGTAATAATACAACTGGGTGGGCAGGATTCTAAATAATGGTTTTCAAGTTGTAGAAATTTCATCTCTGGACATACTCCAACCCCTGGAATTCCAATCCAACATCAAAGCCGGCCCTATTCTCAGCAGTGTTGGACTACAGGAGCTCCAAAATCTAAGTTATAAGAGCCTGTGACTGTGTTTTTCTTGACATTTATTTTAATAAAACGTTGGCAAATAGCTAGGAAAAGCACTCTGGAGAAGTTTCAATCAACATATTTGTTTAATTAGGTGATTGGAAAGTTGTCTCTACAGTTTCTTTGCTGAAAGGCTCCATCAGCCAGAGCAGCAGAGCCATGATTTGATAAGCATGGAAATGGCACTAGGGAAAAATAAATTGGGAGAAAAACAGATGCAGATTTTCTCTAGCTGTAAGTGATCCTCATAAAGACACAAACAAACACAACCAAATGAAGATTTTTTTCCTGCTAACTGACTATTTTGAAGGTGTATTTTCCCCTCCCTTTGCTGAAATATGGCATTTCCACCCCAGTTGTGCCACACCATGTCCCAACCTAACATTATGCAAGTGTGGGTTTTGATGACAAGTTCTGCATTCCTGTTTACATTTCTAACTTCCCAATATCACTGTTCCCACATACCCAACCTCTGCCACGAGGGGACCCCTTTTTTTGCATAGGATTACCACACACCCCTCATTTATTTCATCACCTCTGGGTTTAGCTGCTCTCTGCTCACTTTAGCTCACTGGTTTTTCTCCTCTCTCCTTTTTCTGTTCTTCCTGGTGGATTTTAGCTTCCTTTCCCACCTAATTTTACACTATTCTTAGCGTGCCTAGGAGCAGGAACACAGTGCTGCTATCAGCTGCCCACCAGCTGGGGGATGTGGTCAGCTTGTGGCCAAGCTGGAAACCACACAGGGATGGGAGCACTGGGAATGCAGCTGCTCCCGGGGCTGGATGGGGCAAGGCTGCTCCTTCATTGAATGTTTTTAAATGTGCACATGGAGAAAAAGGAATGCTCATCTTCAGGGAGGCATTTTCTGGTTTTTACTGCCATGTGTCACAGAATCTTTAAGGCTGGAAAAGACCTTTAAGATCACTGATCTGGCAGCACCGTGTTCACCACTAACCCATGTCCCCAAGTGCCACATCCAGACATCTGAACACTTCCAGGGATGGTGACACCAGCCCTGCCCTGGACCTGATCACCCTTCCCATGAAGATATGTTCCCAATATCCAACCTGAGCCTCCCCTGGAGCAGATTGGGGTCATTCCCTCTCCTCCTGTCCCTGTTCCCTGGGAGCAGAGCCCGACCCCCCCGGCTGTCCCCTCCTGTCAGGAGCTGTGCAGAGCCACAAGGTCCCCCCTTTGCTCCCAGCTAAACAACCCCAGCTCTGTCTCATCAATCATACACTTCCCTAGAAGAAATGACATCATTCCCAGCTGGATATGAAGGTGTGCACACAGCAAACTTCAAATAGCAGACAGGGAGAGCAGAACAGCCACATGGAACATCCCACCTTCCCACAGCACCGATGGGAACTGTCCTGCATGAAAGTGTTTTGAAAAGATCATTCCATTTTCTATTCTCTCTGCTTTTATGAGCAAAGAATAAAATTAATTATGAGAGTCCAAAGCATCAAAAAAAGTTTTGTCAACATCTGTCACTGCACTGACTCATCCACTAATGGCAGGTCGGCATATTGGGCTTCCTTCATCTTCCCACTCGGAAGAGGCATTAATCTGCCTTTAAAGCAGTTTGATTAAGCTGATTGTCTTTGCATATTTGTTAAAGATGACTTCTTGCACTCTTCAGAAATCAAATGCAGAAGCAACAGTTCAAAGTCAAAACAACAAAAAAAAAATCTTGAAAGGAAAGCAGAACTGCAGAACTTGAAATGGTAGAGGAATGCAGGAGGCAAGGCAGAAGAAGCACTTCTGGGGGTCTGATAGCAAAGGATAGTACAGAAGAATTTGATTTTCCATTAAGAAAGGTCCATTTTTCCATAATTGATGTAGAGAATAAAAATCAGTAGACCTTTAGCTGGGGTAACAGTATTAATTATCCCCAAAATAACAGGGCTTTTTAGGAAAGTGCTCCTGAATAAAAGACTCTGTATCAGTATTTTCCTTCACTGATCTCAAAACAATCCACGTCAAAAGACCACAGCAAGCTTGAAAGCAAAATCCACCACAAAACATCACATTTTCTTACAAAATTTCAGACTCTCTTTCAATTCCTTTTTCATTTGGATAAAGCCCTGAGATCCAAAGGCTGCAATTATTCATATGCAAGCCAGAATACAATTTATCCATCAGAGATTTTCTGTACCGTGTCTATAATTTTCCTTTTATTTCAATTATCCCATATTCCTCAATTTTACATGCACGACAGACAGGAACAGCTACCGAGGCCCAACAAACTACACAGATTGGTCTGAACTGTGGAGAGACCTGGAAGGATGGGATCTGAATCTGGGATCTGGATTTTAGGAGGGCAGCTGAAAGGACACAGACCCAGCGGATTTGTGGAGTTTCTAAGCTGGAAAGGTGACCAGGTGTGCTGGGAAGAGGATTTATGCCAACAGGTAACCGAAGAGCCATGAAATGTAGGGCAATATTAGACTGGAGTTATGAAACAAATAGCAAGGTTAGACCAGGCAGCAAAAGTTTCCATTTCAAAAAGGCATAATGGAGAAAGAAGGGAATAATTTGCTCCTCACAGTTCCCATTTTTCCATTAAGGTCCTCACAGCCCATTTGCCATGAGTCACACACCCTCCCCTGTTTCTGCCTTTCTAGAAGAAGGCAGCAAACAAGGAGAAGTGGCTGTTAATCAAAGTCTCCAAGGTTTTACTCATCCTCCCAAAGCACTTCTTCATCCCCCTTCCCTCCTCCAGTCACATCTTGCTTCAGCTCAGTCCTTCCTGTAACCACCTGAGCACTGGGAAGGGGCAGCAGCTGCTCCCAGAGGAGCATCTCACACTGCCCAGGACAGCTCCTCACCTGCTGGCATTTACTGACAGCCAATGCACCACAGACACCAAAAAGTAATAAAAGAAAGGGTTAAAAGTAGGAGGAATAAAGAAGCAACCAAGTGTGATTTGAAGGTTGCTCTGGAGTTTCAAGATACACTCCCATGAGACTTTTCTCCCCCACTGAACTGAAGGACAACACAGGCAGTCACAGCTCTCAGCTCCTCAGGCAACCCCATTTTCACCACCCTTCTTCTGGCACAAAACTTAGAAAATCCCTTTAACAGAACACCACCAGATGCTTTTGTTGTAAGACAACTTTCTCGAAATAAAAAATATCTGTTACAAATAATCTATTAATGCTTTGAGAAATAAATGCCTAAGTTGTTACAAGGTGTCCCTAATGGGGACCTAAGTCCCCACAAGACCCAGCAATCACAGAATCATGGAATGGCTTGGGTTGGAAAGAGACCTTAAAGATCATCCAGTCCCAGCCCCTGCCATGGACAGGGACACCTCCCACTGGCCCAGGCTGCTCCAAGCCCTGTCCAGCCTGGCCTTGAGCACTGCCAGGGATCCAGGGGCAGCCACAGCTGCTCTGGGCACCCTGGGCCAGGGCCTGCCCACCCTAACAGGGAACAATTCCTTCCCAAAATCCCATCTATCCCTGCCCTCTGTCATGGGAAGCCATTCCCTGTGTCCTGTCCCTCCATACTCCTGAAAAAAGCCCTTCTCCAGCTCTGCTCTGCTGTACAGCCCGGAACAGGCAGGACACAAAAGTCTGCTTGCTGTTATCAAGGCCTGTAACAGGACATCCCTTTCTTTGCTTCACACCTTGCACAATGTAATTATGGGTAAAGCTTTAATCCATTAATTCTTAAATTGCTTTGAAAACACCAGTCCTTTCAAGGAGGCCATGAAGGATCCACACATTCACCCTCTGCACCTGCATCGAGGAACGGAAGCCGTTGGAAGGCTCCGTCTTCCAGGACTCACACCAGATCACCTTACACAACTGGGAAAGTTAATATTTCAAACACCAGCCCTTGGTAAAATCGTGGCACACTCCAAAAATATTTTTTTTAATGTGGTATTAAGGTGGTTTTGCTTTAAAACAGACTATGCTGCTATTCCCTGTAGCATGGTGAGCCAGCAGAAAGGGTACTGCTCCCATACTCCTCCCAAACAAAACACTCCCCTTCCTTATTTTGCACCAACTCTGGCATTTCAGATCCATCATAGCATATTCCAACTTCCAACAAAACTAACCCAGAGCACAGATTATGGAACCACCACTTTACAGTGCTGTAGATGTTGTTTGCTTCCAGAGCAGCACAGCCTGAAAAACTGCAAGACATTTCAGATTTTAAAAATTTGAGGCAGCTTAAGAATCACTTCAGCTCCTGCAGAAATAACATTTCTTTACAGAACTAGTCAATTAGCTCACTCATCTCTGAGCCTGCTCAATTCTTTGAGAAATATTCAAGCAGTTTCAGTTTGAATGGCAGAGTTTACAGTTCAGACACCAAGAACCCTCCCAAAGCTCTGATCCACTTTAGAGCTGTCAAGCACATGACTGCATTCTGTTCTGAAGGGAAATGCAGGGGCTTTTAGGAGTAATTCACATTTTCTGCCAGAATCTGTGAACCTGAGGATGAAGAGCCTTTCCCTTCGAAGTCTCTTCAGTCACCATGGCAAGGGACAAGTATGTTTGATGACAGCATTATTTACAGCATTAAATAGTTAATTCAATCCAAGAAAAGCCTTGAGTTCAGGTATTCCCTTATTAGTCCATGCAAAACAATCCTGACAACAACTGACTCAAACAACCATATTGAAAGACCTGATCTAAGTTGAGAGCCAGCTTTATTTAGCTACAAGAGACCCGTTTTGATGAAGTGACCCCCTAAATTCCGCATTTCAGGAGCTCATCAAGGATCAGAGTAGCTTTTCTAAGCTCACAAAAAGCTGTTTTCTAGAGAGCAGTCCACACATTTGTTTGGGCATCACCCACGAGGCTGCCAAGACACCAAGAGCACTCACCATGCACCAGTCGCTCCACGTGTGCAAATACGCAAAAGTCAAATTTGGAGGAGATAAAGCCAAGTGTGCTTGTCCATGATAAGGGGACCAGCAAGAGCTGGGTAAGGAAACCCCAGCAGCTCAAGTAACTGCACAGAGCTTTCTGCTGGGTCCTCTTCAGCCAGCAAGTTCCAGCCAGCCCCAAGATTTAGCAGAATAGAGCCCTGCCCTCCTTGAACTTGAGCAGTGACTCCTTGCAGGGAGAACAACCAGGCATTTCCATCAGCCCACTGCCAGTTCCAGCTTCTCCAAACTTTCAGCAGTTTCCAGTCAAGTTACCTACAAAGGGAGAAGATTCCCCCTGGCATTGCCCTCAGCCAAGCACAGCAGGGAAAAGCTGGCTCCCTACAGAAATTAAGACACACTCAAGACTTGGATGCCTCCCCCTGTTAAGGAGGATTCCTGCATTTAGATCACAAGGGACAAAGTGGTTTGGATAATCTACCAGCACACTGTCTCCAGGAAACCTGCTGCTTCCGGGCCTTTCCCTGGTCAGCTGATTGACAGAACCATGGAATGGTTTGGGTTGGAAGAGCCCTTAAAGCTCATCTAGTTCAACCCCTGCCATGGGCAGGGACATCTTCTGTGATCCCAGGTTGCTCCTGGCCTCGGAACCCCTCAATTCACTAAAGCCAAAAGAAAAAGCAGGAAAAGCAAATACTTTCCCTCCTGCAGTTAAATCACCTCAGTATCTTCCAAGTATTAAGACAGTTGTTTATTCCTATCTTTTTCCACTTGTGGAAAGTCACAGTTAATTTCAGAAGCAGGAAATGTAAGAGCAAAATACTACTTTCCATTTGCAAGCTGCACTTAAATAAGAGCCGGAGAGGGACCTCCACAACTAAAATAAAAGAAAAAGAATCTTAAAGAGGGTCCTGCTTGCAAGCATACACCGAGAAGGGACACGGAGCTCTCTGAGTATCCAACTTTAGTGAGGAGCAGTGAAACTGCATCTCACCAAGAGCCTCAGCAGAGCAGCCACCAGGGACTGAAGCAGCAGAGCCCTTTGATGTGGGAGGCAGGAGGCCCATGGAGGAGTCTTGCAGCTCTTGTGTGATCGCCTCAAGAAATGTTTTAATGGGCTTCAATTTCCGTAGCTGGTTTGGAAGATCAATTACACACATTAGCAGTATCTGGTGTGAAGTACAGAGGTCTTTAATAGAGCAGTTAATTTTGTCACACTGCACTATGTATTTCTCTAGAGACACAATAGTGATGCTTCAGAACCAGGTGACTCTAATGCATATTTTTCTAATTTTATGTATCTTTAGGCCCAATAGTCCTCCATCAACTAAATCAAGGTGGATGCTCTGCAAGGTTCCAATTTTGAATGTGTCGAAGGCAAGAACAGCTACAATTTCTAAAGTAATGTCTCCAGACTGCCCAGGGAGGCTGAGTTCAGTCAGGATAAGTCCCCAAAATATTTTCTCCATAACAACTCCCATAATACTGAAAGTATACAGGCTTGGTCCCTTACACTGAAGTTGCACAGCCCTTCAGTGCCAGGAAGGAATTTACTTGGATTAACAGAATATGCTTATTCTAAAAAACTAAACAGCACGAAGCCAAAGTTAAATATATTTAGGCATTTCAGAGACACCAAAGAAGGGTTTGTGGTTGCTTGAGGCACGGATGTGTATCAAAACACAGAGTTTCAGCTAGAATTGAAATTGAGTTCTGAAATAAACTGCAGCTCTGCTAGCGAAACAAGGTTTGACAGGTCTCCAGTTAATAGCCACAGTCTCTCCCTTCTCCTATTTAAAGCTAAAATCCACTGAAGTTCAAGCTTCCATAGAAGGATACCAGCAGATTCTTGGATGATGAGGAAAAAGGAATTAATCCTACAGGGTATCTGTATCTCCTTTGGTCAATCTCACCATCCAAACAGGGATTCCAACAGGAATGAGTTTCTCCAGGGAACAGGAAGACTGCCCTTCCTACCTGCTCATTTAAATCAGACCACACCAAGTTCTCTATAGCAGATCAGTTTTTACCCAAAAGAGATATTCCTCCAATATCCTATTTTATACTAAATGACCTTTTCAAAAACACAACAAATTAATATTTACATACACTTACTTCAAACCTCTCTCACTTATTTTCCCTAAAGAAACTCATTCCTTTTGGTAGATACAACAAACCCTGAGAAGGAAGAATAATAGTACAAAGAATGTGAGTAGTCATTTAAGGGTTTTATCCTTTAGAGAACATTCACTTCTTCCCTATGTGACTCAAAACAAACCTAATTTACTAAGAAAGACTTGGTTGCAATTAAGAGAGAAATCATCATTTTATAGAAACAAAGGTTTGGGCTCTTCAGCACATTACCCAAACACAACACATCCCCATCTCTCCCACAGGCATTGCAGAAGTCAGCGCAGTTCACAGCTCACTCTGTTATTGATGCATCAGGGAAAGTAATTTTCATTTAATTCCAGATTTTAAAAAATATGTATGCCAGGAGACTGCTGTTATCCACTTCAAATTTTGCATTTAAATCATTATCAGCCTGCAGGACTTAACCTTCCTTTAAAGAATATAAAGATTTATAACCATCCTTAGAGCAAATTTACCATGTCCCCTTTAAATTGCACTTTATAAACACATACAAGAGCATGCATGTATATCAGATTGCTTGAATATGTGAAAATAGCACAAATCATATTTGTAACACCACAGTTCTTACCAGCAACTTGCAGATCTCAAGCTTCAATTAAATACACAGAAGTAGCACTTCACAGTAAAAATTAAGATCAACTAAGTCAATCTATTTTTGGTCTTTATCATTCCATTTGAAGCACCCTCTTGTGCTGAGTAGCAGGAGTAGCAAGACCTGAGTACCAAGACCAAGCCTGTACTTACCGAACATGAACTCTAAGAAGTCTGTATTAAAAAGATGAGGGTAAAATATTCAAAGGTGCATTTGAAGTGAAAAAGTAAATCCAGCAAATTTTGGAAAAAAGGTAAAGAGACACAATAGAGATAAGGAGCAATAAACTTTGGGGTTTGGGTCCCACTTTACTGCCTTGCTCCTGATGAAATTAAATGGCAAAACCCCCTGACCTCAGCTGACATCCTGGGTCGTGGCACACACACACAGGATGGAGCTGCTGAAAATGTACAAACATAATTCTGAGCCTCTGTTTGCTCAGGTACTCAAGGACCTCCTTAAACATCTTATGAGGTGCCACCTCTGGTCAAAATCCAAACCAAGAGAGGGCAGGAATTTCTCTCCTTCCCGTAACTCTCCAGGCTGCCTGCAGCAACACCTGCCATCAGATCCAGGGGACTGAACTTCCCAGAAAGCCTTCCCTCAGAGATACTCAAATTCCACACCAGATTTCCGTCACAGAAACAAAATTTAGTATCTAATTACAGAGCAAACAGAAGTTACTTCTGCCCCTTTAAGTCCAAATGGGAAGGTACAAAGAACCAAGACCAATACATATGCAAAAAAAACCAGAACAACTTGGGATGAGTGGGCAAGCACACCAGGGAGTCCCAGCCCCCACCGGCACAGCTCCATTACATCAAGCTGCTCAAAGACTCACCCAGCTGAGGTTTGAGGATCACCAGGCATATCCTTTCTAGACAATCAATTCCAATATTAAAATTGGAATCTGAAACCAATTTCAGAGAAATACTCGTAGGCAAAGGAAACCTTCACACTCTGAGCAGAACAGAACAACAAGGGTAAGAACAATGCTCAGAATACTTAAATGTGCCTTGCTTTTATTGCAAGCCTTTATTTCAGGAGGTTATGCAGCTGGTGTAACACAAATCTACATGTGAAGACAAATCTAGAAGCAAATGCTCAGAGCTGAGATGAAAAAGCATCTGTACTTTAGATAAATAACAGCTCGCTGCAGGAACAACCTCAGCATTCAGGTCTTGTATTTCAGAGCCTGCACAAATTTGCTCATTTAGATTCAAATGCCAAAAAATAGTCCAACTCCTCTCCTGGATGAAAGATCACATCTTTATGCAGGAAAGCTTAGCAGGAAGCTTAGATGAGTCTGTCAAGGAAGGACAAGGACCCAAGGTACGTATGTTTATTAAAAGTACACTTCTGTGTCATTAGCTTGGAGATGTCACATCTCTGCATCAGCTCCAGGTCCAGCTGACAGAACTGTTCCACAACAATACCCTGATGGCAGAGGCCTCCAACCTAAAAAATGCCACCATGAACCAGCACTGACAGCAAAACTTCCATGCTCAGCCTGAACAACTTGAAGCTTGAACTAAAGAATTCTCTTTTCTAGTTGCCACTGGGTTGGGTGTTGAAAAACAGATCCTGCAAGAACGGGTAGAACAGAGTGGCCTGTTTCGGTATTTACTATTTCACATATTTCAGGCAGTCAGAGCACTGGTGTGTAAGTGCTGCTGTAAGGGAAGGGATCCTTGACAGGCTGGCATGGCTTGGTGCTGGATTTTTGGACTAAGCTGTTACATGGAGTTGCACAATGAGTAAACAAGGGTAGGCAAAGCTGACAGCCCAAGCCCTGCATTAATGACCCAGCAGGTATTTTCACTGCTCATCCACGCCATGGAAATCAACTTGTAATTGCAGCCTAAAGTAGCCCTACACAAAACCATGGAGTGAAGGGTTACACATTAGGAAATGCAAGCACTGTGATCACCTGCAAAGCTTCAGCTCAGCTTCTCTTGGAATATGTATGATCCTTAATTCCCTTCTCCATCCTTTCCTTCCCATCAACCCCCACCCTCACCCAGTGAGCTGGGTGGGACAAGACTCCCCGAACCCAGAACTTTTCATACAGTCATTTTCCTTAAACCCTGTAGTCAGTGTGGAGTGCTGAAGGAGGTCAGTCCTTCTTGCACTGCTCATTTTATGGCACCTCTTCTGCTAAGGATCCACAGTACTCAGCAGAGCTCCCACGCTGCCCTGCATGTTAAGTGGCAATAATGGCCTTTTAAAATGCTGGAAAACTAAGGATAGTAAGAGTTCAAGCCATCAGAAGGATCTATGCCCAGAACAGATGTCCAGAGCTTAGTTTTTTGAATACTCCCAGTTTTTATAGTATTCTGTTCTGTGTTTGGGAAATACAACTCCACTACCAGGGGTCTGAGCAGCAGAGTCAAGCACTCAGGTCTGGAGTTGTGTATTCAGCACCCAAACCATAACTCTATACCCACCTGGAAAGGTTCCCAGCAACTTCCTAGCCAGGACCACAATCCACAACCAGACAGGGACACACCTGCCTCTCCAGGATGGCACTGGCCTGACTCACCAGACCACCACCTACAACTTCTTCCCAGATAAAGCCACCTCACCCAGCACTTCTACAAATACCAGGTAATTTAAAATCTTATTGGGCCACCTGGAAATTCTGGATTTCTTCAGGTGTTCCATCCTACTGCAGCCTCTGTTTAGAATTGCCTCAGTTATTACCTGTGGGGATGAACTACTCATGTCAGCACACTCACAGCAATGCTCAAAAGATCAGACAGATTGTTAGACACCTGAATATCCAATCATCATTCCTCCCACAAACAGCTTAATCTTTATTTATATTCATTTATTGGCTCAATTGCACAGCACAGACAAACCTTTTTGGGAGGGAGGCAAACTCTTGGCAAGCCTTCAGAAAAGACCAGCACTCCCAGTTGGCATGGGGGCTTCATCAACAGCCACAGCCATTCGTACCAGGAAGCCCAGTTCATCTGGCTGTGGGCACTAGTTATTTCCCCAGCAACTTTGGAAGCAGGCTATTTTCTTGAAACCATTGACAAAAAAAGCCACTAAATTAGCTCACAAGTCAGTTTGTGTAACACAGCCCAGGCCACCTGCCTCAGTGAGGCCCCACTGCCATGCTTTGTCTGCCACAGCTTTAACTCTTACTTAACTTATCAAAGGGATGTCAGAAGTCTTATGCAAGTTCACCTCTAACGTACTCGTTATCCTCTTAGGAGCCACTGAATGAAACGGGAGTTAATGAATAACACAGTAGGAATTATTTCATTATCCCCATGGTGAGAGAGAGCCATCTAATTCTTGGATATGATGTCAGACTTGAGAAACAGCCAGTGGTACTACTTACTCAGGCTTCCACTGCTCACTCAACTGCTACAGCAGTGGTGCTCCCAGAGAAAGGCTGCAGACTGCTCTGACAGCTCAGGAGCAAAGCTGCTCCAGGAGAAATCAGGAATTCAAGCAGCAGGAGTGAGGAACTGGAACCTGTCATTCTGCTCCCATAGAAGGGAGAGGTTTTTAAGAGTATATATTTAATGTACAGGCCTTGCACAGCTATGGGAGTCAAGGCAGTAAGAGCACGTCAGCTCTTCACATTTTCCTCTCTTACAGCGTCAACCCCACTTAAAGTCAACATTTGTCTCTGCTGCTAAGTCAACCTGTCTATTAAACTCCATCAGAACCCCAGGACACTCACTGAAAGGGAAGTCTGAAGCAAGGTATAGATCCTTCATCAGTCATTGGCAATCCCATCTTTCGGCATTACAGGCTGCCTCACTTTGATTTTTAGTTCGACTAACACTTCCCACTATAGAACTTGACGTATTACGGCTACAAGTAAATATTCACTCCTCTGTGAAAAACACGTGTCTCCTACTAGTACAGGTAGTGAGGAGGACAACTGCAAGAAAGGCCAAAGTGTCCTTCAGGTCATCATCTGCCTGCAGTAACAAACCAGCTCTAGATTGCCTGAAGAGTTTGTATGTTTAAAAGACCAGGCAGCTTAAGAAGGTGTTTAGAAATGGCACTTTACTGATTTCCTCACCATGAAGACCATCTTCCCTGCTATCAGGACAGCTCTGCCTGGCAGTGCCCTTCAGATAGTTTGGCTTTTAGGACACAAGTTCCTTCCGGTCCAGAACACCCCCATACTTCCTTTACATTGTGCAGTCAGGAGCAAGAAAGCAGCAGACATTTGAACAGCTCACACCAATCCATTACAGAGCCTGCAGGTATTACTGACCAGGTGTTCCCCTCTAACAACCTGCCTGATGAGGAATAAAATACTACACAAGCAAGCTAAAAACCTAAGCAAGAGGAAAAACCAGAAAGCCTGGGAGACCAAAGAGGATGGACTTCTCATGCAGATGGAAAATCAGAATTATCTCCCTGACATGTCCCAGACAATGAAGGGCCCAACACAAGCAGATTTCTCTTCAGGGACTGCAGAAATTCTTATTCAAGTGAAAAATTTTCCCATGTCCTGCTGCTTGCAGTCACTCCTGAACAGCCACCCAGCGCTGAGTCTGTGTAACGTATCAGAAGCAAAGGACAATCATGGCACACTCCTTATCAAACTGAAAGAAACACTATCTTCAACCTAGCACATGCTGCCCTGTCATTCTCACGTGAGTGTGCACATGGAAGATGTATTCATAGTCCAGGCCTGGCATCACAATCACTGTCGGGATTGCAATGCTGCATATTTAGAATGGCTCTGTCAATACTATAGCTCACTTCCAATGTTAACATATCCCAGCCTCCAAACTCACCATTGTTCCACAAGCACTCAACTTCAATTCTTCAATCACTGCTCAAAATACCAATATTTAAGATACAATACCAATCTCATGGCAGTATCTGTAAAACTGACAGAAAACTCCATAAGAAACTATGAAAAGCTGACTTTGGAGCAACTTTCTGTTACATGAGAAGCTTCTGAGCTGGTATGGAACAGCATCTCCCTGTGGTGTGCAGGGATGCCTGAGCCTTTGAGTCACCCCAGAGCTGCTCACCCAGCAGCCGGTGCCCACTCACCCAGCAGCTGAGCAGCAGAGCACACAGCTGTGCTTCACAGCTGGAAACCAGTACCTGAACACACAATAATCAATGCACAACAACACACCGAGGTAAGAAACATGCTTTAGAGGTGTGATGTCATGTAAGAGGGTAATGGGATTGAACTGATGCCCTCACTGGCACGGCTGTGAGCTCTCATTCTGGCTCGTACAATGATAC
Source organism: Pardalotus punctatus (assembly GCA_013400915.1). Taxonomy (NCBI): domain Eukaryota; kingdom Metazoa; phylum Chordata; class Aves; order Passeriformes; family Pardalotidae; genus Pardalotus; species Pardalotus punctatus. Next base: position 14,787 of record VZTX01031732.1, on the reverse strand, counting down.
TGCTGAAACTGAACCACGTGCTTACATTCCCCACTGAGTCAGAGCTGTCCTTACACAACACATTCAGGTTCCTCAGAGCTGCTCAGCAGGCCCTTCAGAGGTTGCATCTGTGCTACTTCTACAGCTGTGCTGGTTAACAACCAGCCTCTTCTGCCAAGAAAATTGCCAAAGCCATGCACAGCCAAGAGAGATTGGTCTCTCCTGGAAGGGCCCTCAGTGTCCTGTCCACAGCAACTGTACACAAAAACTGCCCCTGAGACCTTAAGGAAGATTCTCTTCATCAACAGCCAGATTTTGTGTTTGATATTGTCTCTTTTTGAGCAGTCCCACATTCTACCCCTCAGTGAGCAGCTCTTACCTGCTGTGGCCACACACTTCAGGAGACAGACACCCTTGATTCAACTGTAGGGTCTGGTGGGAGGACACAACAGCAATATCCAAGTGTCTTTAACTCTGCCGTTTCCAGCTTAAAAACATTTAGACTCTCCAGAAGGAAGTAAACAATGTCATCCAGAGTGTCTGGGGAAGAATCAGTCATTTAAAAACGTAGTTGCACATTGCAGCTTGGGGTTCAAATGTGAACAAGAGCTCAGACATTCCCTCTATTAACAAAAAGGCCACTACAGCTCCTCCTCACACCCCAAGCTTTTTCCTAGCATTAAGTAACTGCCTAAGTGAAAGTCAGTTAAAAAGTCATTTCATCACCACTACTATTTTCTCAAAGCTTAAAAATTAAATCAAGTACTCTGCTACTGGAATTTTCATTACCAGGAAGCTGCAGTAATGCTTACTGCATTATGGTTATTGGTTTGTTCTCCCAATATGATAACTGCATCAGTTCAATGCTTTGAGTTAATTATTATTGTTTAACTGAGGTAAATGCAAACAGAAACCTAAACAACATGGAATAAACAGCAGGAAACCAAGCTCAACTAAGTAAAGATAAACCAAATACTTCATGATCACCTGCAAGTATCAGGGAAATTCTCACACAGCTCTCATATGTATGAGAAATTAAAAGCCCTGGTAATCAGAGCTTCAGAAAACGGCCACAGGAAAACTATACAGTGAGGTAAAGACTTGGACTTTTTTCCTGTATCTCAACACTTGGGATCAGCACTGAAGAAAGGTTTATTATAATATATTTAAAAATATCTAGACCACAGATTGAAATATTTCCAGAATATTCTGCCAGATTCTCCTAGCAATAAAGCCTATATAAGCACAAATGATTCTTTGGAGAGTCCAGCATACTGCCAGAGATTGTCTGGCGCTTCTTCAGCACTGACCAAAAAGTACCTCCAGATGTACTGTTCTCTCATTCAGCTGGGGGGAAGGGGCACCAGCACCCAGGAGGTGCTGAAGGCAGCAATCAGAGTCAGCCCTGGCACAGACCGATTGTGCTGAAGGGCCACCAGTTGCCATGGAAGTCTCCCTGAGTTCCGCTGACAAGGCTGACCTTGGAGCCGCTCAAACAAGTGGCTCATGTGAAGCTGCTGCTCTGAGATGCTCCCGAAAGCCTGTGAACTGCCCAGTGGAGTGAGTGCCACACAACAATGTGCTCACTGCAGAGCAGCGCTCCAGCACCATTGAATAGACAATGCAAAGAGCCATTCAAGTGTCAGTCTTCCAGAGAAGCCAGGACAAAGTGCTTTTTGTTTCTGTCTTTGAGATCCTGACAAATCAAAAATAGATTAAGTGTGCTGGCAGACTGGCTTTACCTCCCAGCCGGATACGTGATCCCATGGCAGAGAGCTGCCAGTGCTCTGCAGTAACTCACACCCAGCCATGCTCTGCTCTCCCTAGGAGAGGTTTGGAGGGAATTCTGCTTTTGAGCTTTATGGGAAGCTCACAGAGAAGCACTCTGCTTACAGTCAAGATAAAATATAAGACGGAGATAAGAACTCCAAGTCCTAATTCTATAGGTAAAGAGGAATCGCTGCCTGAGCACAGTTACCACTGAAGGCTTTATTATCTCTAGCAGAGGCTCAGAAATTGATACATTTGTGTTTTGTACAATTTCCATTTAACCTTGCTAATTTCCTCAGCATTATTTTCTGCAGCTCAGGGACAAACAGAGTTACTAAGTAACTCTCCAGGATGAAGTTTCAGTGTATTAGCTCTCACGGCTGAATTAAATACATAAGCATCTTAACATCCACACATCCAGCAGCCCACTACTCCATAACCCACAAAGACTAAGCACATTTTATCTGTGCAAAACACATGAGCATTTATCAAGCAACACATCAAATCTTACCACAAATACAAAACAAAACCCAGCAATTCAACTGTTTCAGTTAACAATTAATTAAAGCTCTGAGGAAAAGGAATGCATCTGCTTCCACTTCCTACATAAATCTCAAGTACATCTGAAGCAATACCTCAGACACAGAACAGCTACAGGAGCTGCATTTTTTAGGGATAATTTGCAATCACGGGTAGTAGATACCTTTTGAGCATTGAGGCCTTCCTGCACCAGAAGGTCAGCCCAAGCCCCCAGTGCCACAAGGGTGTCCCCAGAGTCACAGAAACCATGGAGCAGTCCTGTCACCCTGCTCCCATCCCAGGCTACAGCTCAGTGCCCAGTCAAGGCTGCTCTAAGCCAGCACCATCAGCACAGGGACCATTTTACCACAGAAACATGGCAAAGCACTGCAAATATACTTGTTAAATGCTTTACCTGCAGCAAACCTGGTCCAGAAGGGTTAAAAATCCCCTTCAGAGCACTAAGACTGCATGTTAAACTGAACAGGCAATGGGCTGACACAACACACAGGTTAAGTTGCAGATTTCTACCTCCAGTGAGTCTGCAAGCAGCACTGTCACTGTCACTTGTGACAAGGAGTTAAAGCAATGGGAGGAAGAGAAAGAACAACATTTGAGTTGTGATGAACTTAACTCCCTTCCCAGCATCTTATTTCTGTGAAAGAACACCATTTCTGTGAAAAGTTTGCATCAAGCTACCTCAAAGTACTAAAAAAGGATGTAATTCAAGCCTACTGTGCAACACCAAACAAATCTGCTACTTCTCCACTTGAAAATTCAGTGAGGCTTCAAAGTAGGACACACCTAACTAGACAAACTAGAAGACTAATTCCTTACTTCAGATTTAAAGGCTTTAGACCCTTCCATCCAATCTACTTCATTAAGATATTCCATATACCCAGCACATGATAGAGTATTCACCCAGCCTATCTTCTGTAGATGAGACATCAGTAAAAACTTTTCCCCATTCCTCCCAAAAAGCTCACCCGTAAAATTTACAATGTAAAATATATCACTTCAAGATAAAGGCTGAGGTTACACACTCATCTCAATTATTTCAAGTAATTTCCAGGATTTCACAGAAACTCACCAGCAGATCAACTCCTAAATCCTGATTTAGCAGTTCCATAAGCAAAACTGGAGAAAGGTATAGCAAAGTCAGGCACAGCTGCTTGTTCACTCCAGGTCACATTTACTTTTCTGTTAAAGGAAGAGCTCACTGGGTAGGTAGGTTTTGAGTGACACACACCTTGGTATTTAAATAACTGAGATCTAGAGATGTAGGACAGAGGTGAACAAGCAGGAGTTAACTCTTCAAACAAATGCAGGTTTTAACAGGATAAATTCTTATCCTACACTTAGAGTTTAAAGGTTACAAAAAGCTCAGTGTTGGAGGAACAGATCAGCACCAGGCAACAAGCTTTTTATAACATGACAAAGATGCTCTGAATTCCGTGTAGAGGCTGAGCTGTCACTCACCCAGCATGATCTATGGATTCCCAGCTCCACAGAAAGGTTCACACTTTCTCTTTCACATTCTTACACGCAATAAGCTCTCAGTATGTTGTTTAATCTCTGAGTTCTGGTTAAAATGTTATTAAGAAAATAATCCAAGTAACCAAGTCATGATGTTTAGGGGTCACGGTTCCTCAGGAGTCACCTAACAAGCAGCAGATTCTTCAGGCAAGTTTCACCCCATCAAATTTGTTTCAACATGTACAAACTCTGCTAAATCAAATCTTTCAAAACACTCACCAAAAGGTGACCCAGGGGAGAATACAATGGCACAACCTGACTAATTGCTGCTGAAACAAGGTGCTGGTTCTATTTTCTTTTGCAGACAGGAAGGATGCATGGGGTTGTCCTACCACAATTATCTTCACACAGCTACACAAGTCCTCTCTGAATTGAAAGTATTCTTTCACCTTCTGCATTGTAATTATTTACAAATAGTTAAGCAGATCTTAAAAACACCAATCCTGAGTTCTTCCTCCTAAGTTTTCCAGAGTCAAACAGGAGGCTTGAAGCTCTAGAAAGCAGGTGCTGCAACTCCAGTTTAAAGTTTACTGTTAATCAACCCATGGAAGCATAAAAGCTGACCTTTCACAAGCAGCAAAACCCCAGCTGGCTACACTTGCAAATGCACCATGAATATGCTCCACAGCCACATCTCCAGACTCCTGAAAATCAAATCCATCATCAATGACAACACCAAGACTCATCAGCCTACCTGAACAGGCTGGAGTGTTCTCTGCACCTGCAGAAGTGGCTATCGCCTTCCAAACTCAGCCTGGAAATTCAGATTAACTCTAGGAATTCTTTAGTTGTCTTGGCAAGAGGCAGCATAAAAATTGTGGAATTTAAGCGCATAAATTAGTTTTTGAGGGTGTTTTGGCATTAGGCCTTTCTTTAAGCTGTAAGCTAAACTAGATTCTCCCCAGCCCACCTGCTCACTTCTTGCACAAAAACCTTCAGTCCTTTCTTGTCCTTTTTAGGATCCAAGTCACTTCAGACCAATTTCTCTGGCCAAGGTATGTTTCAACTGACCACTCCTTGCCTTTGGTTAGTGAAGTCACTTTATCTCAATATACAGTACTAGACCTGCAGCATATTTATAGAAAAATATTTCTTAACTAGTACACAACTTGGTCTGCTGGGATTGACACATGGTTTATGATGAGACTAAAAACTGAATTTTGTTGGGATAACCTGAAAAAAAGCTAGCAATAGTTAGAAATACCTAGAAATCGAAAGGAGACAAAGTAGATTAAGCCATATTGTAATCCTGGGGATCTTGAAATATGTTCAAATACATGACGCTTAGCACTACTAGGTCTCTGCTTTGAATACCAAATAATTTGGGTCTATGAGAGAGAAGCATGCAAGAAGCAGGAAAGGATCTGCATCCAGCAAGGGCTGGCCAAGTAATCCCTGCCTCCTTGTGAGCAGAGGTCCAGCCTCAGGCACTCATATAGTTTAGAAAGCTGGACAATAACCTGAAATACTAATGTTTAGAAAAATAAGCTACGGGGCACAGCAGCTTGTAACTTACTCTTTCGGGAGCTGCCAAGCGTTTCCTCCCTGACCTGAGCAAATCAAGGTGCCTTATGCAAGAGGAAAAGTCTTCATACCTGAGTGCTGAATGGGACCACGGCGGGCTGGGACATGATGCAACAGCACCATTACTTTTAATGGGGCTGCTCTGTGGGTGTGACCCTCCGAGGAGGGGAGTACCTCAACTGGGACCGTACACAAACACCTTAGTAAAAAACCAGGCTTAAAAAAAGAAAGCAAGAAATAGCTCTTATTGTCTTTGCTATACCAGTCTTACACCTGTCAAATGAAGCAAAATCTTTTGTCCACGACTCCCCAGGCTGACTCCTCCACCAGACCCACCCAGCTCAGGTGTCAGCAGCAGCAGTGATGAACCCAACCACGCTCCACCGGTGAGCAGAGCATCAAGCAGGTTTCAAGATTGCTTCCTGCTGATTACAACAGCAGGTTTGGCACTGCTGTTTTCCTCAGGGAATTACTCCAGAACTCCCGTCCTTAGACCCTTCCACTGCCCAGTTATTGCCAGCCCTTCAAGAGTTCACAGGAAGAAGTGCCTGTGCAATGAAAACACTGCAGAGGAGTTGGAATGCCCCAGCAATGGAAAGCTAGACAGCTCTCCAACCATCCTGCCAGTCAACACTGGAGAAGCAAAAGATAATTTGCCTGGAGTAACGAGCTAAGTATAGAGCCACCGCGATTCCAGTGCCCCAATTACCTCTGCGATTCTTCTGATGCGAGTGGAACACCTTGGGAAGCAGCCGGCTCCAGCTGCAGGTAGAACCAGGCACTGAAGCTACTGCACTGATCTGGTGCTTAACACACCAATTTCTGCACAAGCAGCATCGTGAGTCTAAACCAACATTTTCTAACTCACTGGAGTCTTTTTGCTATCCTCAGTTCATTACCATATTTCAGCACTTTAGGGAATCTTGTTCTATTTTAGAAAACCCCTTGCCCAGTCCTCTCCCCAGGTCAGTGTTTAGCAGTCACCCTCATCAAGTGTCAGCATTCAGCCTGTCATTTAAAAGCCAAAATTCCAGTTTGACAAGTGGAAGGCATTTGGATCCTAAAGCCTGCAGAACTGAAGGGGGGAAAAGCAACATGACAGGGACCAGGCATGTTGGTACCATTATGCAGCTATACAGGGAGCTATTGCTTTTTGAAATACACTGTTAATGAATATTTATTATTCTTTTACTTTAACAAGGGTTTATGTGCATTACTTACACAGCTCTATATCCACCAATGTCCCATGCGGTCACAGATTCTGAAAGAAGGACCTACAATTAGCTCTACCACCAGTTTTCCTGCAAGGAAGTTTTCCTACAAATGCCCCTGTAATGATTTGAACTCTGCAGGATATTGAACATACAGGTGTAACCATCAGAACATTGAAGTTGGAATCTTTTTTATAACGAATTTGGAATTTCAGAGCAGGTATCTGACCTCCTTCCTTATTGACAATTCTAACTGACCAGATAGCTTTGCCAGAACAAAACCCAGCACGAAATACTAAACACTTGGCCATGGATCTCCAAAACTGAAAATTTCCATGTGGCTTCTCTCTGCAGGCCAAATTTACTCATCTGTTACATCCAGGGATGCTCTGCAGTAGTGAAGTACACTAACCAAACACCTCCAAATCATGTGATACTCATGCTTGAGTCTGAAGGGATTAAGAGATTCCAGCCCAAAGTAAAAGAAAACAAGCAAGCTATTGTACTCTGCATTAGAACACAACTGTGCCTTGACCATAATCCATCAGCCAAACCTACAAGGAAAGCCGAGCAGACCTCAAAATATTTACCTTGTTCCATCTTCCTCCTTTTTCCTCAGAGAGTTCAGATTTTCCCAAAGTGCAAAAAGGTGCATTCTTTTGAAAGTTACTCAAAGAAAGGTTCACTGAACATAGACAAAGATGATAATTTAATTACAATGGGTATCCAACCAGAATATAATGCCCTGTTCACAGCAAATTCCTGCTACCAGCAGTGAGAGAAAATTAAGAATCTGAATTCTCAAATGTACTCATGACTAGTATGTTCACCAATCAGCACACAATTAAGCATTCCTGTTCTCTAATTGTAAAGATGAGCACTTGTTTGATAAGGATTAGTCATTAATTTGATGAAAAGCTTATGCACTCTTAAAAAACTATGCACAGTGTTTAGATGGAAAGAAAAGTTCTGCAGGCAGAGGCAGTAAATTTGCAAGTTTACATTAAGTACACTTCGCTTGCTTTCAAGCTTCCATTTATTAAAGGAAAATAATCAAAATAATCTAGAAATGCAATCTGCTTAGACATTTTAGTCAGGTTTCTTGGATCAAAAGTTCAACCACGCCTACATTACACTAACTATTTGTTCTCAGAGTGAAAAAAAGGAAATAAGGAAAATTCAAATACAACAATTTAAAAAAATCAAAGCTATCAGGCCAAAACTTAGGAAAGGTTTTTCTGCTCTGGTCAGACTGCAGCAAACTGGCTGCAGAGAGCACAGAGAAATGTCCTCACACTAATTTTTAAGCCAAGCTGCTCTGTGATATGGCAGGTGAGTTTTCTTCTCACTGTCGCTAATTTTGGCTCATCTGTTGTCAGGAGACAGACAAGTATTTGAAAAGTCTGAACTTAGAGACCCACAGAACAGCAGCAGCCAGCTGTGACAACAGTAATTTTAGCTAGAGAAGACACCAAAGGCTGGATGCAGGTAAAACTGAGAACAGTTTCCAGCTGCAGCAAATCCAGCACTAGGTCTGAAAAGGTCTCCAAGCAAACACTCCAACAAGGATGCAGCAAACAGCACAACCTCCCAGCAGCTCATTTCTCTCTGGTTTAGGTTTCAATGATAGCAATTACATGCTTGCAGATAGCAATGGAATAAGCAAAGCTTTCCCAGGTACACATTTAGGTCAATTATGGCTCCGAGAGATGAGATCAGACAGCCACAGCCACTGGCTTACTCCCTGTCCTCATCTACTTGCAAGGAGAACAGGGACAGTCAGGCTTCTGGGTCCCTCCTAACTACCAGATAGGATATTCCAGAGAAATGCTTTCCACCAATTCCAAACCTAGAAATCACAAGGAAATTTTCCACCTATTCCAGATCTAGCAGCAGCTACTTCCACAAGCAGCTTTGGACTTAAATTCATTTTAAAAGGACACAGCAGTACCATAAGAGTGACAGGACAGCATTTAATGGCAGATCAGCTGCTAGGCTGGATCATTCTGACATCTCCTGTACAAAACTGGGGCCTCACTTCAAAAGTACTGAAAGTTACCTTAGCCAGGTAGCACCTTCTGTAGGATGTGGAAGGTATTAAGACTCCACAGTCACAGGCAGCTCTGCCAGCACACTTCAAATAAATTGTTCTTAATCTCCGTGTCCTCAGTCTTTTTGTTACAGTTTCTTTAATCCACCCTTCAGTTTCACTCATTCAGTAGTTTAAACTACTACTTCTAGCAACTAAAAAACCAAAATCAATATTCAGTAGTCTACCCTTGACCTATACAGTGTTAAACTCTACATGACAGGGAAGATACTCAAGGGAAGATCTGATTTTCCATCTGTTTTCTGAAATCCTGCCACCAGCTGTAGAGAAACCCCAGAAAACAAGAATCCTACTTGCCCAGAACAGTCAAACCTCGGAGGAACTGAGCAGTCACACTCACAGGGCCTGGGAGTCTCATGATGCACATGAGCCCTACATGAAAGGCTGCTCTCAGGGTGAGCTGGGGAGATGCCCTGCAGCGAGTCCTGTCTTTGCTCCGCTCTCCAAGGGCACTCAGGAAGCCAACCAAGTGCATCTTGTCTTCACAGACTCCATGTCAGCCTACACAGACAGGATTTCTGTCCTCTCCTTCCTCAGGTGTCTGGCAGCAGCTTCCCCCAGGCACTTCCAGAAGCAGAGAAAGCAGCACTGGAGAAAACAAGTCTGGTTCTGTTAAGAGTCTGCCCTTTCCTGGTTGATAGAGAAGTCAAAACCCTCCTTTAAAGGTACAAGGAAAAAGAAACTATTTTTATTTCTCTGTCCTTTCAGGTAACACCACAGAATTAATGCTTTGATTACAGCCCTAGTTTTCAGTCCCAAAGTTGGAGAAGCAAATGAGGCCCACAAAAGGGCAACACAAAACTGTTCTACCAGTGTTTCTATAAATAATGTCTATACTAGTGCACAAATCTCTGGTATTCGAAAGAAAAACTACAAAGACTTAATTATGGCAATGCAGCAGCCTTCCTCCACACATTCAACCTGGAGTGCATTACTTCCCCCCATACTGATTATATGTTCCAGAAACTAAACCTCAGAGTACCAGAACAATCCAAAATACTTAGAGACTATTAGACTTGTATATACAAAAGACTTCATCATACAGACAGGCACCCTAGAGATCTATTTCGTGCTACTTTATTTTCAGAAATCTCAGTTAAAGAAATATTTCTACCATTTTCACTGGTTTTTCCTGATGAAAATCTTTCTTAAAATAGGGTAAGACAGACCACAAACGAGAGCCTTTGGTGGAAGTCTTAGCCATGGGCCTGAGAGCCCACAGCAAGGGAGAAACACATCCAGGTAGTAAAATTACTTGGACAATGGTGTTTTCTTGAAAAGTGGGAAGCAGAGATTACAGTAGCAAAAGTCTTTTTCAACTCTTATGCCAGTAAGGGCAAAACCAGTAGCAGACCTGAGAGATTAGATCGGCTACATCTGCTAGAGACAGGCCCAAAACTTCAGTTCTGAAATTAAACCAAGACCATGTCACTCTGCAGATGATGCAGGAGTTTTTTGGAATAAAATCAAATGGAGGGGAGCACAGAGCACACACCTTGAGATCAACACACACGAGAGGAAGGAAGAAGACAGTTAAATATCAAAGTAACAGAACACAGGTCTTTCCTACATGGATATTCACTGCCTTCTAGGCCACATTATGGAAGATCTGAGCCCCATGGCAGCCTTCCCTGCTGTCCATTCCCAAAGTCCAAACATTTGAACATTCCCTGTTATGCCTCTCCTATTGAAGAACAAATCCCAGTCAGGGGGATGGTGTGTTCCAGCTGCCCTTTGGAAAGCCCAGTTTTTCCCAAGTAGCCAGGGACTAACAAGTTTCTGATTTCATTCCAGTTTCAAGCTAATTCCACAGGTGACAGGATAATTGTCCAAGCTAATCTCAGTCTAGCACTCATTCTAGTGCTTCACCAGATACAGAATAGCTCAAACCCTGAAACTGAAGAATAATTTGATAAACAACCAACGCCACAGAAGTCAGGAAAAACATCAGCTCCATTAGTACCTTGGATGAAGCTCTCTACAGCAACCACAACCTCATTTCCATCGTGGTTTGTCAGCCCATCACAATGAATGCTGCAAACAACAGCGAGATGTGCTGAGCAAGGCAAAGGACAACTTGCTTCGCTTGTCACCTCCCAGGGCTTCTCCAAGCCTCAGTTTCTTTGATGTTCTGCCCTCTTTCAACACCAAACTGCAAAGTCATATTTTGAAGTATTTACAATTCAGTATTTTGGTTCAATTTTTCTAATGAAGGGGGTTAGTACTACTTAGGATCTATCTGCTTGTGTTACTACTGAGGATGCACTTCATTACCAGCATGACTGGTTATGTACAACTGCCTGCCCCCAAGCCAGCCTACCAATGCTGCTTGACAGCTCTTCACCGCATTCCTAATCGTGAGGAAAAATAACAGATTTATTACTCCAAAATCAACTTCCACTGGAGTCTTGCTTGAAGTATTTGTTTTTCAGAAATGGCAATAATTCAATACAGCAGCCTGTGTAAGTTTAGTTACAATATCACTGAACAAGGGACATCCAGCTTCAAGTCTTCTGAAATCCAACTCCTGCAAGGAAGGGCAAGAACACCCAATTTAGGAAGTCTTTTGCAGAGCTTGGGTTTCCCCCCCCTCCTTATCAGAGGTTTGGAAGAGTTCCACCACCATCATCATAGCTACTACCATGTCAGTAGTTGCCTCACTGGTGCATATATATACATGAATTCCAAAAAACTTCCAGCTGGACCTTACCACAGTTACCTTGTTGCAACTATTTTCAGCACTAATACCGGTGAGGAGGAAGTATCCAGGTGCCCCCAGTTAGCCCCACTGAGCACATTTCCAGTTACCAGCTCAACCTGCAGCCACACTCACATGTCAAACCAATTGCTGCTTTCCAAACTTCACATGAAGATTCCGAGTCTGAGGAGTTTCAGAAGTCAAACCAAAGCCAGGAATCAGCAACTGTGTTTTAAGTGAAGCCTTTGCAAACAGTGCTTTTTGCTGGACATCAGTGACTCCAGAAACAGCTTTCCCATTTCAACCAACATTCCAGAAAGTTGCCTGTTTATCCTCCCTCCCTCCCCGGCTCACTTTGCATGGCTCTGCAGGTCCAAGCCTCACTTCCAGGTGCACATTGGTACTCACTGAAGGAGAACAGAGCACCTCTGGCTCAGAGCAGCACAACCTGACACCTCGTAACAGACTAAACGTCAGAGATACCACTGCTAGCAACAAGATCATGCTGCATTTCTTCCCTGATACTGCAGGCTGGCTCCTCCCTGTAGCTCCAAGCAGCAGGGATAGACTCGAGGCCTTCTTTATGGGATGACACATTCCCCCTGGAAAACCTACAGCCAGCTGGGGGTCACCCCCTTTACACCACTACCAGAAACTATTAAGCAGTGAGGGGAAGAACAGGACAAGGCTACTCACACTCCAGTTTACCATTAGATTTCTGTGGTATCAAGTATATTCTGTCAGTGATTCTCAACTGCTCAAAGCAAAGGGATGAAGTTTTGGCTGTTCTGCTAAAGCTGCCCTTCAAACAAGACCAGTTGACACCAAAGGAGGCTGTGGTTTGTGACCTCTGCCCATCCCACAAGCAGCTGACACGTAAGCAACTCAATGCACACAGCAATCCTGCACCGTTCATGGCTAACACATCCAAGGTAGAAGCTGGAATGCAGCAGGAGCTGAGGGCTCCAGCTCTTTGCTGGGCATGGTAAATAGTCCCAGTAAAATGTCAGTATTTCAAATCCCTGAATTACCACTCACTTCACTTTGAGGTCTTTCATGCAAACCACTCAGTCAGCCTGAAATTTTGAAGCGCCACAAAGAAAGAAATAGTTGCCTTTTAACAATCCAGTTAATTCACAAGAATTTTACAGCACAAACTGAGTCCTAAGCACATCCCTACAGTTTTCCGGACAGCACTGGGAAGTTACAGCACCAATACCTAGAAGACAAGTGAAATTATAAGTCATGAAGCTCATTCCTCAGAGTTTAAAACCCACGTGGGATCTCCCAGGCAGATCTTTATACAACCAGCTACTCAGGCTGGAGACAAATACACAACAGTTGCAGGTTATTTGTTGGACCACTCAGTACCTAAAGGGCTATTTCGAAAGAAACATGACATTACTTTGATTCAGCCAGTGAAAGCTACTATGAAACAAGTGCACATTTAAGTATCTGGACGTTTCATTCTGGTTCACAAGATTTGATAAGCACTAATTTGACTGTTTGGAGTCACCTGCTCTGAAGACTCCACGGATACCACTGGACTTGTCCTATCCCACTGTATCCAGTTACACTTCCCAGTACAAAGCCACCAGAGCAGGAACAGCCATCACAGCCCTTTGAGCTGTGCAGGTGAAAAGATCTCAGACTCCATGCTGGATTCTAACCCAGTTCCTCCATGTAACTCCACGGAGACAATTCCTCTTCCTTGCCCCATCAGACTTGCCAGGCTCCTGCCCGTTACTCCAGCAGCCTAACAATCCCCTTCTCCTTAAGTTACTCCTTTTTTCCAGGTTAATTGCCAGCAAAGCACAGCACAGCCACGTTCCTCCTACTCCTGAAAGCTGAAAACATACTTCTCTCCATCATCCCGGCTTGCACGTAGGTGGAATGAGATCTGAGATAAAATACTGTATCCTCTATTTCAGAAGCCTGGGCAGGCTCCATTTCTGTCTCCTCCAGCTGCAGATGGTCGTTCTTATGGAAAGTAAATAAATAAAATAAAATGAGAGCTTATCAAGCTCACCTATTCTACCTCTGTGGATATAATTTGTGGGTTGCATGACATGTTCCTTGAGCAGATTAACATTGATATTTTAATAACTGCTAGTGCAGACAGTCAATGCAATACATATTAACAGTACCCCAGATAGGCACCTACAGCACTGCCAGTAAGAGAACTTAGCTTGGCTCTCAGTTCATCATTCCTATTAACCTGAAGTGGGACAAGAGCACCTTTCAGTGCAAGCACTCAGAAAAACCTCACTGTTAGTGCACCTTTGCCATTCCCCAAGCTCCAAGGCAGGCACAGAACCACTTGTCATTGAAGCATTTTAGAACCTCATGCCCCGCCTTCACTTATCTGCACAAAGTTTCAACACTTACAGCGCAGTATTTCCTGTGCTGGGAAAAAAAGCACCACTTCTATCTCCCAAACCCACTGTAATCAGTAAGAGCTGAAGCAAAGTAGGTATTAGATGTCAGCCTCCTCCCTTCAAGTTTACAAGCACTCCTTCATAAAACCTCCTTCACCTCCACCAAAAAACTTCATTTCCAAATACCACATGCTTTAGTAACAGACAAAAGGCATCTCAGCTCTTTATCTGAAGCTCAGAGCATGACAGGTACTACAACAAACCTGTCATAGCTCCTTCCGTCACACTGCCATCCCTTCCCAGTGGACCCACCTCTAAAATATAAATAATATAAATATGCCTTTATATTCACCAAGAAGCCAAGCTAAACTTGCACTCAGCACTACCTGACATGATTCACTAAACAAGTTCTTCTAACAGAAAGCCTTATTGCATACGACTACATCACACAAGAGAACAAACAGGTGAAGCACGCAGAAAAGTGCCTATAAGACCTGAAGTCTGCAAGAGTTACAAGCTCACACCCAACCTTCCCATAGTGACGGAGGGAAGTGTGCACAGAAAGGAAAGAAATCAGTTTCCTGTACACAGTTGTGAAGAAACACCAGGTCTCATCTGCTCATCAAAAAACATTCTCTAAAAAAGCAAGAGCAGGAACAACTTCAATGCACAAACTTCAGCTCCATGTCGGGGGGCACGGCACTTACCAGGGAAGGGCAACATCAGCTCAGATTCCAGCGAAAGAACAGGACTGTTAAAAGGAACACGGGGAAGAGGCGCAATTAAAGCCCCCAAACCATGTAAATAAAAAGCCTTAAGAAGCCCCACTTATGAAAGGAACGGGAATTTCGGCCGCACGCACAACGGCGGCCGAACACTGCTGACACCACGGCCCCAGCGGCCGGAGAAGCCGAGCAAGGGCCGGCGGCTGCCAGGGGCACGGGACCATCCCCGGCCGGGCTCGGCGGAGACCGGCCACCCCCGCGGGCCGGGCAGGGGGGCGGCAGCGTCGGGCGAGGCCCACAGGCCACGGGCAGCAGGTGCCCCCCGGCACCGGGGAGC
>VZTX01031730.1:0-14169 GCA_013400915.1 Pardalotus punctatus | reverse complement strand
TGTTCACCCCCCAGTTGTGGAGTGGCCCTGCACTTTGTGAGGACACAAAGAGCTCTTGGTAGTCCCAGCCCTCCAGGTTGGCCCCACACCCTGTGGTGATCCAGTCCCCCCAGGTGGTCCCAGGTGCCCAAGAGTTACCCCAGCACCCTGAGATGTCCCTAGAGCCTGGGTGCCCCCATGTCCCAGGGTCATCCCAGACCCCTGCAGTGGCCCCAAATATCCCAGATATAACCCCAAACCCCCAAGATGGTCCATACCATGGGGTGGCTCCATGCCCCCAGGGCTGACCCCAACACCCTGATTGAGCTCCAGATCCTGGGGTGCCCCAAATCCCCAAAGGGAGCTCAACACACCAGGAGGACCCTCCACCCTGGGGTGCTCTGGGTGAGTGTGACCCAAAACCCTGAGTTGCGTCCAGAGCTGTCAGGGAATCACAGTATGCTGCAGTACTTCCATCCTTAGAGGGACCCCAACACCCTAGGGTGCCCATGACCCCCAGAGGAACCACAATGCTCTGCTGCAGACCCTCTGGTGAACTCGAATCTCTGGGGTGCCCCAGACCTTTCAGGGAACACCAATACCCTGGGGTGTCCCAGAGGGACCCTGAAACCCTGCCCAAGACCCTGATTTTTATCCACTCTTCATTGCCCCAAGGTGTATCAGGAATGTGGCCAGCAGGAGCAGGGCAGTGATTCTTCCCCTGTACTTGGCACTGATTAAGCCACACCTGGAGTGCTGTGTCCAGTTCTGGGCCCCCCATTTAGGAAAGATATTGAGATGCTGGAGTGTGTCCAGGGAAGGCCAACAAGGCCGATGGAGGGTCTGGAACACAAGCCCTATAAGGAGCAGCTGAGGGAGCTGGGGTTGTTTAGTCTGGAGAAGAGGAGGCTCAGGGGAGACCTCATCACTCTCTACAACTCCCTGAAAGGAGATTGTAGCCAGGTGGGTGTTGGTCTCATTTCCCCACTTGGAAGAGGACAAGAGGACACAGTCTTAAGCTGTGCCAGAGGAGCTTTAGGTTGGATGTTATGAAGAATTTCTTCACAGAAGGGGTGATTGGGCACTGATATGGGCTGCCCAGGGAGGAGTCACTGTCGCTGCAGGTGTTTAAGAATGTTGCACTCAGTGCCATGGTCTAGTTGACAAGGTGGTGTTAGGTCATAGGTTGGATTTGATGAGCTCAAAGGTCTTTTCCAACCTGGCTGATTCTGTGATTCTATGAAATAGCAAAGGGTCTGAGCTGTGTCATGGAACAGCTCTGGAGGTAACCTCTGTGTCCCCCTGTTTGGGGGGGGCTGGGACCCACGGGGTTTTGGGGTGCTGATGGAAGCAGGATTTAGCCCTTGGTGTGGGTCCATGCCCAGTGTGGGGGAGTCAGGACACCCTGCTCCCCACCCAGTCCCCATTGTGGGGACATGGCTGGAGGGGATCTCCCCAAAATGTCCCACTCCATCTGGCTCATTTCTGGTGCACTCTGGTCAGTCTCTGCACCCCAGGGCTCACTGGTGGGGAGCTCCTCCACCCTGACACCCCCCCGCAAGTACCCCCAAAGAGCCCCTTATCTCTAGGTCAACCCCCTTGGGGGGCTTTCACCCAGCAAAGGGGCTGGGGCGTGCCGGAGCCCCCCTTGCTGCAGCTGTGTGAGGGTGTGGGGGGAGCGAGGGCATGTGAAGCTCCTAAGCTGCCCTATATGTGTGGGGCAACCCCATGCGGTTCTCCCTCCCAGCATGGGAAGAGAGGGACAAGGAGCACTGGCCCACGCAGCCCCAGAGAAGTCCACACACACCCCGTTTATTGGGGGGGCCAGAGCCGCCTCCTTCCCGCATCTGTGTCTGCTCCCACAGTGCTCTGAGCGGTGCCACCAGCCCCTGCCATCCCCCCGCCGAGTCCAGCTCACTGCCCCATCATGCAGGCCATCTTGCAGGCCACAGCCGAGATGAGGGCGGCCCCGCGCCCACTGCCTTCCTCTGACTGGATGAAGGTGATGTCACAGCCGGGCGTCAGCTGCCGCACTGTGGCGTGGAAGTGGTCCTTGAAGCTGGGGAGTGGGAAAACAGGGTCACAAACGGGATCAAGGCTTGTGGGATGAAGGAAGAGGATAGGGATGTCAGTGGGGGAAAGGGTCTGGGGATCCGCACCTGGGATGGAGCTTGTAGACGGAGCCATCGACACCAACAGTGATCTTGAGGGTGTCCTGGCTGCGGCTCTCCCGCATGCGGTTGATGACGCCGGCCAGCCCGGCTGAGCACATCTGAGCGGCACGTGTGGACACACTCTCACACACCCGGCGCACGATCTCACAGTCTGTCCGAGATGGCAGCAGCTCAAAGGCTGACAGGATGTTGTAGATCTGCTTGCGGTCATCAGAATCGCTGGGGTGGGGTGAGAGAAAGGGGTCAGCAAGGGCTGGGGGGTGGGGACCCCAGGCGAGGCAGCTGGAGAGGGATGGGGCAGTGATGGGATGGGGGAACCTCACATGGGACAGTTGTATGGGGTGACAGAATGGGGAACCCTAGCTGGGTCAGTCAGAGCAGATTTGTGTGGGGTGATGGAATGGGGGACCCCAACATGGGGCTGCTGTAGAGGGATGGTGTGGGGTGATGGGATAGAGGGACCTGGAAGTGGCCCCCCCTAATGTGGGGTGACATGGCAACCCCAGTGTGGGACAGAGCAGGCAGGTAGGGGATGATGGGATCATGATGTCTCATATTGATGGGCCCATGACATGGGACACTGTGGTTTGGGTGGCAGGATGTGATGACACCAAGATGGACAGTCAGAGCAGGCTGGTGTGAGGTACAGGATAAAGGACCCCAATATGAGGCAGTCAAAGCAGACTGCCTCAAGATGGCATAGGGGGATCCCCATGTGGGTCAGCCCAGTGCAGAGTGAGAGCACAGACTCCTCAGTATGCCTGGACCAGTGTGAAGTGAGAGCATAGACTTCCCAGTGCAATGCAGTCAGGCAGGCTGGTTTGGGGGTGTCACCCCCCAGCCTTGTACCTCTCGATCTGAGACATGAAACGGGTCTCGAAGGTCCCGCGGGTCTTGAGCTTCTCAGAGGCCTCCCCGTTGAAGAGCAGGTTCTCATCCACCAGCTTCAGCAGCACCAGCCGCACAATCTCCCCCATGTACTTCCCCCCAATGATCTTCTCGTACCTGGGGGGGGGGCATAGGTGAGGGGGTGGCATCAGAGCTGGGATTTGAGAGTCCACATCCCACAGCAACCCCTCTTTCCTTCCCCCCTCCTTGCTGGATGTGTTCCCATGCATGGGCATGGCCCAGGGTGAAGGACACCTGTGCCGGGGAGCTGAGCCCAGCGTGGCGCAGGGGATGGGAGGGATGCCCAGAGGAACTGGATCTCTCCTATTCCTTACAGTTGCTGACCGGGGTTAAGTGAGGTCTCGTCCACCACGCGGTCGTACTCCAGGAGGAACTCGTCCAGCTCCCCCGAGGCACCAAAGGCCCCCCACTCCGTGTTCACGCACATCCGCCCTTCATCGCCCTCCACCAGCTCCACGTTGTGCATCTCCTCCATGTAGCAGGCGTTACAGCCCGTCCCTGCCGGGAACTGGGGATGGGTCTGGGCGGTGGGGGACAGCAGTGACACCCCCACCACAGCCCTCCCATCCCAACTGGGATAAAGCTGGGATAGTCTTGTGGAGCAATGGGGAAGAACTGGAGAGAATCCAGACGTGTCAGGACAGCGGTTGGGACCCATACAGAGTCTGAGGGACATTCCTCAGCCTGGTGACTGGCACCATGGTATACAACCACTTCAAGGGTGGCTCCAGGACATGGGACTCCACCATGGGGTTCTAGACTAAAAGAGGGGAAATTTAGGTTGGACACTGGGAATAAATCCATCTGCATGAGGGTGGTAGGGACTCATATAGGTTTCCCAGAGAAGCTATGGCTGCTCCATCCCTGGAAGAGTTCCAAGCCAGGTTGGACAACCTGGTCTAGCGGAAGCTGTCCCTGCCTATGACATGGAACTGGGTAATCCTTAAAGTCCCTTCCAACCCAAACCATTCTGTGATTTCATGAAAGCTGGAACCAAGGATGGTTGGGAACTTACTATATCGGTCCCAAATATGTATTCCTACTCCACCTGGCATTGGGGTGCAATAATATCATCAAATCATAGAATCATGGAATGGTTTGGGTTTGAAGGGACCTTAAAGTTCATCTCATTCCACCACCCTGCCCTGGGCAAAGATACCTTTGACTAGACCAGGTTGTTCCAACGATAGATGGGAAACAGCCTCAAGTTCCACCAGGGGAGGTTTCTGTTGGATATTGGGAAAATTCTTTCATGGAAAGAGCTGTTCAGCCCTGGCACAGACTGCCCAGGGCAGTGGTGAAGTCCCTGTCCCTGGGGGGATTTAACAGCCATGCGGATGTGGCACTTGGGGACATGGGTTAGTAGTGGTCTTGACAGTGCTGGGGAACAGTTGGACTTGATGACCTTAGAGGCTTTTCCAACTCAAACAATTTCATGATTCCATGCCCTAATTTCAGAGTAAAAGAACTGACTGATTAGCTAGTGCCTGCTGTTCCATGAGCACCAGGAGTCAGTGACTGAGATCATGGCTGAGGGTTGCGCTTGGAGCTGCACAACCTTGTCCTGCAGTGACAGGGATGGACGTCCGTCCTGCTCTCCACCCCCCTCAGTATCCCCACAGCCCTGGCTGGCCACTTATCCCCATGGCAGGGTCCTGGGGGCTCTGGGCACTCTGCTGAGGCCAGCCCAGCCCCAAGGAGCTGATAAACATCCCAGCATGTGTTTACCCAGGTGAAGGGATGCAGAGCCCAGATGGCACATTGGCACATGGCTGATGGCACTGAAGATAGTGAGGGGCTGGGGGAGATGGGGGGTGCTCCCTGCAGGGAGTGGGGGATGAATCCAGCAGGGTTCAAACTCATCCCCACCACCCAGCCCTCTGACATCAGCTGCCTTCCACAGGTCCCCATCTCTACAATGAGGTGCCAGAGCCACCAACAGCCTGGGGGGAGGACAGCCCTGTGGGGACCACCCCCTTTCTACTCCCAAAGTGCCCCAACCACCATGCTGGGGCCAGGCAATGTTATTGGATGTCCCAACCACCAAACACCTCCCCAGGGTGCCACTGCCACCCCCTGTCCTTGTGTGATCCCCCAAAAGGACAAGAGAAGTAGCAGGGGAGCAGAGCCATGGGATGGTTCCCTGTCCCCAGCCACATGTCCCTGAAGAAGGGGCATCTTACCCACAATCATCCCAACCTCGCACCGGTGATCTTCATAGTAGCAGGAGATCATCGTGGCCACTGTGTCATTCACCATTGCCACCACATCCATCTCAAAGTCCTGGGGACAGGAACCACTGTGGGCTCATGGGGGGTCAGGCTGTCCCACAACAGGAGGGTTTGGGGTGGATGGTCCCCAAGGGTGAGGACTTGGGCATGTGTCATGCACAGGTGTGCAGTGTGCACATGCATGGAACAGCCCCGCCCAGAGACACACTTGGCTCCATTGGCCCCATCATGGGGACAGCTATGCCCCAGTGGTCCCTTCCTGGGGACACACCAGGCTCCAATGGACCTGTTGCAGGCACAGCCAGACTTCAGTGAGCCCATTGCAGGGACGGCCAGGGGTGCTGGGGTCTCCGCACCATGGCAGTACTAGCACAGCTGTCTGATCCTCTCACCCCTCGCCGTTTGATGGCGTCCCTCAGCAGCCCCACCACGTTGTTCCCTTCCGCGCCGGAGGCTTTGAAGCCCTTGGTCCAGTTCAGGAGGATGCCCTGGAATGGGGGTCAGACCAAAATGGGGCTGTGGGTGTAGCTGAGGCTCAGGGACCCCATAGACCTCGTGCTGCCCAGCCACCCCCTCACCTTGTCGATGTCCTCATGCCGCACGGGGAAGGAGAAGGTGAAGCCCAGGGGCAGCTTTTTGTGCTTCATCTGGTGCTTGTCCAGGAAATCAGAGATGCACTCGGAGATGTAATCAAAGAGCTGGAAGACAGGAGGTCCAGCCTTTGCCAAGGGATGTCCCCAGCCTCCCACTGCCCTTGGACAGACACTGTCCCCACCATGGGTTCCCCAGGCCTGGCCACCCCCCAGCTTCTGCTGGCTGGAGGGATGGGGGTGTCCCCTCCAGTGTCCCCACTGAAACACACAATGAAAGGGTCTGGGAGGGGATGAGATGCCCCGTGTGCTCCACTGACCATCTCAGCTGTCCCAGTCATGGCATCCTCTGGGATGGAATACATCTGGTGCTTCGTCTTCACTTTCCACTGCCCCTCCTCCCCCTCGCCCACCTTCACCAGCATCACACGGAAATTGGTGCCGCCCAGGTCCAGTGACAGGAAATCTCCCACCTCTGCAAAGCCAGGGAGAGGGGGAGAAGGTGATGGGCTCTAGGTAGGCTCAGCCTTCCACATGGAACTTCATGGGGTCTGAGGAGGGGGTGACACACAAGGGACCAGGAGTGACACAGTACCAGAGCCCTCAGGGGTGGAGCGGACGTAGGTGGGCAGCATTTTGACAGAGGCTTCCTCATGTGTCTCCAGCTTGAGCCCTCGGTCCATCTCCTTCTGCATCCGGTACATCACCTTTTTCAGGTCCTCCTCCTTCAGCTGGAACTCTGACAAGATCTGCTCCACCTGCACACAGCACAGCATCAGCCAGGGACAAGGGATATGGGATGCGAGGGGCCTGAACTGCAAGAAATAGCCAAATTTCCCTTTCCCCAGCCCTAGGTTTCCCCATTGGCACATGGACACCTTGAAATGTCTTATCCCATTGCTCTGCTATTCTCCTCCATCTGAACAGATGCACCAGGGAATCCATAGGACTGCCACAAGGTACCAAGTCCCCTTCTGGTGCTGCTTGCAGGATGCCACAGTCAGCTAGCTCTGGGGTCCTGCTGTCCCTGTTGCCCAGCTGAATTTTTTGGATGGCTGTGTAGAAGCTGGCACCATTCCAGTATGGACTTGGGACATCCCATCCTTATGAATTCCAGGGTCATTCCCAGCAAGGAGTGCTTCTGGCCATGCCATTGAGGAGCACAGCATCTCCCACCAAGGATATGGGATTCTTTTATGACAAAGATGCAGGTGTGTCTTCCTTGTTCCCGTGGGAGCGTCCCTCTCCCTGTATCCCACTGGGAATCGGGGGGACCATTTTTCACCCATCAAATGTGGGGCTAATATGGGCAGAGGGTAGGCAGGCAGGAATATTCTCGGGGATGGCTGCCTTGCCTCGCTGCCAGGGAGAGCCACAGGACCCACTCCAGGGAAGCACCTGGCAAGAAGGATCCGTGTTTATCCTTTCCGTAGCAACCCTGGGCTTGGCGCAGCCTCCATTAGCCGGCAGGGCTGGAGCCAGGTGCCCCGGCTGTCAGATGGAGCTGGAGCCGGCACTCCTCCACCAGCTGCAGTAGGCAGCATTAGGGCTCATTAGTCACCGGGCTCTGGGTAGGCTCCAATGCTCTCGCCAGCTCACAGATGTTTGCCTCGAGGCTGCTGCTGTTTCCTGACAGGTTTTGGGGTAGGGGGCTCAGTAAAGCATCTGGGGTGTGATTTGGAGCATCCCAACATTGGGGGCACTCTTTGCCTCGGCTCAGTCCAGCTGCCCTCCATCCTGGCACATCACCTAGCCCCCAATGCCATCCCGTAGCCTCGAACCCCCCAAGTGGAGGCTCAGCCCAAATATCTGAGGCCCTGCAGAGCTTCTGTGGCCTCAGCTATCACCCACAGCTGGGTGGGATTCTGGCACCCCGGCATGACCCCAGCACCCTGGCACCTCCCCACTCCATCCTGGTCCTGAGTGCTGGGGGCTCCATTGGCCCTGGCCCCCCAAGTGCTGGGAGACAAAACCCCAAGATACATGGCTGCAGCACAGACCCCACTGGTCAGAGACATTGCCAGACACCCCAGAACAGGGCCAGGCACCCACAGCAGCACTGTGGTGAGGTTTGCTGTGATCCAGAACATGTTTGGCCCAGGATAATTGGAAAAATCCTGTCAGGAACAGCATGGAGCTGGATTCAATCATCCATCAAAGTAGGTTCTGGGTTGTTGGCTGAAGGTATTCAGTGCTAATCCATCCCACGGTGTCGCTTGGCGTGGGAACACCAGATCTGCCACAGCCGGAGGGTCCCTGTCCCAAGGCTGGCACCTGGGATTTTTATTTCTCCAATGTTTTTTCCATCTCAGCTCCACATGTCCCTACTCATCTCTTCACTTGCCTTCAAAACAATGGGTTTGGCTCTTCCTTGGCAGGATTTGGCTCTTCCCACATGATGTTATCTGGCTCTTAGCTTCCCAGGGAAATGGTGTGCTCCAGTGCATCCCACAAAAGAGATGGAGCTGGGAATCATGTGGCTGCTGGCTGCAGTGGCCGGTGACCCGTCTCTGCTGGTTCAGCATGTGTTGAGTACCCTCAGTGTCTCCTTGGTATCCCCTTGGTGTCCCAACTGGCAGCAGAGAATGTCTCCACTGTCCTCACCCATGGCTCCATGAGCTCAATCCATCTGGGAGAGGATGCTTTCCTTAACCTGGTGTTTGACTGGGGATGAGCCATGTGCCATCCTGCTGTGTGACTCAGTGACAACAATGACAACCAACTGAAGGAAGTGACAGGCCCCATCTCATCCTGAGGATGCAGCTGCATGGCTGCAAGATGCCCAGGGTGATGTTGGGATGGTGGGAGCATCCCAGCCCAGCAGAGCATCCCCCTAATGCTCGCAGCTCCATCATGAGCCCTCAGTGCTGTGGGGCCTGTGCTGCGCTGGGGGGTGACCTCAGGGATGGGGACCCCCCTGGGGCATGCTGGGCTGCCCCCAGGTTGCCTGGGAGCTGGGGTCCTCCCTACCAGCCATCCTCTGGGCTACCTCTGTTGGAACCTTGGGAGATGCTGGGAGCACCTGGCCGCTTGCTCCAGGTAAGGCTGGAACCCCGGTGAGGATCTGCACTGTTCCCCACACCCACTGGGCACTCCCCGGCCCCCCAGCATTGCCCTGGCAGTGGCCTCACCTTCTCCTTCCTGCTGCTCTCCATCCTGGCTCGGTGATCCAGCATGGGGGCAGCTGGCGAGGTAGGGTGGGCTGCGGGCCAAGCCGTGCCCCCCTCAGCCCCTGTGCCCCCACCGTGGTGCCTGGCCTGGGGGAGCCCCCTGCCGTGTCCTGGAGGGTGTCTGGCAGGCGCTGGGCTGCTCCGTCCCTTGCTCCGTCCCTTGCTCCACACGCGGATGCTCCACTTTTGCTGCGTTATTTCATCTGACACCCCAGTCCAGCACCCACTGAGCAGGTTCCGATGCCCCCAGGCCTCAAGCAGAGGGGCAGGGAGCAGGGCCCGGGGCCCTGGTGGGATCAGCCCTGTCACCCCACATCCTTCGCTCCAGGGGAGTTTTGCTCACGCTCTCCTGCTTGCTTCCTTAATGTGTCGATAAATTCCCAGGCTGGTGTTGGCGTGGGGGTCCCAGCCCAGCGCAGTGGGTTCTGGCAGCTCGTGGGGACCCCCTGATGCGTTGGTGAGGCTCAGCCAGGACCCTCCCCGCAGGGGCCACTGGCCCCGTCATGCGAAGCACCACGCCCCGGGTCACCCGTGTCCCCGTTGTCATATCAACGGCTCTGTGGTGGTGGCAAGCACTCCACCGGCCGGCTTGGCAACCGGCATGCTCCCATGGAGACGGCGGACACGGCACGGCCTACAGACACCCGCAGAGGGGCAAGGGCGACTGGGAATTGCTCCGAGCTCCCAGGATGGGAAAGGATCCAGCGGTGCTGGGACTGACACCAGGCATCACAACAGATTGGGGATGGGTGCTGGACTTGAGGACAGGGATGTGGCAACCCCCGTTACCCCCGGAGCTGTGTTATCCACCCAGTGTTGTGGAAAGAGGGGACTGTGGAGGTCCAAATGGTATGAGGAGCACCCTTTGTCATGGGTGGACCCCAAAACCTCCTGGTGTTGGTCTGCAGCAGCATCTCCTCAGAGACAGAGCTGGGCAGGGTCCCCAAGAAGCCTGGATGGGTGTCAGGGGTGATAGCCCCATGAAGGACTGAGGGGCTCTGGGGAAGACAAGAGGGTTTGAGGTTGCCATGTGTGTCCCCCACGGCGGGGGCAAGGAGGTTCATGGGGGACTGAGAGGGCTCTGGGGAACACAGAGGATTTGTCTGTGTCAGAGCAGGGCCTAGGGGATACAGGGTCACCCCATAGTACGTCACCTGCGCAGGGGGTACCTGGGGGCACATGAGGGCTCTGGCAGCCATGCCCCTGTGCCGGTGCTTCCTTACCCCTCTGAGGGGTCTGAAACCCTTGGGGGGTTCACCCACCCCTCGTCAGTGCACCCCCACCATGGAGGGGTCCTCACCCAGGGGCAGAACAGCCCCGTGGAATGGTCCCCTCTCCCCAGGGCGTCCCCCAGCACCCGGGGGAGGCTGCTACTCCCGAGGAGCCCCTCCTCAGAGAGGGTCACACGCCATAGGGAGAGGCCCCCATACCGCGGCGGTCCCACCCCACGGCTGCAGAGGCGAACGGGCCCCGCCCCCGCCGCCCCGGCCCCACAGTCCCGTCTGTCGGGCACAGCGCCCCCTGCTGGCCGCCCTGAGGAACGAGCGCTGCCACACGACGTCAGTGCGGCGCTGATTGGTCGCCCGGCTGAGGCCGGAGAGAGGGGAGGCGGATGGTGATTGGTCAGAAGGCTGAGGGGCCGGAGCGAGCTCGGCGCGTGCGCAGCGAGGGGGGCGAGGGGGGTTCCGTGGCACTGCCCGGGGCCGGGACACTTCCGGCCGCCGCCGTTCCACTTCCGGGTCGCGCCCATCGGACCCTCCGCGGCCGCCTGCGTTGAGCTGTGACCGCAGCGTCGGTACCGGGGCGGACTGGGGGCTGGCGGCGGCGGACGGGGCTGTACTGAGTCATTACGGGGGAA
This sequence comes from Pardalotus punctatus, assembly GCA_013400915.1. Lineage (NCBI taxonomy): Eukaryota > Metazoa > Chordata > Aves > Passeriformes > Pardalotidae > Pardalotus > Pardalotus punctatus. Next base: position 3,258 of record VZTX01031730.1, on the reverse strand, counting down.
CTGGGCTGTACTGGGCGGAACTGGGCTGTACAGGGGAAGACGGGGCTGGGCTGTCTGGGATTCTAGGGGCCGAGGGCTGGGTTATAATGGGTTATACTGAGGAGTGGCCGGGTTACCTGGGATGGAGGGACTGGGTTTTACTGGGTTATACGGGGTTGGGGGCTGCGTTATACTGGGACAGCTGGGAAAGTTGAGGGCAGGGGTTGATTAGGCTGGGCTGGGGAGGCCTGGCGTGGCGGGGGTCGGGATGCAGTGTCGGGCTGGGCTCTGGGGGTCAGGGGGGTTCTGGCTGCCTGGGATAGCATTTAAAGGACGGAAGGAGGGTTTGGGGGAAGCCCCAGGCACAAGGGTGGCATAAGGAGGTCTGGGGTTGTCCTGGCTCCTGCATGGCCTCAGCCTCTACCGTTCCTTTCCCCCCAGGCCCACGGAGCCGCCACAATGAGGCTCTACAGCCTAAGTGTCCTTTACAAAGGTGATCCCAAAGTGCATTTGCTCAAAGCTGCCTATGATGTGTCCACCTTCAACTTCTTTCAGAGATCCAGGTGGGTGCTGGGTGGCTGGAACCTTGGAGGGCGACTGGGGAGGGGGAATTGCTCCTGTGTGCTGGAGGCTGGCACATGGCTCAGGCAGGACCTTGGGGAGGGGAAGCAGAAGCTTTTTGGAGGTTTTCTGCCCCACTGGAGCTGCAGTGGCAGCAGTGAAAAGTTCTTCCTAAGGGATAATACCCCCAGAGCTACTCCTTGGGGAGCTGTGACCTGCTGCAGCACTTGAAGTGATGGGTCAGCCTCAGGAATGGAGTGAAAGTCCTGGAGCCCCAGCCAGAGTAGATCAGATCTGAGTCCGCAAATCCTCCAGTGTAGCCAAGCAGTGGAATCAGGGTGCAGGGAATGCCCTGGGAGTTGGGGTCAGGTCTTCCCCCTCAGGTGGGGTGAGAGGAGGCCCGGCTGTGCCAGGCTGACAGGACTTGCCTGGATCCTGGTGCCTGTGGGTTGTTTGGACTCATTTGAAGCTTTTCCCAGCCCACAAAACCTTGCTCAAGTTATTCCAATGGCTTCAGGTGAGCTGGTTGAGCCCTGGATGCCAGTCCAGGCTCCCAGTGTTCCACTGACCACTCTGGCCACACAGGGAGCAGGGACCTCTCAGCAGCTCCTGGGAACCTCCTGAAGCAGTAAAACAAAGCAGGAACATGCTGTGGAATAGCCAAGATTTTCTTGTTGTGGAATAGCTGCCTGCTTCAAATGGTAAAGGAGTTAGGAAATTCCTCTGGAACCCAAATTTTCCATGCCAAGGTTTTATGGAGCCTCAGACACATTTAGTTCTGTAATTCCAGGGATAAAGGGGAAAGACTGAAGTAAGACTGTCTTAAAAAGTTCCTTCTTAGCCAAATGTGTGAGTGGGACGTGGAGCTATGCCAATGTGGGGCATCAGCTCCGATCTCAAAACACTGTAGCTGCAGCTCTTGTTTGCCCAAATCCTGAGGAGATTCCCTGGGTGGTTATGCTGTGGGCTTTTGCCACAGTGGGCTGTGTCTTTGCTTAAAGAAAAGTCTGGGATCTCGGGAAGAGCAGTGAGGTTCAAAGAGGGGGAATGGTTTGTGCATGTCAGTCTTGCAGCTGTTCCCAGGATTTGATGCTTGTCCCAGGCTGATTCACAGGTGGTGCTTGGAGGGTTGCAAGAGCTTGGCCCAGGTGTGATGTTTAAGGTGTGTTTAGCTGAAGTTTGGGTTAAAATGCTTCATATCCATTTTTTTGAGGCTGTGGAGTTCCCAGAGAGTTGGGTTGAAGGGTTGGATCTGGGATAAACAAAGCTGTGGCTCCTGGGAGCTGTGGAACCTGCTGGGCAGGAGCAGAGCACAGGGCTGGGCTGTGCCAGTGCCTCATGTCTGAACATCTGCCAAGGAATTTGGCAGGTTCAGGAAGACAGAATGAAATCTTCAGTGGGCAGTTTCTTCAGGAATACTGGAAAATAAAAGCAGTATTCCCAGTGGAACAGTTGTCCTTGAAGAAGATACATATTGGGATCTAACTGACATATAGTTGGACTCAGTCATCTTAAATGTCTTTTTCAAACTAAATATGAAACCCTGGGATCATCGTGGGGGAGCCGAGGCAGCAGATCCCTAGACTAGGAAGAAGGTGTCCATGCTTCCTCTCTGCCGAAGCAGAAATGTTCAGGATGTTCAGGAATCCTTGGGCTGGGCTTTTCTCTGCAGTGCCTGAAACCCCAACAGTTCAGAGTCTCTGTGGAGCTGGTGTCTGGGCTGGGAGGAGGGCAGACCCCTCTAAGAGATGTGTAAACTGTGAAAGGCAATTTCCCCTCTGCAATTGCTTCCAGCAGTGAGAGACAGTCAGGAAACCATGGTCTTTGCCACACCAATATCTGTGTCTGGTGACGTTTCCTTGGCACCACGTCACCTCCCAAGCAGGACCTGTTCCACTTTTTGGTGTTTGGCAAACTCTGTAACCTGATCCCTGACAAATATCCATTCCTGGGATTTTCCAGCTTGACTTGGGGAATGTGTTGTCTCACATTGGCTAATCCCAGCATGCCTAGGATGTGGTGTTTTGGAAACAGGTTTATTTTACTCTTGCTCATTATTTTTGGCCTCTTTTCCTTTGCTGTGGGGTGAGGAGGGATCACTGAGGAGCTTGTTGGACAGGCCTGAGCCCGGGCTCAGGAATGTTTTTCACTCTGGCTTAAGGATAGTCCTTAACTTTGACTCAGAGTGGTGGCTGGGTGCCTGTGGGGTCAAACATCCCCCTGGGATGGGGAGGGTGTCCCTGTCCTGGGCTCATCCCCAGTGTGAGCAGGATGAATTCTGCCTCTGTAACCTGCTCAGGTGAGACCCCACCCGCAGAGCTACCTTAAGCTCTGGGACCTGGTATCAGAGGGATGTGGAGCTGCTGGAACAAGTCCAGAGGAGGCCATGGAGATGCTCTGAGGGCCAGAACCCCTCTGCTCTGGGTCCAGGCTGGGAGAGCTGGGGGTATTCACCTGGAGAAGAATGCGGGGACACCTTAGGGTCCCTTCCAGTGCCTAAAGGTGCTCCAAAGAGAGCTGGAGGGGGACTTTGGACACAGGCACAGAGTGACAGTCTGGATTGATGGGTGAACACCAATGCTGTGAGCATCAACAAGGCCAAGTGCCAGGTCCTGGTCTTGGGCCACAACAACTGCAGGCAGTGCTTCAGGCTGGGAGCAGAGTGGCTGGAGAATTGGAAAAGAACCTGGGACTCCTGGTTGACAGCAGCTGGACATG
>VZTX01031722.1:0-16073 GCA_013400915.1 Pardalotus punctatus | reverse complement strand
GGCGGCGAAGCCTCTGTGCCCCGACGTGTTCTAGGCGGGTTTCCAACTCCCACCGGCCGCTGCGGGGACCTGTGACACACAGGAGCTTGCAGGGGCAGGAGTCAGAGGCCGCCTGTGCGGCGATGTCTCGGGCAGTGGTGCGGATTTTACAGGTTCCCAGCAGGAAGCCGAAATCCCACCAACAAACTTTTCCCTAACAGATTAATTTGTTGCAGAGGATTTCACGGTCTAATAGCTACGATATTATTATTACATTTTACTCCAGCAGCGTTTTTTTGCTGATAGATTTGTTTTGTATCAGTAGTATGTATTTCAGTAGAAATATGGGTTCCTTGTAGCCCAGTGGAGGATAAATATGACTGAACACTATTGCTTAATTAGAGTTTTGCTGCAAGTAATGAATGGATGCCAAGGCCAATAGCTTTTACTCTCTCAACCTGCTTGAAAATTTTAAGTAGCAGCTGTTGGAGGCCATTAGCTTTTCTCTGCAATCATCAGCAGAAGTGGCTTTCCCCACACCATCTTGCTGTGTGTCCATGCATACCCATGCAGCCTCTGAATGCAAGGGGAAACGTAAGTCTCCACTGAGATTTGGTATTTGCCATTCTGGCCGGGACAGCTGACAAAGGTGCTGGGTTAGATGTGGACTAAAAGTATTACTGATACAGATTATTGATACAGTCTGTACAATATGGCTAATGTCAGTGCAATGTCTCAGCTCAGGGACTAGTGAATACCTGCAAGATGGGGCACACCTCTTGGAGTCTGGGTCTGACATGTCAATACCACTGAAATTTCAGGCTCCTTCATTTGGTTCCTTCCTTAAACTTCTTCTTCAGGAGACCACTGCATGCACCAATGCCCAGTCTGAGTTCTCTAGCTGGTCTTGTGCATGAGGTCTTCATTGGTAGTGACCCAGGCATTACCACTGATAAATAATCTCATGTCTCATAAAAGTTGTGCTGGACCCTAGACAATGATTTTAAATTGTTTCCCATAGAAAAAGACATGACGTGCATAAACCACCGTGTCATGATTAGTAGAGGAATCTATGTTGTTTCCTAATTAAAAAGGGAGCAGACTGATTATTTGCTACAGGAAAATGAAACCAGCACATGCAATTAATTTCCAGGAAATAAATTACACATTGGGATGCTTTAAAACATTCATCAATGCAGCCTGCCATTCTTCAGAAAAGCAGAGCAGATTTGCTCTCTACAACATATTTAAGGCTTCTCAGAATTTCATATGTGTCTAACAGGGTCATTAGAGAAATAATAATGGAAAGAGCATTTTAGAGACTTCCTGTGTGTGAGACAGGCTGGCTAGAGGCTGAGTCTCAGTGTCCATTTCCAGGATGGCCTTCCACTGCCACCACCCATGCTTTTTATTGCTCCCATCTTCTTGCCTTGATGTCACCAAAATTTTCAGAATGCTTCCTTCACTGACAGAATTGGAGAAAAATATATTTTTGTCATCCTCTGCTTGTGTAAAGCATCTTTCATCCTTCCCTCCTGCCCATGCCTGGTTTTACAGAAAGGATATTCTCAGGGTAGAGGAGATCTTTGTGTTATACTCTGGGTTTTAATGTATGGGCTGTGTGCCCAGAGAGTTGAATGGCTGATAAATGTGACAAAATAAATAAAACAAATAATAAATCGGAGGTGCTCCATATGCTTCCCAGAGGTGAGTGGGTACTATTATTCGTGTTTTGGTAAATGGGACAGCTGCCAATGTTTTCGCACTTGGATGCTGCATTCAGGTCCCTTGGTGTGGACCAAGGTGCCTTGCTTAAAATGCTTGCACTGGAAAGAGCTGGCCCAAGACACTTTGGTGAGATCCCAGTGAGAGTCAGGAGCTGTTAGGAGGCCCACTAACAGGCAAGAGGTTAACACAGGGAGGATAAATATGGCAGGCATCAGCTCTGGCACAAACTAGCTCTGCTCTCCTCAGGTACAGAAAGAGGAAGAAAAAACACATGACTCAGTCAGCTAAGAGTGGAGAACTGATTCCTTTTGGTTGCTTACATCCAAGCAACTGATTGGTAAATTAGATGGGGACCATGCCCAGGCATCTTGTCACAGACTTGCAGGCATGTTTGTTATAGAAGGATTCAGGTGTCAGGCTGCAGGTTGGTCTCACAGTAGACACTCTAACACTGGTTATCTAAAGCATAGTGTGGGCCCATTTGCCCTTAGCTACTCCCTCAACAAGGACAAAAAAAGTATTGCTATTCATGTGCCTCCTCTTCACCTTTCTGTACAAGCCATCGCTCAGTGCAGAGGGGGTGGAGGAAGCAAGAAAAAGGATGGCTAGAGCTGTATCAACACTTGATCTGCCTGTGTGGCAGCCTGATATAAAATCATATAGCAATTTTATTATTTTTTTTAATGTTGTTATGTCAGGGATTTTTTTAAAAATGGCAGAGATAGTGAGAGGGCAAATGCAAGCAGGAAAGCATTGTGTAGTCTGCAGCCAAACAGCTTGAACTCAACACACTGGTCATTGTGCATGAGCATGTGAGAGACAGACAATATAAATGCTGATGTGGACAGAGAGGATCAGGGAACCAGAAAGCTGCCAGAGAAACATTCCTTTGTGTTTTCCATCTCTCAGGAAGTAAACAGTTACCTAAACCCATTTTCATGCCCACCTACTCGGTCAATAGCTGCACTGCGCCTCCTGCTCCACTTACAGCTCCTTAATGGTGCAGAGGAGCTTTGATTGCCGTGGCGTGGGCCCCATCCCTCTGGCAAACCATTACTTAAATCCAATACATTGAAGGTTCCTACTGCTCTCTCAGTGATGGGGAGCTGCTCATCAGCTGAGTACCCTCTGATTGCTTGTCACAGCCAGACTCCCTAGTTCTTTTTCCCGGATGGAGATATTAAATAAATCTCAAGCGATGTAATTACCATAACTCAGTTGAGGAAGCTTGTGGGCAGAGACACCCAGGGGCTGGAGGGAACTCTGTCACATTTTCTTTGGTATTTCTTTCTTTCTGGGCAGTTGCAAATGTGCTGATACAAAGGATGTTGCTGCTGGAAAGCTGGGCTGAGCAGGTGGGGGTTATGCATCTTCTAAACATTCAGAAATAATCCATGTATTGATTTGAATTATATTTTCAGAGGAGATCAGAAATAATTTCTGAAGTGTTGTACCTTGGTGTATCTGCTGTCTTAGACTGGAGCAAAAATCATGGCACTCTGCATACAGGGAGTTCCTCTGCTATTGTTTTCTCCCCAAGCAGGGACTGAACTTCCACTTGCTCTCTTCCTGCAAAAAGCATGGTCTGTCTCTGAGTTGATACAGAGCAAATTTTTCTACTTCCATGGCAGCTTGCTCTCTACAAAGGGGAGAAAAGGATTGGTTCTTTTTTGAAAAATCAGGCATGTCCGGCAACAGGACCCCAAGCAAAGCAGTACAACTGCACATCTTTTTCCCTGGGTTCAGGAAGAAATCCAGGTCTTTGTTTTATTGAGCTTTCTCTACAAGCAGGCTTGAGGCCACTCAATGTGCAAGAGAAGGTGGGTAAGAAATACTATTGGTGATGAGGACAGCCCCCACCTTTTCTCCTTCAGGCTCTGGATTTAAAATTCGAACTCACAATGCCACAGCACTTCTCTTCAGGACTAGACAACTTCAAACATGGAGCTTTCCTGGTAACAAGTCCTACACTGCCTCCTACAAAAGGAATTCCTTGTCCCCTTGGATGACTAGTCAGAACTGTGACTGGAATAGAGCAGCTGCAATAGATGGTGCGTTTCAGGATATCTTCAGAAGGCATTCAGCCAAATGCTGAGTGGTTTTAACTATCTAGGAATGTAGTAACTGTCATGAAACCCCAAGCCTGAAAGGACATTAGAAATTAGACATTAATAAAAAAAAAACAGAGAGAGGAAGTACATAATCAAAGGTCCCTTGGATATTCCCACTACTCTCCTAAGTCAAGTCAAATTTGTTTCAAGTCTCTAACTGCGTTCTCAGATGTATGTTATTTTAGGAACACACAACAGTCCTAGAACTAGCTCACACTTGTCTGACAGGGGATTTAGAGAAAAAACAATGTTGTTAAACAAGCCCATTAGGGGCTGATCCTGAGAGATATTCCATGCTCTCCACATCCAGGTGAACAGAAAGGATCTAGCATGTCATCCAGTATTTGCTTAGTTACCAGGATTCATCATCAGACACAGTAACACGGCAGATATTCCCCCTAGGACCATCATCTGGCACAACACTGCCATACTCAAGAAAAAAGCAACAATTCTGTATGGGAAGATTGAATGTCTGTCCTCAGGAGGACCCATTATCTGGCATAAAGGAGTCATGTATGGGGATACCACACCAGGATGTCCAGGAAATTAATCCTATGGATCCTGTGCTGAGCTGAGATCCTTCTTGAGCTACAATTCTGCTTCAGTATAATAAACATCTTGGACATTTGAGACTGTTTCCCCAAATTATTACCAATACGTATTTTAGGGTTTAACATCTTAGGCTGCCCAGATAACTTCCCCATCTACAGCAGCTTGTTTCTGGATCAGCAGGCAGATATACACATGCTGCATAAGCACCGTGCAGGCAGTGAAGACGCTTACAAGCCAGATAATCTCCTTAGTTTCATCAGTAATAGGTGAGTTTCCATGTTGGCAGAGGCCAAGATCCAGACATGAGAAAAAGGCCTTTTTAGGCATCTCCTAAGCAATCTTCATTGCATATAATGGGTCTTGAGAAGAGCAGGGACACTGGAGATCAGAGAAAGGCACACTGAAGTACATTGCAGGACATCCTAGTGTCTCCCTGTGCTGAAGATTTACCCACCATATGCACCAGCTCCACATTATCTTCACATAAGAAGGCAGTAGGCTTCCACATCTGCCTGGAAATGCCAGGTACAAAACACTGGGCTAACTGACCCACAGCCTGTTAAAATACTGTGCTGTCTCTCTCTCACCCTGAATATGCTCCAATGCACATCAGAAACACAGGAAAGCTCACAAGTGTTGCTCGTAAGTGCACAAAGATTTCACTGGCAGGTATCACTCTCCCTGGTGACCTCTCCCTGCACCTTTGCACAAGGGACAAGTGCAGTGTCTGTCATTGAATGAACTGAAGGCTCCACCAGGAAGAGAGAAGTGTGGATTTAAAGGCAGGGCTGTCAGAGGTGGCATGGTGCAGATGATGAAAGCAGAGGGAAATGGAAGAGCAGTGAGTGGGAAATGTTAGTGGATTTACACCCATGGAAACAGGAATTGATTTTTGACCACTGCATTCCTAAGGAGCATGCCCCAATAGTACCTCAGAATGGAAACTTTGTTCTGAAAAGGAGGTGTTGGCCTTGCATGTGGCCCAGACACAGCATTTGAAAGGGAGCTTAAACATCACATTGACACTCTCCCAGGGCCTCAGGAGCACATGAAGTGAGAGACTGTTACATCCAAGTGATGGCCCAGATCTACTGCTTCCTAATGCACTTTATGTTAATTAAAGGGAGATTTAAAAACCATACAGATTTTCTTGCCAAGATAATTAATTGATTTAGCAGCTTATGTAGTTAAAGAGTTTTGTAATTAGATTTTGTTGTGGGGGAGCATTTTAGGGATGGATGCTGCCACAAGCTGAACACCTTCATAAAGGTGGTGAGTGCCTGGGTTTCCCCGTGGGCTAAACCCTCAGTGCTGATGAGCTGGAAATCTCCTCTGGTCTTTGGGGTCATGCAGCTCCTAATGACTTGGTCCCAGTAGACTAAAATACTCAGTTTCTCACACCCTAAAAGGGAACCCTCAAAAGCACTGTCTTCTGAGCCAGTGTCTGCATGTAGGCAGCACTTCCATGCTGCTTGCTAACGGGGCTTTTCCTTCCTAACAGTCTTTGGCTCTCTCTGGTGATGTTTTTTAACCATCAGGTCATACGCAGATGACTGTGGTGATGGGCTGACTCTAATACCACCCCTTTCCATCTTAAGACTAGTGTGGTCTCTCTGAATCTTCCTCCCAGACACATTTGCTCTCAAGGAAGAAGAGGGGGAAAACAAACTGTCAACTCCAGGAAACACTTCTCTCCCTGCATCATCCCCAAACTCACAACCCTGCCTTCCTGACCTGCCTGTAAGGACATGAATAAATTCCTGGCCCTGAAAGCACTAGATAGGAAGAGGTACACCCCCTTTGATTTGTATTGGGAAACTGAGGCACAGGCAGGAGAATTCCCCTTTCGAGTCAGCAGCAAAGCGCTGCATAGGGAACTATTTTACCTCATAGCACAGTTCTCTTCAAGACCAATTTGCACATCCTTGTGTGATGTGCAAATAAGAACACATGCAATATATCTCTATTTTTCTTCCCTCTTTTTATGACTGAATAATCGCACAATCTTTCTTCCATGGAAGTTTGACTGCTGCTGTTTATTGCCCCCTGGAAACGGGATGACAACAGCCCACGGCTCCTCCACAGCAATTCGCAAAGGTCTCCTAAGCAGAGAATTATGCCTGTTGGAGGCAATAAACAGCAGGAACAGTAGAGTGACTAAGCACCAAAGATCCTGCATTTGTGTAGAAACTAGCAATGAAAAGGAGGCAAGGATGCCCTGGAGGATAGTGCCTTTGGAAAAAAGTTTCCAGCATTTTCTAAAAATGAAGGTTTCCATGCATAAAACACAGGCCAAGTTTGAACCTCATTCCACCACTGAACCTGCCTGTGATCCTGGGTATGACTTCCATGCTAAGCATCAAGACTTAATGGAAAACTGGAAAATCACAGGAGAATTGGTCCAAAGTACACTGAGATATATTCTCCTGCCCTCCCTTAAGTTTTTTGGGTGTGTGGTATCAGGACAGATGTGAAGACATTGCAGACAGACTTGAAGTCTTTTCTATCTGAAGCCATCATGTGTTGGGACTCTGCTGCTGAGCTCACCCCTGACTGGCTGTGATGCCCTTTGGGAAGCCTTCATTTAGGCAGAAAAAACCTCAAGGCATCTCAGCACAGGATACTGCCCACATGGTCTCTTTTCTCTGAAGCAGGGCTGCACCTGCAGTAGCACTGGCACCACGTGATGCCACAAAATCACTGTCCCAATGAAATCCTGATGTATGAGGGAAAAAAATTAATTTCCTTTTGTTCTCTTCCCTCACCACCTACATTTTCCCTCCTACATTTTTCTTCTTGATCAATTTTTATGTTCAGTGGTATAAATTTTCCAGGTCAGTGCTAAGTCCCTTGGCTGTGTGATCTTTACATAACAGCAGACATATGCAGAGAGATGAGAGGAGACCAAGTGCAAATCAATCCATCCTGCTGACACTTTTATTTATCTATTTTCTTTCTCCATCTGCCACTGCTCAACTGCCTGTGTGTGTGAAAGAGGGATGGGGAAAGGGGTTGGTATACTGGTAGAGCCATTGAAGAGCTCTCTACTTGCAACTGTAGCTGTCCCCTTTCCTTCCTACTACCCTGCTATCCATTGCTCATGTTCTGCTTAGTGGCAATTAAAAACAAAATTATCGAATAAAAATAACACAGGGCTTTTTAGTGCTGATACAAGATGCCAGGGTGACAGTCAGGAAGCCAGAGCCATCTGCCAAGCCAACTCAACACCGGTGGCAAATCTGCCTTGCTGCTGGGTGCATTGAAGGCTCCCAGGTGAAAAGCACCTGTGTCTCCAGCCTGAGCTGAGCCCTGTGGCTGAAATCAAAGATAGATGTACATCATCTGTGGATTAGGCAGAGAGGAGGACCCTTAACACACAGTGACTATTATATTTCATGGTTGTGACATCCAGCAGCCACACTGAGAGAAGAGACAGGAGTTTGTACTTTTAGGTTTGCATTTAACCATGCCTTTCCACTGAAATGTGCAAGTCAAGGTTAATCACAGCACACAATGGAGTTCTTTGCTCACTAGGCTTGGGCCAGGACCTGGATTTTTTCATTTAGTCTGCATCACCTGTAATAATTTCTACTCTACTCTGATCTAAAATGGCTCTGAATCATCGACTAGAGCAGGGTCCAGTGGCTGTTAAATTTCTCACATATTAAATAATTCAGACAATCTCCATCTAGAATATTTAACTTTTCAGCAATCCTGGTTTCTCTTCTAGGAACTAAGCCTCAAGAACTCATGACCCACCAGGTATTTGCAGAGTGGCATGCATTCAAAATGCACTTCTTTTATAGCAGTGGTGTTATCACACAGTGAGCTTGTTCCTGGAATGAGCATTGCTTAGGAATTGTCAATACTTTAATCTGATTTATACAAGCTGTGTTCTCCCTCTCTCCCTCTTCCCTCAAATAAGCACTAATAAGTTTTCAATCTGGACAAATCCCAGGTAGTGGGATCAGTACCTGGCAATATATCAGCTTTGTTGCTGAAATCAGGGATGAAGCAGTGACAACTGAAAATGTTTTTCCCAGTTGTTTTTAATTCAGCTTGCAAACAGCTTGGTGCCTGTCTAAAGTATAACCACCCTATAGGAATATACTTCAATTCTTATACTACTGTGTGCCAATTAAGTAATTAATGAAAGTGTGGAAAATCTATAAAAGAAAGTTGGTTGCATCCACAGGGAACATTAATACTGCAAGGTGTCATGCTCATGAATAAAACCTGACAGCATCTGCAAATTCAAACTACTGCAAAAACTACCTGTTCTGCTGTTGAGAGAACAAGTTCAGGTGCTGGTCAGAAGATTTTCAAGACCTGGTCTTTAACTTGTCTGTGGACTGGAAAGTGTTTGGAGGGCACACAGGGGTTAGTCTTTGTCCTCCAGGACTCAGTTGTCACTTTACAACTGTATGATGCATTAGACATTGCAGGACATGAATGTCACTGCTTTTAGACTCAAATTCTGTCAGCATGATATTGTGCTGTGATGCAATCTCAGTCAGCATCTTGATTTGATTTGTGCATTGCTTCACAATTCGCTCCAGGAGGGCTTAGGGTCCAATTCTGCAAACAGCTCTGCAAATGAGAAAAGTCATCCCCACCACTGCTTACAGATCTTGACATCCAGCAGCGTTGTCAGAACATGCCGCAGCGCCCCCCATCCTGGCAAAATTACATGGAAATGGTGGCCATTTTCAAACTTCACTTGACCTCAGAGGCAGTGCTTGATTTCTCTGTGTTACAGTGGATCCAGACGGACAACAGGGAAAGAATCAAGGGACTTGCCGAAAACCCAGCTGCTGCTTCTGAGCTTGGATTTTCCAGGTCAATACATTTCAATTTTTTTTCCACCAAAAGAGAGAAGAGAAAACCTCACTCTTCCACACTCAGTCTTAAATCAGGCTCCTGCAAGATAATCTTAAAAGGAATTTTTGCCTGTCAAAAGAGGAGACCCACTCCCAACCCACACTTCTGCACTGACTGTCTTTGATTCAATAAACTCAGTGTTTGTACTGTCTCTGTATGTGTGCACCCTCGCATGACAAAAAGATTAAATCAGACAACTCTTGCACTTTTCTCCTTTCTATGAAGCAAGTTCTGAATATGAAAGATGGAAAATGTCAAACAGACCATCAGAAATAACTGTTGCTAAAACTTATAATCAGCAAGGGAAATGTATTGCCTCAATATATCATCTAGGATCAAAATGTGCATTTTATAGTAGACAGCTATGTGATAATCACATGATCTATCACCAAAAACATGAGCCTGATCCCTGGTACAGACAAAAGAAAGGATTCAGTGGACAACCATGCTGAATGGGACAAGTAGTTCTTTTATACTTGCATAATTAAGCTAATTCTCCTCATCTGTTATTGTTGTCATTCTTATTATTTGTAATCCTTTTTACTGGACATAGACATTCCAAAAAACAGTAGTTTCTTGGGTCCCAGAAGCTGAGCTTAGACAAATTTTTGCAACTCTCAAACCAGGTAATGAGCAAACTTTCTGTGGATCCTTCATAAACCTTTCTCATGGTTCGGCAAGAATCAGGATGTTACACAAAACATCAAATGAGAGCTTGTAGTTGAATTTAGACATATTTGACTACATGACTAAATTTATTACTTACAGTACAATGTATAACATCTATGTTTCTTTATAGCCCCCCTGAGGAAGGTACAACTTTGTTCTACTCCCCTGTGAAGAACCCTGCATACCTGTGCCACCACAGGTATAAAAAAAATATTAATTGCACTACCAATCCATTGAGCTATTTATGCCACTCCTTCTCCCTCACCACCCTGTATTAAGCCTTTTAAAGCCAAAAGTGGTGTAAATCTTTCTAAATGCCAGAGGACCGTTTTGCTAAAACACTATCCAACTTAACAGCATGTCAGGTTTCTGAATGGGAATAACTTCTTTGGTGGGAACAGGCCTATAACTTATACTGCTTCTCATTTCCTGAAGCACTGGAATTGTGCTGCTCCCTAATGTTATTTTATTAAGATGCGATTTGTCATCATATTGCTGAAAACAAGATAAAATGCCGGCTAATTAAATTCCTTATTTAACTTGATGAGCATCTGCTTTCTGTAGTCACATTCTTTCAAACAGAACCTTTATGGCCGTTTCTCAGGATCTGGCTATTACAATTTTTACTACGATCAAAAAGGGGAAATGCCCTCCCTAAACAAAGCACGTGCACTCCCATTGCCTATGACCCTTGCTTATGATAAGAGACCTACAGGCAGATTGCAGCAGTACCTTGCAAGCACACTGCCCTGACATTTCAAGAGTACTCCCTGTTGTGGAATAATTGCTATCCCATGGAGCTCAGTGGAAGTCACTGAGAGAAGCTGGTAGCAAAATACTGCAGCTGACAGCAAGTGTTTGCTAGATGAGGCTGCTATACAAAATATAACAAACAAATCATCTTGTGACTTCCCCCTTCTGTAGCAGATGAGACTTCCAACACAAAAGAAAATCTTCTCTGTTGAAGGAGCAGGCTTAACAAGCTTAAGCACACACTTCAAGTTGAGCATGTGCTTAAGAGTGCTGTTTGTCAAGGCCAGATTCTGGCTCACTTTCTAAGAACTACATTCACAGAGGTTTCTAAGATGAGAGCAACCTTCCTGCATCATTGGTTGAGTGAAGACTGGGGTAGAAGAGAGTCCTCTGCCCAGTCCATATTCCTAATTTAAGCAGTGGTCTTGTGTTGCTGCCATTGAAGTCACAGCAGAGGTAAGAAAACAATTGTATCAGAACCCACTGTAAGCTCAGGGCTTTTAGGAAAATCTTGAGCATGTCACAAGCCTGGGTCTGTCTCTTGGAAGCCCCTCTGGCATCAGACCTTGCATCCCACAGAACTCCAGAGCTGCTTTGCCAACTCTCTTTGGTCTGGACTATGCCTTGAGATCCTTCAAGGAAAGATGCTGCTCCTGTGAAAGGCCAAAGGACCATTAATGTTACATTGATGTTAATTATTTAACACCGGTGACCTCTGATTCTACTGCTTAAAAGATATCTCAATATCTCTGGGTCTCATGCACCAGGAGGAGAAAAGGCAGAGAACTGTGGCTAGCTTTAACAAACAGGATTCCAAAACGTGGCTTCATATAAACACTAAAGTCATAGGATTAGCTGCTTATTCTGAGCTTGAAAACCAGGCCAATAATTTAAGTCTCAGAATAGAACTGGGAATGCAACTTTGGTTTGTTTAACCTAATTTCCTAAAGAAATAAAGCTTATGCAGGTAAATTGTCTCTGTGGGCACACAAGCCTTTCCTTCTAACTTTGGACCCTTCTGCCAGTTCAACTGTGTTTCACAAAGATAAAATTCTGTTGAGCATCTGAACAAAAAAATCCCAACCACTTGTGTACAGCAGAGGGGTGTGCTCTGTCCTGATCTTAAGCATAAGATACTGGAGAGTCTACAATGCCAGTGCCCTCACCCCAGCTGGATCACAGCTCACATTGTGTTAAATGCTAGCAACACAGAAGCTTTGGAAACACTGCTTGAATCTCAATGTAGGATGTGGGTTTTCTTCTCTTTAAAATCTTTATTCTGGTTGTCAGTGAACTGCCCCCCACACCTGGGCTGCATCACACAAAATATCATGAGTAGAGTCAGCTTTACAGCAGCTCTGTGAGTGAGGCAGTGGCCTGGCAGTGAAGCAGGGGCCATGTGCTGGGCAGACCATTGCTCTAGACTGGAGCTGTGGAGAGGAATCCAGCCAAGAAGGACAGAAGGCAGAAAAGAGACCCTGCAGTCTGTTGGAGTGGTTGTACTATAAACAAGAGCAGGAAGGCTTCAGCATGCCAGGGAAGAACAAGCTGTGTAGATAAAAGAGGCCACTTCAAAAGAATGGAGGGTGACTAATTTTTCTTGCACCGGATGGCCAAAAAGCAGTGAAAAAGAAGTGGTCTTCACTGAGCTGGCAGTTAGAGGAGGGGAGCAACCTTCTCATGCTAGAAAAACTCACAGAAAAGCCTCTGCAGATGCCCTTCCATCAGTTTCAAGGACAGCAGGATTCAGCAAACTCCAAATTTTGTCTTTGGTCCTACAAAGATGCTCAGGGACAGGGCTTGAGCTGTCAAATGGGCCAGCAGGCCATGGTCTTCAATGTGCCTCGATGGCAAAGGAAAAGTAGAGGAGACTAACAGTTCTCTAACAAATGAAATCGAGGAAATGGTAAGGGATGTAAGGTCAGCATCTCCCCAAACCTAAGCACACCCTGGCCCTCCAAACCAAGGCCTCTAGTTCCCCATTAGGCAGCTTAGACCTCCTTGAGGATCCAAAACCAGAACAGAGGAAGCACAACCCCATAGCCTACAGAGGACAAGTCCTGTAAAGAGTATTCAAGTCAGAGCCTAACAACCCAGAAGAAAGGTTTCTCCAACTAAAAGAAACTCTGCCAGTCTAGAAGCCTTTCTCTGACTCTCCTGCACCACAGCCTTTTCTTAAGAGCTGACCTGTATGTCCCTAGTCTAGCCATTTGACTAGTTTTAGCTGAGAAGGAATTGATAAGGTTCATGAACATTGGATTAATGTATTTTAGATGGTGCAACTCCAAGTTCCCCACAGCTGGTCAAAGACTGGTACATTTGGGCACTGGTTATGGTGTCTCTGAGCTCAGTGTGGGCTACCAAAACCCTCCCAGAAGCTGGGGCATCTCAGGACCCTTAGCCTGGGCTGATCTCCAGGTTTCTGTTGGATAGCTTTGCTACACACAGCAGCTCTGCATGCAATTCAGCCCCAGCAGCGAGTGCAGGCTGGCCACACATCCAGGAGGAAGGAAGCCAGCTCTGTTCATGTGGAGAACCACCAAAGTGTGTTGGCAAGGTGGTGGAATGGGGCAAATATATTCACTATGACAGCACTAGGACCTCCAAAGAGCAGCTCAAGACCCCTCAAAGAATAATCCATGAGATTCCAGAATGGTTCTGGAGTTTTGGGTGACTCGTAATTAAGATATTAGCTGCTGCTCAAATAAGATGTACAACACAGACAGTTCTGGCTCATTTGGAGCCAACAGTCAGCCAGCCCAGCTCATGGGAAAATGTTTAGAGCATGATCCAAAGAATGGAAAGATCCTGGTGAGAACAACATAAAGAACCCCATTCCCCTAATTTTTTTTTTTTACTGATGGGAGCATTTCTTCAGAAGGGGGTGAACCATTTCCTCTGAAGCACCACTGGGGTGCACTATCCCCTCCTAGTCCTCCCAGGATTTTCACTCTGCATCTCCACCCCCTTACCCAGTATGTGGAGGGTGAGTCCAAGCCACTGCTGGAAGTGTGTTCTGACTGAAAGGACACCTGGAGTGCACCAGCAAACTGATTGCAAGCAGCCTCTCATTTTGTAGGTCTGTTCTCTGCATGGCCGGGCTGTTCCTAGTGTCTTGCTGAACTTGTGCCATATGGAACAAATGCTTCAACGTCTGTCTGTGTCTGCCTGACCATGCAACCCAAGAGCTCTCTGCAAACGGTGCTCTGCTCTCAACATTTTCATGAGTTGGAGACAGTTCCTGAATGGGGCTTTTCTCCACTTTTCCCAAGTTGTTTTTTTTTCCCTGCAAGGTCTCCCAAAGCATATGGAGCCATCGCCAGAGACCTGGAACTGGATAGCTGCTGGCAGGGAGAAGGTGGCTGGAAATAGTTGCAGGGTTATACTATCCATGTTCCCTCTCTCTCTTGTCCATATGTGACACTGGGATCTGGTTTAGCTTTGGGCAGTTAAAAATGTGACAAGAAAGAGAGAAAAAAGGTCTCCCATCCACTTCTTTCTCTCTCTGCTGTGTAGCCACCTGGAGTCTGCTGGCTTGCAGGGGAAGAAAGGACAAAGGCAGAAGATTTGGCAGAAGATTTGTGCATCCTTTCCTAGCAAACCATCTCTGCAGCGAGAGGACCTGGAATGTGCAAAAAGGTTTGATTTTTTTTCTTGAGAGAAGCTGGGACAAAACCCTGGATCCAGACATCTCCTTAGCCTGTGGTTTTCTTTAAAAGAGGTGTGTTTGCATGTGCCTGTGTGCCTGTGGTGTGCTCACATCTGCGTGTGATTCCCAGGTGAGGAACAGCACTCTCAGGGTTGTGGTGTGTGTTGAGTTGCACCTCACTCTTCCTGCCTGCCTTGTTTTTCTTGGGCTGACAAGCTCCTGACTAACGGCAGTCACTGCTGCTTAATCAGGAAGCAATTTAATGATAACCTTTTCTAATTAACCAGCAGAGAGAAGAATGAATAAACTCTGAAACAGCCAGCTGGCTTCAGTGTCCCAAGCCAAAGGGCCTGTCAAGTTGGAGAAAATGGTATCTGGGGACAGGGATGGCAGCTCTGGGCCTGCCACTGGGCAGGGTAGTAAAATTCTGAGATGGGAGCAGGTTATGGTGCTCCCCGGGGCCTTTTCTCTGCTTTCTCCCCAGTTACTACTCTGTTCACACACATGGGGAACATGACTATCCAAGAAGGGCATCTTGATGTGTATAATCAAGCCCCATGTATAATTAAAACCCTGTGAGGGCCTTTTATTTTAACTGATGCAAATATGAATAATTACCTTATTTTGAAGATGTCCACAAAAGCATAAACCAGCCCCAATTGGAAGGTACCTTGAAAGACCATCTGATCTAATCCTTTGTGGGAAAGGGAGACTAGATAGGGTTATCTATCACCCCGTCCAATTGGATCTTGAAAACCTTTACTGATGGGGGCCCACCATGTCCCTGGGGAGGTTGTTTCAATGATTGATTGTTCTCAATGTAAAAAATTTCTTTCTCACATCAACATGAAACCTCTTCCAGTGTAATTTGTTGAACAGCATGGGACCCAGTGTTGCTCCCTGAGGGACAGTACTTGTGACAGGATGCCAGCCTGCATAAAACCTATTGATTGCGGCCTTCTGCATGTGGCCTGGGAGCCAACTTCCTACCCATCCCACAGACCACCCCTCCAGTCTGTATCTGATCAACTCATCCAGGAGGAGGTTGTGGAAAACATGGTCAAGTATTTTGTTGAAGTCCAAGCTAACAACTTCCACTACTCTCCCCAAGTACACAGAAAATGTCATTTTGCTGTAGAAGGAAATCAGGTTAATCTGCCATGATTCGCCTTAAGTAAATCTGTGCTGGCTTTCCCAATCACCTGCTTCATTTGCTTGGTAATAGTTTATTGGAAGACTGTACTACTTTCCAAGGGTCTGGAGTAATACTACTGGACCCACAGTTTCCTGCATCCTCTTTTGTGTTCTGCTTGTAGAAAGCCCTGACATCTGTCCTCTTACAGCCTCCAGGCACACTCCCTCATCTGTCTGGTCACTAGCAGTATCCCCAGGGATCAGTGTTGGGCCGAGTCCTGTTTATTGGCAATCTGGATGAGAGGATCAAGTCTACTGTTAGCAAATTTGCGGACGACACCAAGTTGGGTTGGATTTTTTGTCGCTCTGCAGAGGAATCTGGACAAGCTAAATCAATGGGCTGAGACCAGGGTATGAGATTCAACATGACCAAGGGGCAGGCCCTGCACTTCAGCCACAACAACCCCAAGCAGCACTACAGGATGGGGGCAGAGTGTCTGGAAAGTGGCCCAGCGGAAAAGGACCTGGGGGTGCTCGTGGACAGCAGCTGAACATCAATCAGTGTGTGCCCAGATGGCCCGGAAGGCCAAGGTTATCCTGGCCTGGATCTGCAATAG
>VZTX01031716.1:0-16216 GCA_013400915.1 Pardalotus punctatus | reverse complement strand
GGGCGGAGGGCAGAGGGGCTTTCCTCTTGGGTTTGTGTCCATGCCAAAGTCCTGTGCCACCGTCGTGTGCCTTGGCCGTGCAGCAAGCTGCGGCGATGCAAAATATTAAAATTTAAACTCCTCGTCTCTTCGTGCTCCAGCGATAGGGTTGAGGTTGCGAGGGAAGCCAAAAAGATTGAAAGTTAAGGCTCTGACACGCCATCCTTCACTCGTCACTCGGGAGGTGGTCAAAGCGTGTGCTGACGGGAGAGGGAGGTCTTGGGGTGAAGAAGGGAACAAGGTGACAGCCGAACTTTGAATATCCTATCTTATGTGTGGCAATTTCACATCCTTGCCCGTAACTGAAAAGCGTCATGGTTCTCTTGGATTGAACTTCCTTGTTTTTATTTTTACAAGAAGTCATCCCTGGAAGTGAAAAGCTGTTGTTGTTTAGGAGGTGTTCTTGAGTTTTGGGTAAAGAAGTGGCCTCCCAAAAGCAAAAATTCTCTTATCTCATAGTTAATATGCATCCAGACAGTGGTCTATAAAAAAGATATATATCCAGAGGCTAGAACTCTTAAGGTTAAAGGGAGACAGCAAGCCTTCAGGATACTTGACAGAAGATGTCTTACTGTACAGCTGGTGCACATGTATCTCTGTTAGTGCAGTTTCATCTGTGATGCCATCAGTGAACAGACCCTGTAGAAGTCAGTGGAAGGTGCCCCGGATGGACTTGTATTTTAAGCAAGTTGACTGTCAAGTGGAGGTGCTGAACTAATTGACTAGAAAGAAGACCGAAGGCCTGTATTCCCAAGACAGATAAATCATGGTTAATTGCTTTGGCAAGTTTCCCCATCCTCATAATGTGGCTTACGCCAGTCTTGAAGGGATCACCTCTGAAAGTAGGAGAGAAATTTAGGGACCACTCTGCGTCTCAAGGGATTGCCAAAAACTTGCTTTGACTTTGGAAAAAGTTCTGTTGGTTGTGTGGAGTTGGGCCTGTAGACTGTGCCGTGGCCGATACTTGGTCTTCATATGTTGCTGTGTTTGATCAAAGATGGACAATGAGATATCGGTTTCGATGGGCGCAAAGAAATGACCAGAAAAATTCTGTTTGCTGGGCATTGGATTGAGACTAAGAGTGATGATTGCACATGATTCTTCTTGGTTGTCTTAAATTGCGTTAAATATGTTGACTTGTTGGCTCAGTAGTCTGTTGGGCACGGTCGTCCTCTGGGCAGGTGCCATGTGATGGTCATTGTGCAGAAGCTGCTTTTGAAAAACATCTGAAGAGATACTTTTTAAATTTTAAAAATCAGACACATTCTTTAACTGTGGAAGTGCAAAGTTTATATAAGATGCCAGAATTGTTAATGCTTTTGGACTCAGATGTGGTCAAGCTGTCTCTTTTTTCTAAATTGTTGTTCATTTTTGACAAGTTTGTCTTATAATGAATTTTCTGGCCATGTCTGAAAAAATCATAAAATAATAAATAATTTAAATATAGTTAGCACCAATTTGGAAAGAACATAGCTGCAAGTTGACCTGAGCATTAAGCAATTTAAACTGTTATGTGAACTGCCTGTGTTATTGACTGTGGGTTAACTTCTTTTTCATGGTTGTCTTCTTTATAACTCATGCCATACAATATTCTTTGAATGTGGTGTTTGAAATACAGCCAATTTTTATACTTCCATTTTTCCTCCTGGATCTTGATCTGGTGTCTTGATTAAAAAAAAAAAGTTGTGTAATCTATTTGCAATTGTTAGCTTAAGTATGAATGCCAACTATTTCTGCTGATATGTGTCATGGTTCTTCCAAAATACAAATGAAAAATCCTCTTATAGAAAAAGGAAGGTAAGTTCATTTTTCTTAAAAAAAAAAAAAGAAACCTTAATGGATTCACTTGTTTGTGGGATTCTTTTTATTCTGGATGTCATCCCTGAGGAGAGAGAGCCGATCTCTATGTCGGCCAGTGATTTGGAATTCAAAGATCAAGACCTTGAAATGTACTAATGGACTGGCAGTGTGACTGTTGGGCTGGCTGCATATCCTCAATGTCATTTGTTCCCGTGCATCTTGGAGGTTGTGGTGATGACTACCTGGGGTGGTTTTTTTTTGTTGTTTTTTTTTTTTTTTGGCCTTTTTTTTTAGTTGGGTAGAAACTTAATGAAAAATGTTGAAAAGACTCTTTTTTCTAGATGGAAAATGAAACAATCAGTAGTGTTGTCAGCCTCTATGGATGAGGAGAATAACAGGTTTTTCTGTTTGCAAGTTTGATTCTTCAAGTGACACGTTTGTTAGTGAGGTGGACAGGTGTGTAGAAACTGGTGAACAAGACAGGTAAAGGAAAACATGAGAAGGTGCCATCAGGTTTTTATTTCCCCCAGTTTGTTTCAATACGATTGACATCTTATGGCACCTCTCTTCATACGTCCCTGCTGCGATTTGTTAGTGTGGTTTTTGGAAAATCCTTTGTACAGCCCTTTGGGCAAATAGTAGGGTTGCCTTCTTTTTCAGTGTGATGGCTTTCCTTTGGCTTACTGACCTGTTTCCCACCAGTTGAAACATTGTTACTTATTCTCATCATCTTCAGTGGAGTAATTAGAAGTAGGGTATCCAACTAATTTCCAAGGTTCTTTTGGAAGCAAGCTGTGTTTGCTCTCTCTGCAGTCAAATCCCTTGACCTCCTTTGGGAAACTCTTGCAGTGATGTCTGGGACTGAAGTCATCCTGAGTTGTGGTTGGCTTGACAAGTTTGTTTGATGAAATGTGGAAATGATTCCATACAAGTGCTCCCTGGGACAACTGTGTGCTAGCCAGCAGGTCAGACACACCAAGTGGCGGTCAGTAGGCAACTAGTAATCTGTGCTGAGTTTGGAAGAGTTTCTTTCTCATAAAATTTAATAACTTGGTTTTATATTAGGTGAGGTGCAAACATATTGAATTCTCTGCCGTTGGATATTGTATCTAGTGAAACTACCAAGTGTTTCCGTCTTTCCTCAGGGAATTACTGGTACAGCCTGTGGTATACATGGCCCGCTGGATCCATTTATGTAATTCTGGCTAGGCTTGGGCCACGATTGCTGGTCATATCAAAATGTTTATATTGGGTTTTACTAAGAAATAAGCAAAACAGTTTGTGTGAACTTTGCTAGTGCACCTATGGCCTTCATGCCTTTTCTTCTCTCTGTATTTCACCTTGACATTGCTCATTAACCTAGTGTTTGAAGGTGACTTAGCCGATTTCCATTAAAATATTACAGGTTAATATATTGAAAGTTCTGTACTTCAAAATTATACGGCTTTGTATGTTTTATAAATTTTATAGAATGGAAAAAATAATATATATTTAATTCTTCCAGTGTCTTGCAAAAAACATATGCATATTTTCATACTGGTGTCTAGTTTTCTCAAGGTGATACTTCACTTCCAATGATGATTCAGTACTTTTGGTTTTATTTTTAGAACTAAAGCCTTTGACATAAAATTTTACAGATACGGTGAAATTACAAACTGAAACAAATTTCAGGAGCAACTGGCTGAAGTTCTGTGGCCTTGCATTAAGCTATGGGTCTGGTTTAATCGCATAATAAGTAAGCCCAAAGACACATATTCCAAGAAAATTTAAACTTTGTACATACAAGAGTGGCCACAAGTCAAAAAAAGTGATCCTGTGGGCTGTTCTTCATTTACTGTGCTAGTTTTTTAAATGATAGATTGTAGAAAAGTGATGGAGAAATGCTGTCATTTTTTTGAAAATTTGATACTGCATAGGAATTACCCACTTAAACCCAAAGTTTCTCTCACAGCCCTAGTAACACTGCAGCAATCAAATCTTCATCATGTTTTGTGTGTATTTACTGGAAAGTTTAAAAATTTATTTTGCTTAAGTTAAGTGAAAGGGTAGAGCCATTATCTACAGTAGGCAGGTTGGAGTTTGTTGTAATTTCTTATGGCTATCTGATGAAAAATTGCTATTAACAACAAATTAGAATTGGTTGTTCAGTAAATAGCCAATGTTTTCCTCATTGAAATCATTTGTTTTAATTCAGCCTGTCTTGCAGGAAGTCCCAGTTTTCTTGGGATCTATCTTCTGCTGCTTGTTTCTAATCTGCTGATTCCCGAGATCTTGGTTAAAGATCTTGTTCGTAAGGAGGGTCTTATAGTCATTGAGATGTAATGCCTGAGTTTTTATGATTTTATTTTGACAACTGGTGGAAATGTTACTGCTTGTTTCAGGAGAGGTAAAAGACGTAGATTTGCTTGACTGACCCTAGCCAACCAAGTAAGACTAGAAATTTACATCAGATGTGTTTGTGTTGCTTCCACTCCTTAGGAACTATACATCTGACTTAAAATAGAGTTGAGGATTAGCTGTTCATCCTCCATGGGTGACTTTCACTTCTTTAAACCAGAGCACGAATGCAAGAGCACTGCAGGAATGGAGTCATCACATTTAGTGCAAAAAACTTGACTTTTCCATATCCCTTGCCAAGCTGCTTTTCACCAGCTTGAATTAGCCCAGAACTCTAGACGAAATTGAGGATTAGTGCCCCGTCTTGTGGTGCTGCTGCAGGGCAAATGCCTGAGCTGCCCCTGAGGTTTCCTCCAGTATGCCCTGCCCTCCATGGTGCCTCTGGCCTGGCAAGGCTCTGGGCTGCTCCCAGGGTGAGCTCAGACACACGCGAGCAGCGGAATGAACCTCTGTCTGTGTCCTGTGTAGAACACAAATGGTTCACAGATAAGGAGATGTCTTAGCAGGTTTTATGCACAAAACTCTTTTGTATATACATGTACAAAATCAGTATAGTAAAAAAGATGTTTTTATTTTTTCTGTATAACTTACTTGGAACTGCTCATGTCCATCCCAGAAAAAAAAAAAAAAGTGGAAGGGAGAGAAAGTATGAAAGGGGGAGAGATGCCTCATCCATAAAGCCTGTGAGACTCTGATAATTCTTAACCTTCACAGTCTGTCTTTTACTGTGATTTAATTTCTTGATTTTTGTGGTCAATCAGAGATTTACTACTGTGATGCCAGTCACATTTAGAGTTACAGAACAATTATTTCCAACTTGCAAGACTGTACTATCACAGAAGGTTGCTTCTACTATGCTGATGCTCTGTACCTCTTGAATGAGGATAAATTATTGGACACAAAGAGCTTAATGAGACATGCCACAGCCCCTTGTTCTTCAGGAAGGTTGGCGTAGCTGGAACAGCATCAGTGATGCTGTGTCCCTTTTAGACCTCTCAGTAGGTGCAGCTTCATTTCTTCCTGACTGCCGCAGCATTTCTGATTTGTGCCAGAGCAGTAGAAAAAAACAAGTTACTAACAGTTATGCTTTCATCTTATTCAACGAGAGAGTATGTGATAACTGGATGTGCAGATCTGTTGGATATAACAGATAAGCAGGCCTATAATGCCACTCTTATTCTTCTGTAATAAATTCCAAATCTGCTGTTACTGGGCAGTGTATTATTTTTGTGTATCTGTTAGAAGCACAAGCCCCACAAACTGTATTTGCAGGGTAAAAAGGGATGCACAAGTCTCTCCCCATTGTTTTCTTCTGTGACTTTGAGGTTTTGAATGGCTGGATGCCATGTGATAGGTATTATGGGTCAATAAATACAGGGTTTATTATCTTTTTAATATTAGAATAAAATATTTATAATTCACATATTAAATATACCATGTGGTTTCTCTGACAGTATGTTGTTAGTCCAGAAAATATCTTTAAAGTTTGGTATTTTATATTATCAATTATATTTTCCGAAGCTGTAGTATCTCTCCAAGAAGAGCTTTTATTTTTCTAATTTCTGATGAGCTTTTAATATATACATGCAAGAATTTTGTGCTCTTTAAAATTATTTCTTAGAACTTATCTCTATATTATTTAGAGGAGAAGAAAGCTGGCATGTTACTGGCTCAGTACACTATAAAGGCAAAAATATTTACTGTTTTCATAAACATCCTCAGAAGATTTACATGTGTCCCTTAATGGTGACCTGTGGCAGATATTTTTCGAGGCATCTATGAATATGTATGAATATGTAGAATATATATTGATTAAAAAACAGTTTTAAATTGTAGATTTACATTTTTAAATTACTTTAAGGCCACTTTGATAGCATTAATTGCAAAATAAAGCAACTATTTTCTCAGTATCTTTTAACTGTATATTGGTTGTATTGAATAATTAAACTACTGTAACTCAGTTTTGTTGTGATTCTTCAGTGAGGCTTCACATTTTATAATCACAGTACATACAAGAAATTAGTAAAGCTCTGATCAAATCATTCTTCTTGGCCATGTTAAGTCTGAAGGTTTGTTTCATTTCTTTTGTGGAGAAAGATAAGGTATGTATTTCAAGTGGCCTAGCCACATTTGTTGTTGTGCCTCTAACTCTTCTGCCCCCCACAGTTTCTGAAAGTTTACGCCTTTTAAGGGAATTAAGTGTTAATGCTTGTTCTTTGCTTATTGTCATAGTAGCACGTGAAAAATCAAAACCCAGTTGTTTTTCTAATATTGTGGATTGACAGGGCAGGAAGGAGACACTTTTTTTTTCCTTTTGTTGTTGTTGTCATTGTTGAAGTGACTTTGTGATTTTCATTTTGCACAGACATTTAAATACTTTTCTAAGCATCTCCACTTCCAGTAAGATACTGGATTATAGAAATTTGTTTGGTTTAGGGAATAAGAAAAAATTTGATTTCACTTTGGAGATGCCACAGTTTAAAACAAGTTGTGGGAAGTATATTGTTTTGTATTTATCACAGAAAAATGTTCAGTGTACATTTTGTAAATACATATGTAAGGGAACCATTGAGATACATTCTTAAGAGTATTGAAGTGTATATATCTTAACTCCAAAATACTTTCAAGACTATGATGTCTTGAATGTTGTGTTCAATGGATATTCAGAAGTCTGTAATTTATGAAGTTCTTTCCATTAAATGCAGTCCTTCAATGAAGCATCATCAGGATATTGATAACATTTTTGTTACCAATAACTAGACATATGAAGGGTACAAAACAATTCAAAGTAAATTTGTGAGAGTTAGCTGGGGTATCGTTTGGCTAGTTGCTAAGTCATGCACATTTGCTGTGTTTTGATTTCAGCACCTGATTTTCTATGTATGTATAAAACAGCTTGTGCTAGCACAGTGTGACTATTGCATTTTACTCTAGTGGCGAGGTCACTTACAAGGTTAAAACCAACAGACCTGGGATTGTGTCTGTGAGAAATAATGATAATGTAAGACTCTATATACTGACACAAAAGATGCATCCAGTTCAGCACCCTGATTTCTATCACAGGTCCATAATGTCTTACTGTAGAGTGAAAAAAATGGAAAATGTGGCACAGTTGGGACAAGGCAGATTTCAGCCTTGGTTATAAAATACCATCAGTATGACCTGAGCTGCCCAGGTGTTCAGAGCCCACCTTCATTACCTCCGCACATCTGCGAGGGGGTTGTAGCTGCAGGCCACAAATACATTGGCATTGCTGAACTCTGTATTAACTTGCACTCAAATTTTTCAAGAAGAGGTTGCTAGTGTATGTGATCAAACAAAACAAACACTGTGTGTGAAACCTCAAGTCATCAGCAGTCTGTGCTCTAGATACCTCCAGTGTCTTCAGCACAGACTTGATCTGTTTAAGGACTGGATCCCAAAATAAGATCTAGCTGGCAGCTTTGTGTGAGTACACTCAGCCTAGAAAACTTGGAGAGAGAGAATATGCCCACAAAATAAAATAAGCTGTAATAGCACTTGTAATAATAACTCTAAGAATTAATCTCATTATTTGAAATTACTACTATTTTGTGAGTGTAAGTATAAACCATAGTCGATTGCACTGGAATATAATATACAAAATGAGGAAGATTGATGAAGAACTTTTCTGTAAACAGGAGAAACCAGAGTGTTTTTTTCTCTGTAGGCTTTTTGCTATATAGCAACTTTGTACCATAACCCTTAGGTGTTCACTCATGTTTTCAAGACTGGCACATTTTTTTCTCTCTTATTTAGGGCACAGATAAGGACCAAACTTGATCTTGGATTAGCAGTGCTTTCTAAGAACAAAGAAATATAAAGTAAAAGCAACAATGTTTACATCAGACTGAGAATCTTGAGCTTTTGTTCTTAATGTATTTTTCTGTGGAATTAGTTTGTACATATAGTTGTTCTAAATAGATATATTCAAAGCCACTTATCAGTTGAGTGGGCATTTCCAGCGACACAATTTCTAATGTTCCCTGAAAATAATGCTTCTTCCTCAGCTTGCCACCCTTTCTGCAGCTGAAGGAGTAGCTAACTAGATGTCCAAACATTCCCAACTGCAACAGAAGATTTAAAGGAGTGCAGTTTTAGAGAAGTCAATCAATTTTCACTTGTGATATAGCAAGGTCAGAAGTTTCAAAGATAAAATTTAAACTGTTGATGCACATCAGGTTTTTTGTGGTGTATGCATGTGGTAGAGAAGGTTAAAGCCCAGCTTTGAAATTTGTTCTTTTCTTTGTCTGGTTCATATGCTTAGTGTTATGTACTTTGTGTTTTGATTTTATGGTGCAAAAAGGTATGTGTTGAGTGGGAGGATTAAGGACACTTGATGTCTATTTGGCTTTAATCAGAAAAAAACTTCCATAAGACACTATAATATGGAAGTCTAGGACAAGTTTATCATTATATGACTTTTGAAGGCATTGGCTTCCAGAGAATTAACATTGGAATAAGCCATATTTTTACCTTGTTCACCAAGGAATGATGTTCAAAAAGAAGAAAGAATTTTTTTCCAGATGCCGAAGGCAAATAAGTTAGCTTCCTGTTTCAAAAGATCCATCAGTGTTTCAGATTCTATTTCACTCATGTTAGAGGCATCTCCCTTCTATCAGGGCAGCTCTTTAATTGATTTGTTTTTCCTTTCTCCCGCATTGTACTCATCAGCTCTCCTGAGGTTTGTGCTTATTTATTTAAACCACCCAAGAATAAAATATTAATTTCTGAATGAGAAGATGGAAATCACTGTATTTAAGGATGCTTCTTTGAGATACAGCATTGTAGGACTGTTAAAACACAGAAGCTGGTGCATCAAGCAGTTTTTGATTTGACAGTTTATGTCCATGACTACAGAAACCCAATGGATATCAAGGGTTACTAATTCTTAAATCTTTAAAACCATATAAAGATGGGATCTCATTAATTTTTTCATCAGCAGGGTACACGTCATAGTTGTATGCAAACTGTACCATGCTTCTCTACTTTCTTATCAGTAAAGATTTAATGACATGGTTGCTTGTCTCTTATTGGATTTTTATTTTAAATGCTTATTGAGGAAAATCATTAAAACACCTTATCTTCAAAACCAATTCTTTACAAGGATCAATTTAGATTTTAATTTCAGTTTTGCCCTGAAACTGGCATGATGCAGAACAAGTATACTGAATAAGATGGTGTTTTGGAGGTTATCTAGGCATGCCACAAAACATGGATTTAGTGGGGAGATAGAATGAGCAGTGGAACGTGATGTGGTTTCTGTCCCCATGAATGTTGGGTTTTGAGCCACTCATAGTGACAGATGAAGCTTTATGGTTATTCTATCCCCATATTATTTTCCTATATTTATCCAGATAAAATCACTTGCTATGCTCTTTCCTTTGTATCTTTGGATACTATGAAAAGAAAGCAATGATGGACAGCTATCAGTTAAGTTATACTTAAAGAGTGTGAGATACATTTTTTCAGTACAAGTGAAGATCTTAGTTAAACATTATGCTGGTATTGGTCTGTAAAATGTGAAGTTCTTTATTGGTGTGTGTTATTTGAATATATTCAGTATTAATTGAATTATTCAATGCTAAGGGCCTTGTTCAAGTAATTAAAAACTAGTTTATTCTAAAAAATGTAATCCTTCACACCTGAATTTATATATATTTAATCAGAGGTATGAAATTTAACAAAACTGATTCCTTGCATGCACGCAAAGTAATTTCTTTACTATGGCATTTTTATTGGCAAGCAAAAATAATGGGAATTAATGAGAGTCATTATTCTAGCCTATATATCTGTATATATGGGTTTATTATTTCTATTAGTAAAATAAGAGTTTATTTGGCTCTTTATTTTTTCTTATGTACATTTATTTATATTTATGAAGCTTGAACTAAAAGTGTGTGACTAAAAGTGCTTAATTTGGAGAAAGGGATTTTATATCTTTATATGCTAAATAAAAACTTAAAGTATACTGAGAGTACATTATGAGAAGCGGAAGAAAAAGTAGTGCTTGACTGTAGAACCAGTGGAACTTTGTCTTGTGCTTTTCACTAAATTAATGCTCTATTTCTGTTCATTTGTCCCTTTTGTCAAATATTTGAGTTCTACCTTCCCAATGTCTTCTCAATACCTGCCTCTCTCATTTTCAGTCAAACCACTAGAATGTTCTTTTTTACATCCAGCTTGTTCAGACAAAGGCACCTTCAGTGTGGAATTAGTTGTCTATTGATTGTAAAATAAGGATGTTTTCTGGTTTTCTGCAAGAATTGGTAACTTGGTTATGTAGTGGAAGAAAGGCCTATGTGTTAAAAGTGCTTTATCTTTTGTAGCAAGATGGGTAGGCAGGTGTTGTTGAGTAAAAATGGAGGCTCTCATCATTAGGACACCTGAGTGCTGTCTCAAAAAATGTAATTCACTCTTTTCTCTGTCACAGTCTAGCACTGAGTGCATCACTCAGACTTGGTATTTCAGGGATGATTGCTAATCATTTGCCCATCTCCCTGACAAAGTTTGAACCCCTGAGCCAAAGCACAAGCAGAATAAAGCCTTTTTTTTTTTGCTTTTCTTTTTTCCCCCCAAGTAAATATTGTCAGAACATCTTAGAATAAAGTAGAGCAGGCTAATTGGGTCTGATAAAGAGAAGTTATGCTGCAAGTACAAGCTACAGACAAACCTTGTCTCCCTTTTATGTTGGTGTTTGGTTTGGTTTTCATGGGGATAACTGCAGAGAGGTATTCAACTTGCATGCAGTGTTACCTTTGATGTCCACTGCAGTCAGTGAGGACTTTAGGCCAGAAGGCCCTTTAGACCATTTATGTGAAATTTCTCTTAAAGGTCATAGACTTCATCCCCTTCCTCTGCAAAAAAAAATATAGAAAGGCTAATTGGGTTAATTTAGTCAGTTAAGTTAAATATACTTAAATGTGGCCTCCTAAGCACTAAGGTTTTGTTTCCTTTTTCTACAGTCTTCTGATCCTAATGAAGGATAATACCCAACTTTTCATTCATTATAGGCCTTCCCTTGGGACTGTAAACTGTGTTAGTAGGTGAATGTTGCTAAGGGATTGTACTGTTGAAGTATAAAGAGTTTAGGCACAGCACTGAGCTGCTATGGTGTAAGCTAAGGTTTGTTATCTGAGTGACCATAACTGAACAAGGTACTTTTTAAAATAATTGTTGTATTTTACTTCCTTTTACATTAAATCTCAGAAGGTGTTTGGGTGGCTGTGCTTTATGATTGGCTTCAGTAGTTGTCGTTCAGATCACTCAGCTGTTCCTTCTGTTTGAGCCACAGCAGCAGCTTGGCCATGTTTTAAGAGGATTGAAAAATTGATCTGGCATAATGAAAAACAACCAAACAAAAAACTTGCTCAGAAATGTTTGTTTGGTTGAAGCAGTTCCTCAGCCTGTTTCTGTGCAGGGCTGTACATATATTTGCCAGGATGATAAAGCAGGGGTAGAACGTCATTGGAGCTGTTGAGCCTCTGAGAGATGGCCATAAAAAAACAGCCTCAGTGAGCAAGCCCTGAGACCAGGGGAAAAACTTTGCATATCCTGACAGTGTTTGTGTCCGTTTTTCTCTTAGTGTTTCTTTGAATGGGGTGATTTTTAACATTGAGAATGCTGTCTATTCCTTGTCCACTTTTAACTCCAGGTGTTAGGGCTCTCTTCTCTACAGCTTAAACAAATCTAAATGCCACAAGCTTTGCTTGCCATCACTGCCTCGTCCAGCAAACCACTCATTCTTCCTCCTTCCTTTGCACCCACACCGATTTCTGTCACTGGGTCAGGTGAATGCTCATTAAGGAAGCTTGCCTAGCTGAAGGTTGCCCATTGCTTTTATAGAAATAGTTTTCTGGCAGTTTATTGACTAGCTAAGGTTGAAATCCAAGAGGTGCCACTTCAATGGAAGGAACAGGAATATATGGCATGTTCGAAGGGAGATAGGAGATAATGGGTGAGATGGGAGGGGGATGGTTGCAGCAATGACTTGGCTCTGTTAAAAAAAAAAGAATCTGTCAAACTGCAGGCTTAATTTTCAGCTGGATCAACTCGCTAGACAGACTTCCAGTGCAACTGCACAGCTTCTTGCCCTTGGCTTGAGCTGACTCAGAGCCTCTGTCCCCATACTCCACCTTGAGGTGACCCAGCCCGTGCGGGATGGGCTGAGGAGCAGCACTCCTGGGGGAAAGGGGCTGTACCGGCTTGCAGGTGATCGTGGTCAGAGCAGAAGACGCTGTGCTGGATGTTTTAGTGGCTGGTTACACTTCCATTTCTTGTGAAAATGGCAAACTCGTGCTTGCGAGAATTGGGGATTCCAGTTACTTCTCAGTGTTGCAAAACTTTTACAATTCCCTGAATTTTACTTCCACCATAGCAGTTGCAAAGCTTGCTGAAACTTTTTATTACCTGTAATGTGCCATGCAAGTAATGGAAAGTCTGCAGCAGAGTAAGTTTGTATTTTCCTCTTCCACATTGATTATATTGTAACATGCTCTGAGGCTGTTGCTCAAACCCAGTTTGAAGACACGGGTGACATACAAGCGTACTTAAAAAGTATAATTTATTTCTATGGATTCTGGTTATTCACTGAGTGGGCAGTGGGCAGGAAGTGGGATGAGACAGGATGTCTCCTTGTAGTTGAGCTCACTTTAAGCCGCATTTCATTTAAAATGCTGATATTCATAAAGATTATTTTTAGCCCCTCCAATGGAATTAAAGTTCAGAGTATAAGTGCTGTCAATATCCTTCGGGTAGAAAAACTTATGCTTTAATTACTTTTGGTTTCAGTTTCACAAGCAGGAGCAAATTATTTTCGTTTTGGGTGTTTATGTGAAGGTGGGAAAACTGATAAGGAAAATAAACTGCGTTGCTCTCTACGTCCTTCCAATGTATAAATAAAAAAATGTTAGGAACAAAAAATACCTATTAATAAAGACTACAAGGCTAGTGCGGTGTTATTCAAGGATTTGGGAACATAGAGATAGTAATTGAGTGAGAGTTTAGAAAGCAGCTGAGTGCTTTAAGTGTCCCAAATCCAATGCTCTCAGTTCCTTGTGTGTGTGTAAGCCCCTTATTTTGCTTATATTAAGTAAAAATATTCTGTCAATTACTTAGGTATAGCTAATAATTAAGAAATTTATTATTTCTATATGGTAAATATTATTGTAAAATACTAGAGTAGGTATTCAGCATTTTAAAGAATTTTATTAAAAGCATTTAATACACTTACTACAAATTGTGCTTCTGTATGCAGTTTGAAAACATAAAATAGCTTACAATATTGGTTACCCAGGGGTGCAGCGCACAAAAATTAAAATTGCCTGAATGTGCATTCTGATGACTCATTGTTTTAACAGGTGCATGTAGCAATAAGTTTCAAAGGTACACTTAGCTTCTAAACCAGTACAATTTAATGGTATTGCTGGCCATTGACATTGATCCTTCATTTAGTTAAAAAAACTAAACCAGCAAATTATTAAAGAAATAATTTAAAAGTGCAAAACAAGATTACAGTCAGTTAAAAAAACATTGTCTAGAAACTCAGTCCAAAATATTCAAATTTATTTACCTTCCAACACAGTGTTTAAAATAAACCTGAAACCAAACAACAAACACTTTAAACTACTTATGTGAAAATTACGAAGTCAAATAACTTTCACTGTGCCAATTTTTATTGAGTGCCACATTTTAGTAAGAGCAGAATCAAATTATAAAATCATCCATTATTATTATTGCCCCTTCCACTTTTCCTCAATTCCAACATTGTTTTAACAGCCAACGAGGCCTAGACACTGGGTTCTTTACACCCACAAAACAAAGAATAAAACATTCTGGTTTTGATTTTTCACAAGATAGAAGTAAATAAATAAAATATACACTTAAGGATAGAAAGTTGTCTCAGAAAAGTTCTGTACATTTTCTTTCTTTTGAAGTAAGGTACATTTTCCTTAGATTTATGTGACAGGGGAATCTTTCTTTAAATGTCTAGAAGTAGAGAAACCATGCACTGTTATTTCAGAGTGATTACATTAGCTGATAATTATTAACATTTTCTTGGAATTACTAATACGTGCAGGTCATTCATTATACTTTTGTGAGAAAAAGCAATTCTGTTCTCTTTAATTTTACTCTTCTGACAAAAATTAAATTATATATAAGATCACTTCCGTGAAAACAATCAGCACCGATAGTTACCATTTCTTGTTTCAACGTTCTACCAGTACTGGCTTTGTCAATAATATATAATCACTTTTTCTAAAGGGGTGATTTCCTAAAAATAATGTAATTCAGATTTTACTGAAAACATAAAGAAAGCAGTTTTGTCTCAAAGTTATATTACTTACAAATAAAAGTTACTCAGGTATTTTGTAATTCTTACAATGAAAAGTCATTAGGGATATATATGAAACTGTCAGTGCAATAAGGCAGAGGTGAATATTCAAATGAATGAAGATTCAGAGAAAATGCCATGAGCAGTAGTGGCTATTAGCTGTCACAACAAAAAGACCATTCATAGTATATTATATAAACATTAATCATAAACTTTTTATCCATGGAGTTAAGAACAGTATGAAAATTTTCTTATCTATTGAGAGAAAAAAAATGCCAGTAACGACATGCATCTAACTAGATAGGAACATTAACAGTTGAGAAGAGACAGAAATCCTGAAAAAAATATTATTCTATGATTCTTTAAAAAACATGCTGTGAGTCAGACCACTGTCGTTTTCTGGCCAAAATCTGGATGTTCTGTTCACAATTTACAGTGACTTACAAATAAATATTTCTTTATTCTGATAGAAGGAAACAAATTTAAGTTTTTCTTTAGTCTGCAGGAGACAGGGTTTCAAACAAACAAAAAACCTCAACCAACTGAAGATACCTAAGGTATTGTGGTTTGTATTTTGTTTTGTGTTAATTATTTAGAAGTATAAATGAGATAGAGATAGGATAGGCCAGGATGTAACATAAATACTACACTGGACAGATTGATGTTGATTGTGAAAAAAACTGCAAAAGATTTAAATGAGAACTGCTTAGCAGAAAATTTAAGAAAGCAGAGTCACTTCTTACCCAGGTGCTCATGACAATTAGAACTCATCTGTACTTATTTCTTTGTTCTGACGCTGAAAGTTCTCATTGACAAAGATACTCGTGTAGGTATAATAAGCTTTTGTAAAGCACCTGGTACATTAGTGCATGGTATTCTGATTTCTGAAATCTGTCTCCTTGCTAAGTCAACATGGTCCATATGAAATGCGTTTCAAAATGGTTGACTGACAGATCATAAAGCAGTAATAGATTAAGGACATTCATGTTGGATTTTATAGAAGTTGTTCACAGCCCGTTGCTTTGAGGATTTGGATAATGATCTGGAGGAAGATAGAATGTAACCTGTGGTAAAATGCATACATGCAAAAATGGATGAATTCCTAAGTGTAAGGGATGGTCTGTATGTACTTAATGGAGGTCATTTGAACATATGTTAATACAGCTAGAGATACCTGTCTAGACAGTGGGATCATACATGGAGAATGGAGAGTGGTGCTCTGGAAAAAAGCACCAGTTTGGTGATACAACACAGTAGCTGAAATGCATATTGCAATCTCTCAGTATGGATATTGGGGATCTCAGGGGAACTAGGTCTGCTGTTACCTTGCTACTCAATTGTAATGTGTGCCCATGTTTTTGGTGGGAAGGCTGGAAACAGAGGAGGAAAGAGAAGGTTGGGGATTGTTGAAGGTTGGGGTGAGTGGAATTTTTTCCCCATTCTGTTGCTAAGTTACAAATGGCAGGGTACTTAAGGACTATTAACTCTTTTTTTGTACAAGACAAAAGAGGTGGCCAGTGTGGGGAGCGGAGGAGAGATTTGGTCATTCAATAACAGCACTTGCTGGCCAGAACTTTGGTGAGACAGTGGGGGAGAACAGCAGTCTCCTTTTTCGCTGCGGGAAGGCTC
>VZTX01031708.1:0-21084 GCA_013400915.1 Pardalotus punctatus | reverse complement strand
ACCGCGGCTCCGGGGCGGCCGCGGCCCCGCGTTCGGCGGGAAGGGAGATCCCCCGCTCCCTCGCCGTCCCCCTGCCGGTGCCCCCAGCCCGGGCGGCGTTACCTCAGCGGGCCCGCGCCTTTGTGCTGCAGTCCATCCCCGCGCCCGGCGGCGGGAGCGCCAGCACCACCGCGGGAGCGGGCGGGGAAAGGGGCGGCGCACTATGTGGCAGGAAGGGACACCTGGGCTCCTCCTCCCGCGCCCGCCCGCCCGCCGTGGCTCACTATCTGGCAGCTCGCGGGGGTTCGTCCGCCGCCCTTCCCCAGCCGCCCCTCGGCCAAGTTGGAATTACGGCCGCCTTCCCTCGCCCTTCCCTGGCTTCCAACTTGGCCGAGGGGCGGCGGCACCAACAGTGTCCTCCGCCCCGGCTGCCCTCCATTGTTGTCGCCCGCCCCGCGCCTCGGCGGTACCTGCAGTGCGGGGCTGGAGCATCGATCCCCGGGGGCCGTGACGCTCGGCAGGGACTCCGCGATGCCCAGGGCACAGCTCAGGGGCGATACGGGAATGTGTATGCGGGGAAAATGAATACACAACCCACGCCCCCAAACAAACAGCGACAGCAACAA
The DNA here is from genome assembly GCA_013400915.1 of Pardalotus punctatus. Classification (NCBI taxonomy): domain Eukaryota; kingdom Metazoa; phylum Chordata; class Aves; order Passeriformes; family Pardalotidae; genus Pardalotus; species Pardalotus punctatus. The sequence continues at coordinate 20,479 of VZTX01031708.1, read as the reverse complement.
CAAAACCCTGGGCTCGAAGTGAAATTGTGAGAAATTTAAACAGTTGTTGGGGCTGAAAGGCGGCAGACGGCTTCTCCAGATGGCTCGTGCTGCTCAGGAGAAAGCTCTTGCGCCGAGAGCAGCCCTAGCTAAAAAAAGCTGCACAAAATGCTAAAGTCATCTTGGCAAACACTGTCCTTTCTTTCTCTCCTTCCTCCCCCCTGTGTTTTGTTTTCTTGGCTTTCTGTAGTTGTTCCGCTTTGCAGCTGAAATCATCCCTGTCTTGGTTCCCCACCCAAAGTTACTTGGTTTCTCGGTTTCAGGGCTGGTTTGCTTACATCTGAGCGGCTCTGACCAGACATTTGAAGTCACAGAAGTACTGGGTGATAGTTCTACTTTTTATGCAAAAAACTCCTCTTTATTTTAATTATATTTTTAATTATTTCTAAGATGCAGAAATCCTCAAGTCCAACAAGTCCTCATGATCCAGGCTAGGAGTGAATTAAAAGCAGGATCAAGTAGAAACTTCATAAAATACGCTTGAAAGGCTTAGAAAGTCCCTTTGAAATCGGCACTGCTGCTTACAGGTGTAAAATTACACACAGTAACTAACTCCGTGTAGGTTCAGGGGCAAAACCTTTTTAGTTCTGGGTACTGCTCACTTTTAAAGAGCCCCTCTAGGACTGTGGTCATAGGGAAAACAGCAGAGCTGGAGCAAGGGTAGGATGAAGACACTGCGTGCCAAGACCCTCTTCTACTGTAGTCACCACAGAGGGTCCAGCCCAGCTGGCTGCTGCCACATCAGCATAGGAACTGCAAGTCCATCACAGAAAGGTGAGCAAGAGCCCTTGGGAGCTAGGGAGCTCCTTGGAGAAAAAAGTGCCTGAGGCACCAAACTGTCCAGCCACAGGGCTTTTGATTTGGTTAGGGAGAGGATGCAGAACATGTTTTAACTTTGCAAATGTATGCACAGAACTGAGATGTCTCCACCTGACCAGACCAGAGCCACAGGAGCCTGCAGGTACCGGCCACTAATAAAGGGATGAAGTGGTACAGCACCTGTTATTTAATACAGGATTTCCAACCATCTGCTGTCTGTTGGAAATTAAAACTTGCCTTGGGCACAGGAAGAATGTATAACTACATGTGGAGTGTGCTATGAAGGTTGAAGCAACTGGCTTTCTCCAATTCACATATGTATTCAGTTCAACTCTCATGGAATTAGTACGGCTCTTCCATCCTTGTTCATCCTCTCTTTTGTATTTAATCTTAGAAAAAAAATACAGCAGTATCATGTTTTAATAAACTTTCAGCCTGGAAAGGCCAAGAAATTGCAAACTTTAGGTGTGGTTTTGAAAGTGAGAGTGATCCTGGAAAGAAATTGGTGGATTGGGATGTGCCTTGAACTCTGAGCTCTGGCCCAGACAACTGCTTAGCTAGAAAGGGTGCTGGCACATAAGCAGTTGAATATGAACTGGCCACACACAGATTTCAGCTGGAAACTAGAAGAGAGTTGTTAACCACTCAAGCAATCAAATACTGCCTTTTGCAAGGGGAGTATTGGTGGGAATGGAAAACTCTCACTGCTTTTGAGTTGTAGTTTAATAAAGTCATTATACAATGCATTGTCTGCAGCAGCAGGGGACAGACTCGATGTCTCAGGAGGCCGATTTGAGTGCTAAGGTGCTGCGTGACATTGATCACACACCCTGATATTTGAATTTCAGAGGCAGCAGTTGCTTATCCCAGCAGATGCCTTTCCTGTTTATTATAGGGTGAGTTTTCTTCTCCTGGCCATGTAGATGAGTTTTACTTTAGTCTTGGAAGGATTATGAAGCTGACAAGTAGTGATGATTCAGGCTATAAATGGATTACAAGCAGGATCAAGAAGAAACTTTCCTTCATGGAAGAGACTTCTCCCATTAGTTCTGGAGCTTTAATTCCCTCCTTCAATGCAACTGCCAGGTGCTCCTGGAGAGTCAGTGGCCTGGGCTACTTCTAGTAAGGCAGATCTCTGTGCTGCAGCTCCTGCAGATGATGCAGCAAATGGAGACCTCTGCCTGTGCCGCCTGTGGGATCCTGCAGTGCCTGGGGGCTGCTGTGCAGACATCCTTCTGTGGAGTAGGGTAAGGAGGAGAGATAATAGGCAGGAATGTTTTTTGGGGTTGGACTGTAGCTTAGCATTAAAAACCCCCACTTAACAAGTGAAACCAAACCCATAGTAAGCTGCAACAACAATTTTTGGAGAGTGAGTCCTCAGACATACATTGGCTTTGTTACTCTCCCTGGACCTCACAGTGTTTCTCTCTGCCATGTCAAGGAAACCTTCTCTCTGTGTACGTCTCACTAAATAGATTGAAAAAAATCCACACAAGAGGTAAAGTGTTTCCTTTTCAGGGACCCAATGTGGCAGAAATGCTTTGCCACTCTTCGCCACTTTACATGGTGCTGCAGCCTTTTCATCCTCTGTACAGCCACGTGTCTAATCAGTGGACCTAGCTGAGCTACTCATTAGAAACTTGGCCAAACCACAAACATTTGTTTCCTTGCTTTATGCCAAACTCAGAGAAAGGAGGAAGGAGTGGCATGGAGCTCATGTTAATGAGTTCTTCATTCCCCACAGAGAGATAATCAGAGCACTGCTCAGAGATTCATCAACTTTTTTTTTATTAGCACTTTAATGACCTATATGTTTGGGTTTTTTTTAAGAAGTTACTTCAGCTAAGAGCTAGATAATTCCTCATGCAGCTGTGGTTTAGGAAGCAGCTCAGGAGACACACATGCCAAATCACTTTAGCTCTAGTTTAAAAAAAAAATATATACCACAAGGTTTCCTGGGTGCCTCCCTTTTCAATCAAGGGCATTATGTCCTCAATCTGTCTCTTCTGGGTCACGTGTGGAGGGGTTGGTTTCTTTTGCAATCTTTGCAGCTTTGTGAGCTGTACAGCAAAGTGCCAAACACTGGTGGTACTGCCTGTTCCCCATGGACAAAGGGCTGTAACAACTCCCTGACCCTGGTCGCTCCCGGAGTGAGGCAGGCTCCCTTGGGAGTGATCAGAGGCATTTCCGGGGACCAGCACAGATCCCACAGAACTCACCAGCTTCAGTGGGCTGCACGAGGAACAGAGCTGTTAAATGCTGAGAGCTGGAACATTTTCCATGTTGCTGCAGGGTGAACCTCTAATCAAGGCATTCTCCAGTGCTTCCTGAGGAGTCTCTGACCCCTCACATGTGGTGGGAACTCACTGCAACCTTCTACACATTACAGCCAATGCCAGTGGCAACAAAAAGCTCTCATGGGCTTGGCAGAGGCTGCTCAGAAATTATCCGAAGTTTGGTATTTGCAGCTTTCCTCATGTAAGGAACTGCTTATGATGGCAGTCAATTATGGCAGCTGCTCAGGAGTCCCTCTGGTTTAAAAGTGAAGAGCTGCTGGCCTTTTGCTGTCACTCAGGAGGGCCATCGGATGGAAAATGCTGTAAAATCTCTTCCCATGCCTCCCCCGCTCCCCAGTGGCCAGATTTCCTTCTGGTCTTCTGGAGAGAGCTGTGAGAATATATACATTAAAGACAGGGATGCAGTCAAATACTGCAAGATAACCGGGGTTATGAGAGTATTATAAAGGGATACGATTTACTTTTTCCTGAATCAAACCCCAAGTGTTTCCTGTCAGACCTCAGTACAATGGGAAACAAATGTACAGTCCATTACGTTCACATTTCCTCCAAACTGCTGTCTCTTTCCTTGAACACAGAGTACAGGAAAGGATGCTTTCTGCCCCCACTCATGTCTCTCAACTGACTCTATCTCATTCAAAAAGGGAATTGAGAATTTAGCATGCACTGTCTTCAGTAGGTTGCCTTCCATCTGATGCCTATTGCCTTAGGATGAGAGAGGTTGTAAACATGGAGGAATTCCTTTGATATCAAAGAGAGCTTCGCTGGAGTCACATCAGCACGAATGAATGCAAAATGAGGTCCACAGGGAATAAAATGCGAAGCCTGGGGAAAAAAAAAATCAAGATTCACAGCACTAGTCCAGAAGAATAGTAGCTCATACCATATAAGAACCCCATAGTTCTCATTTCCTCCTCATCCCTTCAGGACAGGAAAGAACATCCTGCTCTTCTAATATGAACAAAATAAAAGTTATTTTTGGAAGCAAAAACTCATGTTCGGAGCACATTTTTAAAAAGACATCACTAATCTGTGATTCTGATGATGCATTTGGAGCACAGCACGTCCTTTTGCACCAAGAAACCCACGTTTATTGCCTCAGCACCATCTACACTCAGGCAAAAGGTTTATGTTGGTTGAAAAACAAGGTAGGGATTCTTTTTCAGCCTGTTAATGGTGACTTGAACCTGAGGTGCCACCTCTGCCATGGATGTGCTGCCTGCAGACACACACAGCTGGGAAGCCCAGTGTAACTGCCTGGGGGAGAGGAGGGTGGAAGTATGGAAATCTAAGGTCATGGGCTGCTGGATGCGAATGTTGATTCAATAAGTCTGAAAAAAGGTTTTCTATAACTATCCTGGAGTTCCGCTTTCTTCTTCATTACCCCAAGACAAATTGAACATAGGACAAAGCTCGAGTCACCCCCTGTCCTCAGTGGTGAGGTATCTTTGCATGCTGTGCTTGTTGTTCTAGCTCAGGGCCCGCAGAGGAGCATGTGGCGCAATTTCCTGGACAAATGCTCTGAAGTTTAGAGCATCAAGTCAAATTCAGAGCCATTTGGGCCAACTGTTGCTTTTCATACTTGAAGGATCACTTGAAAGAACAGCACAGCAATGAAATCAGCCTCAGATTTGTTAATATGCCTAAACAATACTAATTAATGAATAATGTTTTATTTTGGATTTTGATAAGTAACTGTCACTCCCAAAGCTTCTTAGGAAGCAAGTAAGATAGAAGAATGTGTATTAGTGCAATATCTAACAATAAGGATAAACAAATTGTGGAGGAGTTAATAATTTACCAATTCAAGATTAGCAAACAGCTAAAGTACTATAAAAAGATTTCCACTTTCCCTTTAAAAAACATTCATAGAGTATAAGATTTTAGCTCCTCTCAGTGTCAAGGGCTCCAAATACCTAAGCAGACTCTTGGGAATGACCTCATCTGTAGTTTCTGAGTGTATTCCCAGGGATGCATAACGCTAGGAACAGCCGGATCAAAAGCTGGGGGGCAGGAGCTCTCTGCCCCAGCACAGCAGGGCTTCCCAAATTGCAGCACGGGCCAGCAGTGCCTATAGAGAGCTCCTGGCACCCTCCTGCAGTGTGCAAGAGTGTGCTCAGAGCAGTGTCCTTCTGTCACCGCAGCCATCGAGAGCAGGCTGAAAAAAACCGTCCAGAGATATTCCTATGAAGTCAGTGGATTACTCACATACTTAAAGCACTGATTTCCCTGGCGGGACAAATTGTGTTCCGTGGTTTTCATAGGAAAGGATGTGAGATTGCTGCTGCTGACTGCCTCCATTTGTTCTCAGACAGGAAGCGGAGAAGGGCAGTGGGACCGATGATCAGGTCTGTGCAAACAGACGCTGGAAACTCAAAACAAATCTGTCACAGAGGTATGTGGATAGAGAGAAGAGAAAAACCTTTGCTTCTCTTTGCCCAGCAGATCCTGGTAATTCTTCAGAATGTGTGCTAACCAGCTCCAAGTCTGTCTCTTACCCTGTGATGACTTACTCTAAATTGCAGAGTCTTGGTTTTAACTGGGATATCTGAACTGAACTCTCTGGGACTCCATAGGGGAAAGATAAATGAATCTACACAGCAGACTTCAGTGTTACAGCCATTTTGCTGAGGGAGATAAGGAAAGTGTGGAGGAGCAAAAGCACAAATTCCCTTTAAGAACAATAATGTGTAATTCTACGTACCATCACTTACATACCAGAAAATAATACACAGATCCACTATCTAATTAGAGTTCTGAATGTGTGTGTTATACAGCAGAAGAAGCAGCTCAAACTACTGTGCAGAAAACAGACCTTGGATTGTCTAAAGATAGATGGTGCAAAGCTATCAAACATCCAAAGAGTTTCCTAGACTTCAGCAGAGAGATACATCAGTACAAATTGAGTCTCTGGCCTCCTGGAGCTCTGCAAATCATCAAAAAGGACATTAATGTCATTACCAAAACCAACAAACGTGCCTATACTTATTACTTGTTTGTAATAAGATTTGGCTAGTGTATAATTAGCAGGCTGCAGAAGTCTTTTACGACCTTTGAGAACAGTCTCTGCCACACTGAGGCTCACCAGAAAATTCCCATTCTTTCCATGTAGTTACAACTTCCCCATTGGTTTCTACCCCATCAGATGGACTGACATAAGCATATGCAACCTGTCATATGAATCCATGTGAATTATATATATATATATACATACATACACATGCATTAGTTTGGTTTGATTATTTATTCTACAAGGATAATCTTTGACCAGGAATGCTTATTTCCTAAGAGGCAATAACACTCTTCTGCCAAGCAGGACAGTGAGTTATCTTGTGTATTTGTGGTACGTAGACACAGGATTACCCACTAGTTGGCTTGAACACATCTCATTGTGAGTGGTTGATTGAGCCAGTTCTCTGCCCTTCTGCTGGGATGCTTTTTTTCTCAGGGCATAAGCATGGCTGTAGTGAGTTATTTAAGTGTGTGTCTAACTAGGGACATGCACAGGCCAAGGGAGACTGGAATGGGACAAGTCACTGAGCAGTGCTTAAGTGAGGCCGATTTGAATCCCAGTGTCAGTTGGGTGACAGCAAATGGCACCGAACAAGACTGCAATTCATGCCACCACTCTACAGAAAGCTGGAGGAACTTCAGACTTTGGTTTAGGCTTGTGTTATGCTGGATGGGAAAATGGCACACAAATATTCAGCCGACGCTAAAGCAGATGAGAACAGCGGTGTTGGAGTTGGCCCTCTGTCAAGCCAAACTGCAGCTACAGATCCAGCATCCTGCCTGGCTTTCAGATAGGAAACCAGCTCCAGACCTCGCAGCTCTACTGCGTTTTTCTACAACTGGGGGGCTTTTCAAAGCTGTTGAGCGTATACATGAGAACCGGCTGTTTCACTTCCTTTTCCAACACCAGAGGTGTAAAGAGGCCAGCATGCAGCCAAGAAATGGGGCCGTGAGTCAGCTGGGATTTTCTGAGCATCTGACTGATAGATACCCTCCCTCAGATCGAGCACTCCAGCTGCTGGGGCTGGCTGCTGCTGCTGCTAGGGGCCCTCTCTCAGGTTCCTTTAGTGCTCTCCGTGCTGTGCTCTGAAGCTCAGCTCAATGATACAAGTACTTTGGGATGCTGGCATGGAGGGACCTGTTCTGTGATGCACCTTCTGTCCCTTGCACCACTGTTGTGCCCCCCACGCTTTGGGAAAACTGCTCTTGGTTTGCAAAATGCAAAACTCAGGTGTTGCCTCTCTGCCTTGCAGGCGGGTGCTTGGGGCAGTGACGTGCTGGGACTGTGGGAATGGTTCTTCCCCATCTCATGGACGAACAACACAGTCCCTTCACTTGTGATATTGTTATCAATGATTCAAAATGAGATAGCAAAAATTCTTTCCATGTTGTGTAATGAGCTTCCTAGCAGAGAGATCCAGCTGCAGATATGATACTCACGCTCTGGTGTTTTCAAGGATTATCAGTGTAATGTTGGATGCTAATGGAAAGACAGCACTGAGTGTTAAAAAAAAACCCAAAACAAGTGCTGTGATAAAATGCTGCTGTAATTCTGTTGCTGTTACAAACTTGGTGTATGAACATGGGCAGATCTTCACGAGAAAACATCAAATTTGCATGCCCACATATGACAGTCCGAGCTTTCCGATGTCCTGACAGATGGTTTTTCAAATCCCATTGCAGCAGGTATGGCCATAATTCATAACCTTTCTTCTACCTGGGTGTTCCTTTTCCCAACCCTTGACTAAAGTGTCGTGAGCCACTGATTTCTCTAACGGGATCCAACATTGTGCTTCTGTTTCAAAGCCTGCTAGGAGACAGGCAACACCAGCCAGCTTTACTTACAGAGTCCCTCTGGTTTCTGAGGAACTTTAATTTCTCTCAAAGTCACACTGGTGATTCAAGACTAATGAACTGCTGTGAATACTCTGCTTTATCAGAGGAAATAGTTGGAGGCTGAAGTCTTGGTCCCTAACAAGTCTTTGCGAAGATATTAACATGTCTTGCCAAGACCTAGTAATTCCCTTGCAGCCAATGCAACATTCCTCTGAGGCCATAAGGCAAGATTCAAAAAGGGGATCATGTGGCTAGGTCCAAGCTGAATTAGCTACTCCAGTGAGACACCCTGAGCATGTGACTTCTTTGCATACACAGATCTAAAGTAACAAAACTCACCAGATTTTGGTGAATCCATTCAAGACATCTATCCTCAAGATGTCATATGTAGGAAAAATAAGAATAAATTTTCAAAAAGGAAATTAAGGACTGTCCATACAGCGTTATAGCCATAAGAAAACAAGCAGACTTGAGGAAAAGGACATTGCACAGCTATGCCTACATTTTATTTGCTTGCTCTCCTGTGAGGAAAGTGTCAGAAGAAAAAGTGTCAGGAGAAGAAAAACAGAAAAATGCTACACATATTCCCTGTAACTGATTATGCAAAATACTGTCCTTGTGGGAGCTGCTTACGATAAGTTAAACCTGACTTTCAGAAGATGAACAGCAGGTTTTCAATTATGGCATTTGAGACCTCCGGAGTGGGGATTACAAGAATATCGTGTAAGTCAGATGGCCCTTTTGAGACGTGCTTTTTATTCAGCGACAGATGAGCCCTCACACTGGTACTCCTGCAAGCACTCCAGGTATGTACAGCAAAGGGCAGCACAAAGATCTTCAAACAGGCTCCAGGAGCAGTGGAGCGTGGTTTGGGCTGGGGGAGGATCGGTGCCCTGGATCCCAGGGTGTTGCCATCGCTGTGCCTCTGCTCAAATGCCATGCAGCTAATTAGCTGTGGGAGCAGCCTTGGTGCCTGCTGGGTGGGTTACCTCTGTGCCATGTGCTGTTGCTGGGCTATTTCTTCAGCCTGAAGGGCGGTGGGAATTTTACCAGCCGCTCCAGTGAAAACAGGCCAGAAGGCAGTGCTTTGCATCTCTTACACTAGGAATCTTTGCTTGGTTCACCACTCATTGTTCTGACAGTTGTCTCATTTATTCACTTTTTACATCAAAATCCATTCCTCTAGAGCTTATGTTTAGCCTTAAGCTTCAGCATGTGCTAATAGTATTAATCATTCTGGAAATAGCTCTGTCTGCCCTGCTATCAGTAGCTATCTTGATGACCCACTGTCCCAGCTCCACATTGCTTCCCTGCTCTCCGGGGGTGGCTCTGGAGCAAGTGCACAGCAGGGCAGAGGGGTAGGAGGCAGAAGGAAGCAGAGGGGGATGCCCTTGGGCTGTGCATCCGTATTTTAGAGGCTGTGCCAAGGTGCATTTAGCTGCAGTGCTTTTCAGCCTTGGTTCTTTCTGGGGGGTCTGAGCTTCCCCTGTGCATCCCATCTGTCCTGGAGGAGGCATCACACAACAGGTTTGGGGTGGTAAGCATGGTCTAGAAACCTTCCAAGAAGGATCCTACTGTCACAGGCATTAGGGGCAGATGGGACTTGCAGATAGGAGAGCCAGGTCTTGGAAGTGCTCTGGGGTCCTGCAGTTCAGCTAAATGTTGATGTTGCTGTGTGACCTGCCCATATGGTTTTGCCTCTTTACTAGCCTGACTTCTGTGTGTGTATCCCTTCAGAAAAAGGAAGGATATTCTGGAGGGCTTCAAAACCTTCTCCTGGATATTTTAAGAAATAACACCATGTGTGGAATCACCAGTAGATAAATTAAGACTAAAAATAGAGGGTTTTTTTGCTTTCTTATTAAAAAAATATGCTAATGCCCTGATCTAGGATTCTCATGTATCTTTATCTAATGGACGGTCTCCAAATAAAAACATCCTCTGGGGCAATGCCATGTTCCCTTCACAATTGCCTGAACCAATTTTTCCTTTCTTTCTGATTGTATAATATCTCACAGCTAGCTACGGCAATTGTGGAAAAATGCCAGTAACAGTAGTAAGGGTGCAAGTAACACATTGCTAGCTTTTTTGAATATAATTTAGCTGCTGAAAACCAAATGATGGCTACAAGCATATGACCAGTCACCTTCCTGCTTCCTGGCCCATGGCTTAAGAACTTCAAAATAGTACAAAAATACTTCACAGTTAATTAAAAACCTGACTTTTATGAAGGTCAATAGAGATGGCTCTGCCAAGGAATGCACACACAAAAAAAAATTCCAGCACAACTGGCAAATCACTTCCCTGTCTTAGTTTCCCACTTTTAAATAATACAAAGTACTTGCAGACCTGACTTTTCTATGATCCACAGCAGGTGCCAGAGGAACAAATTCCCACATAGGGCATTTTGTCAGGTAAAGTACTACTGTACTGCAAGTTGCACATGATGGAATAGTCATTGAATAGGAAAATGTGAGGTCATTTTTAGCCATTGATAATTCATGGAAATGTAAAATACATGGGGCATAAGTGGGAGTGGACCAGAATACTGCTATGGTAATTGTCCAAGAAATGTTATGCTTTTATTCACAAATCAATAGACAAGTCAACAAGTTAATGTGAGATTATTGTGTATCTGAGGTACTTCTGCAGTACCTGAATTTTAGAACCCTAGTATCCCATAATGATGTCAAAATATTGTATTTATAGTTGAAATTAATGTAATTACCTGACTTGTTCAGCACTGATCATTTATTTTGACTCTGTGGTCCTTGGGGTAATATTCTTCCTGCAATTCAGAGTACACTGTCAACATTAAGAGTGAATCATAGAGGGGAGAGAATAATCAGCTTGCAGCTTCATCTCTTTTCCACTTAACCTTTTGCTTTGAAGCATTTAAAAAGGCTGGAAATGAACATAAAATTGAAAGTTGACTGAGCTACTTCATGGTTTTTACTACAGCAGCAACAATACCCGTGCCACTAAACAAATTTACTGAGAAAATGGTTTTTGCTGTCAACACTGTTGGGAAAAAGCCAAAGTTCCCATTCAAATTACAGCAGTACTGCCCGAGCTAAACAAATTTTAAAAATTAGGATTTTGTGATTTTTTTTTACTCCCTCCAGAACTATGGCGCATTTCTTGCATCACAAGCTAAGACATCCCATTCAGCCACATTGTTTTTTAATCAAATTATTTCCTTTATCTATTGCTTGACATTAACCCCTTGCTCCTCCTCTGGGTCCTCTCCTCCATATCTGTGCTCCCCTTTCCCTTCTCCTGCTGTGCTCTTTAAGTTAACATCGCTTTTAAAAGTCCCCCTTTAATCAGCCCAGGCCTGCTGGCACGAGCTGTCAGAAGCTGTCAGCGGTATTCATTTCTCCAGGCTCCTGCCTTGTGTTGCATTGCCTTGGCAACACAATTTAGCAGCGAGGCAACAGCCTTGAACTTGTCAGAGTCTGTTGCAACGCGCCGAGCATGTATTACTCTCCGGCACCTCAGGTTGCTATAACAACTACCAACAATAAAACTCATCTCCTGGCTTTTAAATACAGGAACTTCTACAGTCTGTTTCCTGGCAGGACTGCAGCAATATTATACGATTCCTGGCTGTGCTTGTTTTGCCTTCTCCTTCCTTTTTGCACATGATAGCAGCCTCCAGGAGTGAGGCATGGGAAGGAGCTCGGAATGGGCAGCGTAGCCTGTGCTGGTGAGCAGGGGCACTGCCAGTGCTGAGTGGGGCTGGGAGAACAAAATGCCAAGTGATCCCAGAGACAATGCAGGGGACAGGGCCCCAACAGCAAACCCCAAATGCTCCAGGCTGGTGATGCTCAGCACCTGCTCACCAGGCCTTTGGCTGTGGCATTTTGTTTTTTCCCTCTGTTCCAGCAAAATACACCCTGTGTGGCTGGTAATGGCATTGTGGCGAGGAGACTGCAGCCATCAGAGGGGCACTTGTGATCTCTGTCAGTACAAAGTGTTTTCTCCCATCCTTGCAAATGCTCAGCTGGCAGTACTGATGAGAATAAAGGAGCAGTCTAGTGTGGAGAGATGGGCAAGGGACCAATGACTGTCACAGGATCATATAATATCTCAAGCTAGAAGGGACCCATGGGGCTCATTGAGCCAATTCCTAGCTCCTCACAGTGCTACCTACAAATAAAACATATGACTGAGAGCATCCTCTAGATGCCCCTTGAACTCTGGCAGACTTGGTGCCATGACCACTCCCCCGGGGTTCTTGTTCCAGAGATCAACAATGTCTCACTGAAGAGCCTTTTCTTAATATCCAGTCTGAACTTCCCCTGACACAGCTTCATTCCATATTCTCCTGTCCTATTGCTGGTCACCAGAGAGAGATCAGCACCTGCACATCTCCTGCCTGCTGTGAAGAAACTGTAGCCTGCAGTGAGGGCACCCTTCAGCCCCTTCTCCAAGCTGAACAAACCGAGTTATCTCAGCCGCTCTTCTCAGTCTTGCCCTTGGGGCCATTCACCATCTCAGTTGAACTCCTCTGGACACACTCAATAGTTTGATGTCCTTCTTACATTGAGGAGCCCAAAAGTGCACAGGGTACCCTGCATTGGTGCAGAGCAGAGGGGGACAATCCCCTCCCTTGACCAGCTGTTGATGCTGTGCCTGGTGCACCTCAGGACACGGTTGGCCCTTTTGGCTGCTGGCCGCTGTTGACTCATATTTTATTTTCCATCGACCCAAACCCCCAGATCTCTTCCTGGGGTGCTGCTCCTCAGCCTCTCCTTCCCTAGCATGTACATGTAACCAGGACTGCTCAGTGCCATGTGGAGGTGTTTGTACTCAGGCACATGTTCCCCGCTAAGCAGGGGTTGTCACCATACAAATGTTACAAATTAAGTCTGAATCACTGGTGCTAGGCATTTGAAAAACCTTTTAGCAGAGACAAGGCTTCTAGTAATAGAAGAGCCCATTATGAGGAACATCTTCAGTCAATGAAAATGCAGGGTGAGGACGCAAATTGAGCCAGTGCACAATCAGGAACTATGGAAATTTCTCAGCAGCTCACCCAGTGCCCTGTCACACCTCCTTCCTGTGGCTTCATTAATGAGGACAGAGCAAAGCACTCATCCTTTTCCTGTATGTCACATCCATGAGTATCTCGTGCAGACTCAACATAATTCTCACTTTTCCATAACATGGGTCACATTTCTTCAAAGGGACAAAATTCATAACCTGCGACATGAACAATGGGAAGGCCTCTATAAGAATAACTCAGGATACAGCTCATTTCAAGTGTGGTGAGGGATGCAAACAGGAACAGAAAAGAAGCAGCAGATCTTTCCTTCTTTATGAGTGAAGCTCAGATTCTACAGCCAGGAAACACTGCCTGTGATACAGCAATTGGTGGGATGTGGGAGGAGGCTGAGCTCTGCCTGAGCAAAGGTCTGTTTGTTCAAACAGATTCTAAAATGTAAAAATGGTGCTTTTCACTTTCCACAGTTGCTGCCAGCTGAAGGACAGTGGTTGCAGGTGACAGGAGCTGCTGCAGGTCTGGTCACACAGCTTTCCACTGACTGCCACCCTGCAGGGCCAAAGGCTGATATCCCTCAGGGGACCCCCAGGTCTTTTAGAAATGACCCCAAGCAGGACCCATGTGGGTAGTGCTGATGATAAAAGAATCAGTGCAGGGCACAAAAGTTGCAGGCAAGGAGCATCCCTGGATATGCCTGATCTTTCTACAGTGATCCTTTTCATTACCTCATTTGCTTTTTCAGGCTCCTGCTTTCTCCTGTACAGAGTTCTGAGCAAACATTCCCTGTACTGAGTTGCTAAGAGTCAAGCAGCCAGCCTAACAGAGACACCCCAATTGCCAAACTTCTGTGGAGCTCTTCATATTTCATGTTTCATTTGGGGAAAAAAGAATCAGCCCAGGTTTTTTCATTCCTAATCTAAAGCTTTGGTTTAAGAGATAAAAACAACTAATCAAACGTAATGAGCCTTTATTTTAAGAAAAACAGCTAATTTGAAAAGCCCAGGGCTCAGTTCTGCAGTTAGATCTTGGGACAGCAGTGTCTAAAGATCTGAAATATCATAGATGGGGTCTCAGATGGTACCAAATCTCTCACAGGTTTGTGCCCAAGTGCTGATCACAGCCTAGGAATGCCTCATGGCAACTGCAGGTTTGTTCCCATAAGACCAGGTACACAGCCTAGGCTACATTTTTAAGCTTTAAAGTTTCTACACTGAACACATAAGGAATGTTTCATCCCAAGTTTTCTCTGCTTTGTCCTGTTATCTGAGACAGACAGTAACCCAATACTTTGTGTCTGGACTCCTGCACTCACTGGAGTAAACATCTGTTTCTTGTACTATGATTCATTTAATATATTATGCAGCTTGGGACACCAAATTATTTCAACACGTTCAGGCTCATGGGATTTTTCAGCAGGTGAGTGGGCCCCACTCACAAAGGCAGTGACTTTGGTGGGAGCTGGGGCTTTTAGAATGTGACCCTTTTATATATTTGTATAAATAAAAGTCTATTACTGCAAATGTTAATTAGAAACAAAAACCATGTCTGGTCTCTCACTGGCAATCCCAGATGCTGAACTGGGGTTAACAGTGGCAGAAGTGCCACTATCCCAAGCCATGGCAGGAACTCACAGGAGGGCTCTCACTTGCCTCCCAAGCAGACAGGACCTAGCAGACACCTGGCTCCATTAGTTTTATTGCTGGAGCAGATAAGGAAACCTTTTGTAATAAAAATATTTCCCAGGTGTCAGGCCAAAACACAGGCAGGTCATTGTGCCCTGTTAATGTTTGTGATAGTGAAGACTTTGAGGAAGATTGACATCACAGGAACTTGATAAAGTCTCTGTTGTGCAATAAGCATGATTTAAAAAATTTAATATGGAATATATCCATAAATATATGCAATTCATTGGCATATACTTCCTTAGCTGCATGGAGTTTTATGCAGGCTGAACAAACGATCTCTTAAAGCACTTAAACACCAGCGCTGCACCAGTGACCACTGCGGTCTCTTTTGCATACATCAGATCTAGCTTTTCCCATCTCTCTTCCTGCTAGAATGGAGAACGGAAAACTAAGGAGTCCTGGAAATGGCCACAAGGCTCAAATCCGGACCATTTGCAAAGAGTAAGTGCAGGTGAGGGGGGATGTGTGTGCACTGTTTGGTGTTGAAACGAAGCCAGGCAGAGAACGCAGCAAACATTTCATTTTCACCCGTGTCATTAAGGGTTTACAAGCAAAGTCCGAACATCTGGTATTTAACTTAAAAGAACAGACGTGGAAGTACTCAGATATCTACCTGGTCTGGTGCTGCCTCCCTTTCCTTTCCAAATGCGGCTGCTGGGAACCACCCAACCATGATCAACTTCCAGTGCTGGCCAGATAAATTGTCCTCCCAAGAAAAACGGAGATAAGATCTCTAGATAGGCTTGTTTCTTCTCTCCCTGCTATCTTTTCCCCCAAACACAACATTTGTTGTTGCAGTTTCTAGTTTCACTGTTTCCAAACACACAAAATTTATTTTAAACATGATCCAAGAGGACTCATGCCACATGTTTGAAACCTTCATTTAACTCAGAGCTGAGAGCTGAAAATACAAACAATCTTTTGCTGTTCTCAGGCCCTTCCTTGTCTTGGCACATTACAGTGCTGCTGTTATATACTACTAAAACACTGGGATTAATTGTTGTTAGGTGAATTTGTAGGGTGGAAATATGAAGAAAACTGGACTTACAACACTTGCTCTCCCCTGTATGGACATAGGTGTGCCCCTGGACCAGGAGGATGTGACCCTGCCCAGCCATCACAATGACATGAGCGTGGCAAACTCACTGTGGGTGTTGTGAGTAAAACAGCTCTCATGTGAGAGTTTGCAGGACAGCCCCTGAAACACAAACACAAGACACAAGAGGGTGGGTTATTGTGCAGGCAATCCCAGCGCTGTCACACAAATGGAAGGGACTGTTCAGTCATGTGTGCAACCCTGTAAAAATGGGTTTTGGACTCTGTTGGCAGGGAAGAAGTGATCCCACACTTCACCTCCAAACCCCTGCCTGTCTCCTAATTTGTTTTCCAGCTTGGAAACAGTGCTGAGGCTGCGGCACTGTGGGGCCATGGCAATGGGAGGGCCCAGTGGTGCTGGTGGCACAGCCTCTGTGTCAGGGAAGTGGGGCTGAGAGCACCTTTTCACCTGTCTGGTGGCCAGGAGATGTCCCAAACTGGGACAGTAAACACTACTGGCACCCCTTGTTCTTGGTGAGAGCTGTGTGGATGCTCAGTACCCTGCCACAAACCCCCAATTCCTATTCCTCTCTCCCACAACAACCTGCACTACTCTGAAGGGAAGACAAAAATGCATTCTGGTCACTGACTGGTTGCTGCGTCTCCTGGCACCATGATCTCACCAAGCTGACAAACAGCTTCTGCCATGGAAAGACTGTGGGCTGCTTGAGGTGGGTGGGAGATTAGGAGATTTGGAGATTAGATGGCAAGGCAGGAGTCTAAATTTCACAGGTGCCCAACAGAAGAAGGTGAAGGAAATGAAAGTTACAACCACAATAAAGGTATAATGGGTATAGGAGGGTTGATAAGATAAAGCAAGTTTTTTCATGGCTTATTTCCTGGCCTTGATCACTTGATACAGACCAAGATTACAGCAGTTAATGGCTCTGTCATTTGGTGAGGTTGGTCTCTGGAAATTTTGGTTGCTACTCCTCAGGTCTTTCTCCCTCACCCCTCTCTTCTGTTATCTGATGCAAAAGCAGCATTACAAGGACATAAAAGATAGTCCAATTAGAACAATTTAATCCAAAGCAAGGTAGATTGAAGTGCTTCCATAAAAGATCTTTGCATCAGAATTTTCACGATTTTATTTGAGGTCAAACAACCGCTTAGAAAGCACAGTTTCATCTCTTTAAACATTTCAGAACATATATCATAGACAGCTCTGTCTGATAAATTAATTATTAAAGATTTTACATTATCTACATTGGCAAGTTCATTAGGACCACTTCAAAGCTTCCCAGAGACTCAAAATGCCCAGGAAACAAGCATCAAACATTTTGGCTTAACCGGAAGGCTCACTCTGCTTTCTCTTATTTAACTTATTAGTCATGTATTATTCAAATGAAATAAATAGTGCTGCCTCCCGTGCTCATCCAGGCAAAGCCTTCAGCAGCCATCCACTGGCTCATTCAGCCTGGGCACGCACCAGCCATGCACCATGTCCCAGCACCAGCCCCCCATGCAATCCAGACCACCTCAGGGCTCATCCATGGGCTTAACCCTGTTCCTGCTGGCTCAGGTGGTCCTGGGATGCTTGCAGGGTTTAGACCCAGTCCCTGCAGACAGACAGGACAGCAGCTCACATGGCACAGTCACACCTGCACCTGGGACATGGCTGTTTGCTGCAGAGGTCTTGTCACCAGCACAGGCAGATGTCTGCAAAATGCTTCGTGGTCTGAAAACACTTTTTCTTACAAGATCATTACTCTTCTGGAATGAGGTTCCTATGCAGAATACACATCAGTTTGTCATTATTAATTCTACCAGGAAGGAAAGAAAATTAGTCTAAATTTTAGTGCTCAATGAGTCAGAACCAGTTAGAAGTCACCTCTGGGTACAGAAACCTTAACAATGTGGCTCTGTAATATTAGGCGCTCAGTAACAACCTAGAAGCTCTTCCAGACATCAATGTTTTCCCTTCTGTTTTCTGCTTTCTTTAGCACATTTTTAGGAGATGGGAATGCAGACTTTTTTTTACCTTTATTAAATAAAGAATTTGATGAGGAAGACAGAATGGGGGCACATTTTGGCCACCAGACAATGCAGTAAGGTGTTTTTGAGTGGTGGCTTAATTCATTTAAAATTACATAGAGACATCAATATCACATTGATAGTCTGTCCACAGTGATGCTTGTTATTTCTGCCCTGAGCTTGGTCCAAAGTAGAGAAAGTTAATAAAATTCAATCCTCCAGCTTTGTTCTCTCATGCTGGGGTTGTAGGATAGCTAAAGGAGGGATGACAGACCTGTTTTCCCACTGTAGTTGTTTTCCTTGGACTGGCTGTGGACAGGCAGGATGGCATCTCTAGACCCAGAGGAATTGGGGCAAATTCTGTGAAAATGCTGAGCTTTCCCCTGCCCTGTCCTCCCCATGGTACACTGCGGTCTGCCAGCAGCTTGATTATTTCATGCTGTGCATGCTCCCCAAGTCACACTCCCACATAGGAGAAGTATTTTTTTTTCCTCTCTATTTTATTGCCACTGCTCCCACAGCTAGCCCAAAGTGATATAATAATGATTTGCTGGAAAAAAAATAATCAAACAATTTCACTGGCACAGGCTGATTGCCTTGTGTTAAACCACTGTCCTAAATTCAAACAAACTAAAAATTCTGCAGAACAGGAGAGGAAAAGGCATCCCCACTTGGAGAGCTGGAAAGGCACATGACAAAGATTTGAATTGTTTCGGACTGATCCTTCCCCCTTTGCTGGGCTGGTGCACAGCTCCAGCAGGTGCAGATTTCCACAACCCTCTATTAAGAGCCACAGCCAAATTCAAAATCTAACCCCAAATTATTATTATTATTATTATTGTGAGTCAGAGGAGGCTGAAAAGACCATTTCACAACCCTGATTGGATTCAGCTGCAGAGTTCACCATCGGCAAATGATCTCCATGATCATCGTGCCAATGTTGCAGTGCTTTCAAAATATCCTGACACGTGCTTTAGTACGAGCATCGCTGGATTCTGGCTGGTTTCCAATAAATGAATCTTCTCAGCAAATATTCTGCAGGGTGAGCATAATGTGGTCTGTAACACAAATGCAAAACACGGCTGTATTTTACCCTGAGGGGGACACTGATGTGTGATGATCTAAATGGGCCTTTTTGGTCCAGACTGCCACGATTGTAGGAGTCCCTTGTGAGCAAGGCTGGAAGATAAGGTGAAAATAATCGGGAAACAGCAATTAGCTTCACCCAAGGAGGTTAATGAGGAAAGAAATCTTTGTAATAACAGTCCTGGTCACCAGCCTCTCCATCCTCTCTCTCCTGTCACTCCTCAGGGACAGTCTGCAATCCCAGCCCCATCCAATGACCCTTCCCAATGCTGGGATGCTGGTTGCAGGACAGACCTTTTATTCTCTTCTGTTGGATTACAAGTTTTGCTGTGCTGTGTTATGCCCTAGATTGTATTCCAGAGATCTGCAATGTGGAGAACATCACAGTTGCTGGCTGGGGCTGACTGCAGGGGAGCTGGAATTGTTGAGCCTGGAGAACGGTCTGAGAGAAAAAGGAGCCAGAGCCTTTCCAGATGTGCACAGCAAAAGGTCAAAGGGCAGGCTGCAATGAGGAAAATCTGCTTGGGTATCAGAAAGAAACCTTTTTGCTCCATGGTCAGCACTAGCACCAGCTGCCCAGAGTGGCTGTGCTTCTCCTTTCTTGGAGATACTCAAAACCCAGCAGGGCAGTCCCTACACAACCTGCTATAACTTTGAAGCTAGCCTTGCTTTTAGCAGAGGATTGGACTGGAGACCTTCAACAACCCACCGCTGCAAGCAAACCCCTCTTGCCTGGACACAGTTACAAAGCAGAATTTTTCTTTTGTTGTAGCCTTTCTTGGTGGTGATCTTCTCTTGGTGGTGTTCTTCTCATTTGTCAATGTCTGCATTTCTGGAACAGCCTCCTGTTTCTGTAAGCAGGGTTCACTTACAGCCCACCTGTAAAAAACTGCTGGCGCAGAACAGAGTGGTGGAAGGTGTTTTTTTTAGGGAGCGTGCAAGGCAAATGACCAGATTTTCATAAAAACACAGAATAGTTTGAGCTGCAAAGGACCTTAAATGTCATCTAGTGTCAACCACGGGCGCTGAACCAGGTTGCTCAAAGTCCCATCTAGCCTTGCCTTGAGTATTTCCAGGGCTGGGGCACCCACAACTTCTCGGGGCAATCTGTTTCAGTGTCTCACCACCCGCACAGCACAGAATTTCTTCCCAATACCTCATTTCAACCTGTCCACCAGTTCGGTGGTGCAGGCGCCGCTGTGACCCCGCAGCCTCTGCGGTCCTGCCCCGGCTCCTTCTCCGCCCGCCTCGGGCAGCTCCCGAACGCCGCGGCCCGAGGCCGCCGGGGCGCGCAGGGCGCGGAGCGGGGCGCACTCGCTGAGCGGCCTCAATCCCTCCTCCAGGCTGGGCTTTTGGAAGTTTACGAGGGAAGCGGATGGCGGAGGCGAGCGCAGACCGAGGTGTGGGACAGGCGCTTCCCCCGCTCCGGTCCCTCCCCGCCGGCTGCAGCGCACGCGGCTGCCCCAGGCTCCACACCGGCTTCCCCTCACCCGGGACACGGAGCCCCGCGCCCCGTCCGGGCACCGCCGGCGAGGACAGCGCCGGACACCGGGCGGGAGGGGACACGCGGTCCCGCAGGGCTCAGCCGGGGAGCCACGCCGGGCAGCGCGGCCGTGGCCGTGGCGGCG
>VZTX01031703.1:0-17367 GCA_013400915.1 Pardalotus punctatus | reverse complement strand
GGGGGGACGGGGGACGGGGGACGACCGGACACAGACATACACACAGAAACATACACAAACACACACACAGAGACACCGGGGGTGGGGCTGGTGCCAGGGGCAGGAGCCGCCCCCAGGTGTGGGGCCCCGATAACCCTTGTGCAGGGCTGTTTACAGCCCATCTCAGGACCCCGGGAGCACGTGGGGCTCTTATCTTCATCCCCAGCTCCATCCTGGGGCACAGGGCCAAGGGAGGGAGGGGTACGGGGCACCTGGGGCCCCCACACTATCCCAAATCCCCAGAACCACAGCAGCACTAGCATACAAAGGAAATCTTTATTGAGTCCGAGGTAGCAGCAGTGACAGGGGGCCCAAGGGCAGTCCCCAGGGCCCCTGAGCAGGATGGTGTCCACACCACTACAGCAATGGAGGCAAAGCTGAACACTGCAGAGCCTGCAAAAGGGATACCCCACAGCGCCCCAGCCCTTTGTTCCTGCGCAGGCAAGGACCTTCCCCCAAGAACTCACAGCCAGGGGATCATTAAAAGTGAGAAAGTGGCCCCCAGTAACTGCTTATCTACAGCTACAGCAGATCAGGGGGGGCACCTGGGGGCAGATACAGCCACGGCCGTGCACCCCCCACACTGTTAGCGCCAAGACAGTTATATTAAAAAAAAAAAAAAAAGATACTTCAGTGACAGCATTATGCGCAGATGGGCGCAGTCCCAACCCCACAGCAGGCAGCCTCAATGGCTCCTCCAGGGAGGGCAGCAGTGGGAAGCAGGAACAGTGGGAGCCCTGGTGCCCTCACACCTACAGGACAGCAAACTTGAAGACAGCCATGATAGCAGCACTAATGAGGCCGGAGATGGGGACTGTGACAAACCACGCCATGAAGATGTTTCGGAAGAGGCGCCAGTCCACTGCCTTCCTGGAGCGCAGCCAGCCCACCGAGACCACTGAGCCCACCTGCCCAAAGAGTCAGGGCCCAGCTCAGCACCAGAGCAGGCATCTACATCCCTCTAACATGCACTCCTTCACCCCCAGCCCAGAGCCCTGGGTCCTGATCGAGCCTGGGGGGAGCTCACAGCACAGGCAGGGAGTGCAGGGCAAGGAGTTGCCACCCCAGAGCAGGGACAGGAACAGGACCCTGCAGCACTTGGGTTCCCATACCCTCTTGACAAAGCCCAGGGGACCATGAAAGGAGTTTTGTTCTCCCATCATCTCCAGAGTGCCCCAGGGACCCACCCCAAGCCTGGGCAGCTGCTGCCACCTCACATTGAAATGCAAGCGGCAGAGCTGGGAGCTGACAGTGGCCAGCAGCCCAGAGTGGGGCCTCCCACACAGCTCAACCATTCGAGCACCAAGATTCAGGAACACTGAGCTCACACTGAGCCACAGCCATGCCCCTGCCACCCCTCCTACCTTGCAGTGTGTTGTGCTGATTGGGAGGCCAACATTGGAGGCAATGACCACCGTCAGTGCTGATGCCAGCTCAATGCTGAAGCCGCTGCAGGGACAGAGCTGCAGATCAGAATAGGAGCACTGGATACCCCAAAACACCCAGTGGGTTCAGCTCAAGGCAGCACAGCTTGGCTTTCCAGATGAAACCCCCCAGGATGCAGCAAGGTGTTGGAGACATATACACCCCAGCTCCACCACTGAACCCCCCCCCAAGAGAGAAGGGAGGGGGGCTCCTGGAGCAGAATGCAGCTCTCAGGCTGCCTGGAGCCTCCCTTCTGCTCCATGGCAGCCCTTACCTGGATGGTGTGATGGGAGTCAGGTCCTTCCCCATTGTCTGGATGACTCTCCTTCCCCAGACCCACAAGCCGATGCAAATCCCTGCACCCCCATAGAGCAGCAGCCAGATGGGAGTTGCCACCTTGGTAGCCACATCACCCGTCTGATAGACCAGGAAGAGTGCGACCAGGGGCCCAATGGCATTGCTGGAAGAGAAATGGGATCTGGTCTAGAGGGCCAGAGGCTTTTGGCAAGATGGAATATCCCTGGAAGTGTTCAAGGCCTGGCTGGATGGGGCATGAAGCAACCTCAAGAGGAACAGGTCCATGGCAGGGGTTGGAACAAGATGATATTTAAGATCCCTTCCAACCCAAACTATTCTGTGATTCCATCATCCTGTGAGCTAGTGCCCCAGCTAGCAGCACCCCCTGACTCTACTGACCTGACATCATTGCCACCATGAGCGAAGGAGCCAAAGCAGGCCGTGAGGATCTGCAGGAACTGGAAGAGTAAGGACACCTCAGGCTTGTCCTGGTCATGCCACTCTTCCAGGGAGCTGCTGCTGCCCTTGCGGTCACTGGTACCCAGCTCTGCCTGGGCAGTGTTCAGGTCCACATCTGCAGCCGGGTGGACATCCGCCACTGCATTGCAGTAGCTCGTGTAGCTGTCCATGCGGACCCTCTTCTTAGTGTCCGCCACAGACCAGCTCAGCTTCTCCCCCTCCTCGCTATCCCTGGCACGTAGCGAGTCCAGGGGCATGCCACAGATGGCCATGGTGTAGGAAGTGTAGCTGTTATTGCGCCGCAGAGGTTTGTCCCCTGAGTCCCCCATGCAGTCCCCCATCTTGGCCAGGTGCAGCTTGTGCAGCAGCTCCTTGTAGAGGCCAGAGTCCTTGTGCACAGTGTGGTACTGGTATTGCCCACCTGAGCTCAGCTGGTGGCCCACTGCCTGGGTCAGGTGGACCAGGTTGCCATTGGGCAGCCGCACAGCTCCTGCCAGTGGGGACAGTGGATAGAAGGGTTAGCACCAAGGGGTGAATGGGGTTGGGGAGGTCTTACTACCCCCTGCACCACCCCCTGCTACTCACCGCTGACAATGCTTGTTTCCTTCAGGTCGAGGCTGGGAAGCCTCTCCTGCTCCGGGGCCTCCTCCAGCTCCCCCAGGTTGAAGGAGACCATCCTCTCCTCCACTGCTGCCCGAAGGGGGATGGCCGACCCTGCATCAGCAGCAGGGCCCTTGACATCGCCCAGGGGCACCTTGGCCTCCTCTTGCTCCTCCTTGGGGCCAACATTCTTCTCCATCAAGGGGCTTTCAGAAGGACTTGATTTTATCTCTCCTGTGAAGGGGGGCAGCTGCAATCAAACCCCTTCCCATCACTGCACCCAATGCCAGCAGCAAGCCCACACCACTTGCCAGATTTATGGCAGCCAAATAAGATTTACAGCTCCCCCACCATCCTGAACTTTGGAAACTGCTGGGCAGTCACACCTTGTCCTGGGCACAACAGCCAAACCATCTAAACCAGCTCATCTCCTATTTTTAGACACTCCCACCCACACGGGGTGTGGTGAGCACCATTATGGGGCTTTTATGTCAGTAAATGTCTAGTGCAGAGGTTCCTCTTTGGGCCATGTTTGTCCCATTCGTGTGGGCAGTGGGATGCTCTGGACCCACTTCTGGAGTGCCTGTGACCCCTGGAGCTGACAGAAAGGCACCCAGAAGAGCCCAGCTCCTCTACCAACCCAGCAGCTCCAGCCTGGGCGCCTCTCCAGCTTCCACTGGTGGGTAACAAACCCAAACAGGAGCTGGTCTCCACCTCCCAAAGGCAGCCTGGTTTCCTGTCCACCCTGAGAAGCCAAGCCAGCAGCACCCAGCCCTGGAAGCTGAGGCTGTTTCTCCACCTCTACCAGGAAAAGCATGTTTTCTCCAGGTGAAAACATGAGGTCAGCTCCTTCAGACAACAACCCAAACCACCTTCTTGTGACAAACATGACCATTTCCCTGTCTCTTTGTTTGCTTTATGGGCTGGGTTGGGGTATCAACCCTTCATCCTGGCATCCAGTCCCAGTAGAACTGTCTCCTTCTGCATGCCCACCTCCTCCCAGGGATGCTGTGGGCAGGCAGGGAGCCTGTCTGGCACCTCACCTCGCAGGTGTTAAGTTGAACAGCTGGCAGATTGTCAAGAGCAGCCATAAAGCTGTTAGTCACACCCCAATTACACCAGCATAACAAGGACATCCCCTCATCACCAACTCCTGAGGCCCCAGCTTGCACCCATCATTGATATTCAGGACCACATGCAGTTCCAGGCACTGCTCCGGAGGCAGAGCTTAGGGCTGCTCCTTTGGATGACTTTCAATAGAATGGTTTGGGTTCTTTTGCTTACAGGGAAAGGATTTCATCAGCTTTAAACTTGTGATCTGCATCAGCCAGGCCAAGGATTGCTCAGCACGTATGAGAAGATTAAAGGTTACAACAGGCACATTGTCTCTTGCCTTCTCTCTCCTCTGTTAGTGGGACCAGCTGTCTGATACTGCCCACAGCTCCAGGAGAGATCACCCTGCAGATCAGTCAGCCCCAGACACTGCTCAGCAGCACAACAGCTGCTCCTGGGGTGGGGGGGGGGGGAGTTCAGGTGCCTGGGTTGGGAACAGGCAGAGCCCAGTGTGGTGAGTGCCCCAGTGACTCAAAGCAGGTTTAATCCCTGAACAAAGATGAAGATTCTGCTAATAACAGCCCCACAGCTAATGGGATCTCTCACTGGGAAGAGAAGTCAATTAGCCAGAGCATGCCCTTCCCCGAGGATTGCAGAGGGATGCGGTACTTACGGTCAATTTTCTTCTTCATTCTCGGACATACAAAGAACCAGACGACAAGAGCACAGACAACAGCACTCCCCGCCGAAATTAGGAGGATACCCCACAGAGGAAGTTTGTCAAAGCCCAGCACTAGGAAATAAAACAATGGATCTTTGAAAACCTCTGGGCAAAACCCTCCTCAACACATGACTTTGGTTTTCCCAGTCATAGGACTCCATCACCTGCAATAGTTCTGAGCTAATCCACCTGCCAGGGAGAAACATTGCCAGGAAGGCATCACCGACCACACCAAGACCCCAGGTATGCTCTCTAAGCAGCCCCATGGGTCACATCCCCATCGGCAGCTGACCCTTCACAGCCCCTTCACCCAGGCAAAAGCTGTAGGGAGTGGTGCATGCCCCAGGCTCCACACAGCTCTTGTCTCCTCATTTGCTGCAATGTCAAAGGAAAAAACACCTCCCAGTGTGGCTGCTGCAGCACCCATGCCGCTTCCCTGCCTGCTCTGGAGAGCACACAGAAGCTTGGGCTGCTCCCACCGGTGCTCACCAGCCCCTCCAGCTGCTGGGGAGGGCAGCTCTTCTGCTCCAGGAGTCAATGGGAATTTAGGCTTCATGGCATCTGATATGATACATGACCCATTTAGGAGCATTCTCACAGGCAGCCTGACTTTGAGCAGAGGACTGGCATCACACAACGCCAGGTAGGGCATCAGGTGCTTGTGATTAGCCAAACCCTGCATTTGCTGCTGCAGGCAGTGACTTACAGCTCCTAAAGCAGCCCAGACACCTCACCCAGGCACAGGTCTGCCTGCAAACCCTGCGCTCAAGCAACGTAGAGCACACTCAGCAGTTCAGGGCTCAGGATAAACACAGATCCACTTTGGACATGCCAAGTGATCAAGTGATTTTGGAGCAGCCCTGGTGCCCCCAGCAGCACTACTGCAGGCCTGTCCTCTCCCCCATGTTGAAGAGCCTGGGGAAGGGGAAGCTGACATCCCTTCAAAAATTTTTCCAGCCACTGTTTACAGAGCAAACCCCACCAAAGCCAGCACTGCCTGCCCACATCCCACCTCCAGTGGCTCCTCCACAACAGGAAACCCACACTCACACCAAAAAAACAGCTCAGGCCGAGTCATCCCGGCAAACAGCAGAGGGGAAAAAGCCTCTGGCTCCACAGGCAAATCCACCTGCCCCTGCTGAGCTCTCTCCTAGTCCTGCCTGTGACCTGTCCCCTACAACACAGCATATCTCAGTTCAGCTTTTCCAACTGAAGCTCAGACTCTGCAGCACAGGGGCCAGCTCTTCTTGACAGGAGTAATTAGCTTGTTTTTAGGGACAAGATGAATCAGGAGGCATGGCCCCCATCCCTGCTCCTAGCCCCATTACTGGCAGCTCAAAGAGTCTCTTCAGCAGCCAGCAGATACCTGAGTTTTAGCACAGGTAAGAGAAGGGAAGGGGTAGTCATGCTATTGGGAAGTCTGAGAAAGGTCTGGAGGAGTTTAGTTTGAGCAGGTCTCTTTGGTTGGGCAACTACCTAGCCCAGACAGTGCAGGCTAGCCTGCCACCTTCTGTAACCGGCACAGGCCAGCCGCCTTCTAGGAGATCTCAGCCCTGTAAAGCAAAAAAGGGGTAAATCGTGCATTTAATGGAGGCTTTAGAAAGAAGTTCAAAATTCAGGTTCAAGTATTCTGCTGTGCACTTACAGGGTGCCCCAGTGTACATGATGGAGAAGAGGTTGATCCCCACAGTGCAAGCATAGAAGACAGGCAGAGCTCGCAGGCCATTGGGAACAGGATCTGCCTGGAAAACACAATATCAGTGCTGTAGAGAGGTAAACTGGGGGGCTGTGCGGCAGCCAAGGGGCAGCATAGCAACAGATCCTTTCCAGAAGGGGTTTGTGCCCTCAGTCTCCTACAGATGGCAGCTCCAATACCCTTTAGGGAACAACCCACAGTCAAACGTCCCCCAGCTGGGAGGGCAGGAAGTAGCCCAATACCTGGGTCCCCCAAGGCTACCCAGAGAGCCAGGGCAGGCCTAGGTGACGGTTCCAGCACTCCCAAGCCTGTAACAACTCATCTCTACCTGGCTTCTGAGCCCTTTCCCTTGCTCCCCAAACTGCCATCTCTATGTACATTTCTCTTTCAACTCCCCAGGAACTTTCAAAGCTTTTGCCTCTTTCCAGCTGACTTGGACAAAATAAAAAGTCCATTACCCAAACAGGAGCTTATTTGACCACATACCTGGCCCTCACCTCAGCAGCAGGAGCATTTAATCCCCACTGCTGCCCAGCAATTCGGATTTGGCATCAGGACAAACACACCAAGCCTTCCTGAATGCCAAGCAGCACGGAGCAACTGGACTGCTCACCAGAATAAAGCATGACAGGGCCAGCCCCACTTTGGGAGGCTGGTTACACAAGGTTACTGTGACAGTGGTGACACTGAGCTGTTTTAAAGGGCTGCCAATGATAAGATCTTAACATTTATTGAATTGCTAGAGGGAAAACCTAAAGGAATTTAACCTCAGATATGCAGAAGAAAATGCTGGAGTATCTCTGCATAGCTGGGGTCCCAGGTGGAAGGAATGGCCCTCCCAGCTGAGGATCACCACCTTCACAGGCAGCCTACCCCAAGGGAAAAAAAAATCCTTACACCAGGATTTTTGAAGAACCCAAGTGAGACCTCTGGTCTTATCAATTCTAGGCTACTTCACTAGAGGCAAACAGGGCTGTTCCTACTGAGGCCAGACAAGACAACTCCCATGTTTCAGAGGGGAGATGATGCTCCAAAACCGTCCAGGTCCACTCTGTGGAGTGGCCACAGGCCCCATTTTCTCACCTCATCAGCTCCCAAAGGGCTGCCCTGGTGCCAACACACACTCCAGGATGTGCCAGAAGAAGCCCCGGTGACCACAAGCCAACCAACAAGTCCATTGGGAGCAGCCAAGAGCCCCAAAGTATCAGAAAACAGGGCAGATAGCCCTTACCTTACAGAGGATGAACTTCTGGACAAGGAAGAACAGGATAGCAGACATGATGCCCGAAAGAAGAGGTGAGATGAACCAGGACAACACTAGAAAGGGGGAGGCACAATCAGCATCCTGCTGCTGAAAAAGGAAGCCCAGGGACATATGGGGGCCATGGCTGGAGTCATCCTTCCAGCTGGACTTACCAATCTTCAGCAACTCAGACCACTTGACACCTTCTTGCCCTTGGGCTACCAGTGAGAAGCCAATAGTTGCTCCAACGATGCAGTGGGTACCAGAAATGGGGAGCTTCAAGAATGAAGCCATCAGTTGCCACACAGCAGATCCTGGAGAAGAAGCAGCCTACTAAGAAAGCCATCACCAGGGCACCCTGGGACATACTGCCCCTACATTGTGACCTCCCCGCTACTTACCAGACATGGCACTGATCGAACCTGCCATCAGCAGCTCCTGTGTGAAGTTGTACATCTCTACATCAATCAGCCCCTTCCGGATGGTCTCACTGACCTTGGCTCCCAGCAGGACAGAGCCCACCGTCTCGAAGATGCTAGCCAGGATGCAGGCCTGTCGCAGGGTCACCACCCCCGAGCCCACAGCCGTGCCAAAGGAGTTAGCCACGTCGTTGGCACCAACAGAGAAGGCCAGGACGAAGGCAATGATGAAGCCCAGGACCAGCATCCACAGGAAGTCAGCCATGGGGGCGGTGGGCACCACAGGGGTCGGTTCCATGGTGGGGCAGAGTGATGGGTTAATAAATTAGGTACAAAATTAAATAGAGAGATTACTATAGGGCTTGGATGGGCTGCGACGTCCTACGGGCCCGTCGGTCGCAGGAGCTGGAGGCTGGATGCCGCGCCATGGCCTGCGCCGCTCTTCATCCTGCGGGAAAGACAGAGCTTAGCGCGGTGAGCACCGGATACCGGCCCTTCCCGCCGCCGGTAACGGCCGCTCCCGCACGCACCACCGCCCCCTCCCGCCGCCATGCGTGTGTGTGTGTCCGCCCCCGCCCGTCACCTCCGCTCACCGGCTGGGCCGAGCCGAGCCGAACCGAACCGAGCCGAGCCGAGCCGAGCCAAGCGGGAAACCCCAACCGCGGCCCCGCTTCGCTGCCGCTCGAGCCCCGCTCCGGTCGCAGCCGCTCCCCAGCAGCCCCGTCCGCCCCCGCCGCCCGGACTGATACAGCCACAGCGCTCGGCGCGCTTTAACACCGCCCTCCACCCGCCACGTGACTGCAGTCCCGCCCCGCCCGCCAGGGTCCGGCACCGCCCTCGCTGGCTATTGGCCCGCTCGCCGAAGGAAAGGGCGGGGCTGCACTGCCATTGGGTAGCGCCGAGAACGGCTCCCGGGCCAGCCCCGCCTCTCCGCACGGGCACCGCCCCTGGGAACCACGTGCGCGCTCAGCGGCCCCGTGGGGCGTAGGGACAGCGGTGCCGGCACGAGCACGGGAATGGCGCGGCCCGGCACCGGCACCGGCACCGGCACCGGCACCGACCCCGACCCCGACCCGGCCCTACACAGATCGACACCGGCACAGACCGGTAGCGGCAACAGCCCAGCCCGGCAGTGCGCTGGCTCGACTTTGGAACGGCCCAGCACTGGTATGGCACATCCTGACGCACATGTGTGCTCTGCCCTGGCACCGTCTGGCTCAGCCCTGCACGGCTGTGGCCTTGACTGGGCTCGGGCACGTCTGGCACGGCTTGGCACGGATGTGGGCTCTGCTCTGGTGTGGCACGGGCACAGCCTCGCACGTGTGAGGGCCCAGGCTAGGCTCCAGCACAGCCCGACACAGTTTGGCATGGATGTGGGTCCATGTGGGTCTGGCCCATATGTGGCACGGCTCTGCTCAGCTCCAGCATGACCAGCCTGTGCCATGCACAGAAACGGTACTGCACCAGCCCAGGCGGGCACTGAGCTGCTGACCACTGTGCTGGCACTCCAGTGTGGCTCAGTCCCACTCCAGCTCTGGAGTGCCAGCACACGTGGACTTGTGCCTGCACTGGTTGAGACCAGCACCTAGCAACAGCACCAGCCCAGGCACGAGCCCACCACCACTGGCCTCACCAAAGACCACACATGGGGACTGAAACCAGTCCCCACCAGGACCAACCATGGCACCAGCATCCACAGCTGAGTAGTGGCAGCTTAGGGGACCCTGCAGGGTCCCAGGAGTTTCCCAGGAGTTTCCCAGGAGGTCCTGCTGGGTGTTCCCCAGCACCTCCAGACTGGATGATATGGGGGGGGGGGCGGTGAACTCCTGCACAGAGCTGATGTGCAGCCCTCAGTGAATATCTGTGCACACACAGCCCCCATATGCACATGCTGGGGGCACACGTGTGCCCTGAGCGGGGTGAGCACCAGTGCTTGTTCCCATCTTGGGGTGATCATTGCCCAGCAGGAACCATGGCTCAGTGGGCAGAGGCCACAGGCAGCCCCAGGGTAGCGGATCAGCCGGTACAGGAAGCTGGGGTGTCCGGCCAGGGGTTGTGCCGCCACACGGGTCAGCAGCTGGGGGCCTGCCATGGCTGGGCCATTACAGGCCATCGCGTCATGGGCACACTAGTGACAAGAGGTTGCAGGTCGCACCTGGCGCAGGGGGGAAGTGTCCAGGGTGCCCCAGCCCTGCTGCATTGCTGGCCCTGTGTCACCCGGCCAGAGTCCATCCTGTGTCCCCATGGGCCCTGTGTCCCAGGCCACGTGCAGCACAGGGTGCGCAGAGCCACAGCATAGCCCAGGCTGGACCTGAGGGGTGAGGAGGGATGTGTACCTGGAGCCTGGGGACCCCTTGCCACTCTCTCCAAAGCAGTAGCAGTGGATGACCCCACACCCTTACCCTGTCCCCTCCCCACATTCCTGTCACCACTGGGTGTCCCCATCTGCCCTAGCTGTGTGAACTGAGGAGTAAACTGAGGCAGGAGTCCCTGGATGAAGCTGGGAGGAGATCCATGTCCTGGGCCCCCAGGTCTCATAACCTTGTATCCCCAAAGCTGAGAAGGGATCCAGGTGTGTCTACACCTCTGCAGGGGTAGAAGCAGGTCTGGGGAGCAGTACTGGGCATACAGGGTGCAGCAACAAGCACATGGGCTGCAGCAGAGTATGTGGGATGCAGCACCAAACATGGGGCACAATACAAAGTGTGCAGGTGTGTGGCCAAGTGTGGAAGGTTGTAGTGCTGAGCAAATAGGGGTACAGAGCCTTGCACATGGGGAGCAGCATTGGTCACATGGGTGCAGCGCTGAATGGATGGGGTGCAGGGCCAGGAATGTGCTGGGAGGGAGCAGTCTAGGGGGCCTTTCAAGATGCCCCCAGGCCAACACGTTTCCGGTTCCCAGCACAGGGAGGGGATCCTTAGACCTTTGTCAGCTCCACTCTTACCCCTCCCACTCAGCAGTGGGACTGTGACACTGGAGGCACTTAAAGCAGTGAGGCTGCACTCTGGGAGCTGCTGGGAAACACCCTGGGAAACACTCCAGCCTGTGGCCATCTCACATATAGACCCACAGGCTACATCCCCCTGCCCCACTAACACCAGTAAGTCTGTAACTCCTGCATTGGAAGCCTTTGATGGATGCTGAGCCTGCCCCAAAATCCACCTGCTTGGCATCAGCACTCCCAGTCCTCGTGCTGGCTTTGATCTGCAGGTCCCTGCATGTGCCCTGGTGTTCAACAGGATCACTGGGCATCCCAACACTCACTGGCACACTGTGGACCTCTTAAGTGTCACTAGCAGTCTCTGGGAACCCCCAGCACCCCAGCAGTTGGCCCTCCTGCTTACCCTGGCTCCACTCCTGACCTATCCTCTTATTTCATGTTGTCCTACTCTGTTGTTAATTGGTAATAAATTAAAATTAATTTTCCCAAGTCAAGTGTTTCGCCCATGACTTAACTGCTGAATGATCTCTCTCTCTCCTTACCTCACCCCAGAAGTTGTTCACTGCTCACACCCCTGCCATATGTGCCCACATTGCCCCTCCCTGCACACCCAGAGCACACCACTTCCCCTCCAACACTGCTCTGGCCCCCCAGCCAGCTTGCAGCTGCCCTCTTTCCCCAGTGCCTATTCACACCTCTTTCCTCTGCCCTCCATGTCCACTCTGACCCTCCATTTCTCCTTTGCTCATGCCCAGATCTCTTTTATTCACCAGTCTGGATCACTTGTGTCATTTCCTTTTCTTCTTGGGATGCTCAGAGTCCTTTCCTTCTCTCTGTGCATGCTGACATCTCCTCCACAGACCTGAGCGCCAAGGGGTCTCTACTTGCCCCTGTGTCAACCCTGTTAAAATCCCCTCAGGCATGGCGATTCCACCAAACGATGTCCTCAGATCAGAGCCTTCCCCACAAGCCCAATGGACACCCTAAGGCATCTATGTGCACACAGAGGAGGTTGAGATGTCCTGCCACCTTCTGCAAGTCCCATTACTGGCAGAGGAACTATGGCTCAAAGGGATGGGCTCTCCAGGGTGGAAAGGTAGGGCCAGACACCACATTCCTCCTCTTCCACCTTCCCTGGCAGCTCTGCGTGTCTCCAGCCTTGCCAGAATCTCTCGTGCTTGTGGTGGCAAGAAGCTACGATGGCGGTGAAGTATTCCCTCTGGGCCCTGGCTGAGCCCCAGCCTCTACCCAGGGACCTTCACAGCCCTGCATGGCATCACCCAGGTGTCTCTTTGGCACTGCCAAAGCAGGGATGGCTGGGTGCACAGGCATAAGGAGGGCAGATCAGGGATGTCACAACAAGCAATGCCAATCTAAGGGCTCTGGAGCCCTCTAGTACCACTGCCACTGTCCACTGGCAAGAGTTTAGAAATTTGGCAGAAAACAAACACCCTTGGGTTCCAGCTGGTCCTGAAAGATCAGAAGGGTTGTGGGCAGCTGGTCTAAATTTCAGAGTGTCACCAGCTGGGCACTGTAAGTGCGGCCACATTCCATGGGAAGTTACACGATCCAGATTAATTAATAGTTTGGTTTATTGGAGCAACAGGAAAGCAGATTCAGAATAAATGCATGAACTACAGAGTGTTAATATGTCGTGACAGAAGGTATCAAACAGAAATCAATATATATAAAATATCCCTGGGCCTGTGTGTTGCTGTGGGTTGGGAAGCATTCAGTGCCTATTCTGGATGGCAGCCAGACACAGGGTCCCTGTGGCAGAGCTCCACAGGGGATGCCTGCACAGGCAGCCCACTTTTTCCTGGTGTCCCAGTACTGGGATGGAAAAAGCCCAGTCAAGGTCTGCCCCAGCTCACTCAACTGGCTCCTTTCCTCGCCATGCATTTCTATCACTGGCAAAGGTATTAGTGAAAATAAACTTGAATCACGTTGTGGATAAAGTTGAAAGGGACAACAGTGGGGTCATCTGGTCCCACCTCCCTCGTCAAGCAGGGTCATCCAGAGCACATTGCACAGGATTGTGTTCAGACAGTTCTGGAATATCACAAGTTGGGGAGACTCCACAGCCTGGGCAATCTGTTCCACTGTGCAGTCACCTGTTCTTCCTCATGTTCAGGTGTAATGAATACGAATTTGCGAAAACACAACAAAGTGCGATGTCCGGGTCACTGTATTGCTTGCAGCATGGATAATACTTATAGTGAAAATCAAATTAGAATCAATTAGAATCAACCAGAATCAATGGCAAGTTAGATTCAGTGGCACTGTGGTGGCCCCTGCACCCCCTCAGTACCCAGGGGACCTCCAGGCCCTACAGTGGCACCCATGGGAATTTGCTGCCAGTCTAACCCAGCTGATTGTGTTGCTGATCTTTATTTATACACCTGCAAATATTCTGCGGGCTTCTGTCCGGCTGTCTGGGTGCTCTTAACTGGCTCTGGAAGCTACGAGGTGCCTGCGGAGAGAGGAAGCTGCTGAGGCCCGGCCAGGGCATGGGGTGGGTGTGAGGGTGCGTAGCAGCGCTGGGCGCCCCATGGCCTGTGGGCAACCAGCTGCACAGGGGAGCTGTGGGCACAGAGGGCTCTGGTCAGAGCACGGGGTGCCAGCTCACAGCACCAGTCTCCACAGTGACTTACAGGGCACCCAGAGCACCAGAGATCGAAATGCCTCATGCTACCCAATACTGGTTTGGCAACTCCCCTCCACTGCACCAACTCACTTTCTCCTCTTCCTGCATGCGTGGAGCACACAACACAGCACCATTCCCAGCAGCACTGAGCCAAGGACTGCCACAACGCCTTCTATGCAGTACTTCTGGAAAGTATCAGCATCCACAGCGTTTGTGTCTGCCCCGTCATCCACAGCACTGGTGGGTCTCCTGCTGACAGCACTGTTGAGGCTCAAGCTGTTCACACCTGAAGCAACAACTGTGCATGTTAGTGTGTCCTGCACACCTCTGACAATCTCCCGGGAGGGCTGACATTGTCAGCAAATGTTCTTTCCCACTTCATTATCATATCTGAATGAGGGAATATCCTGTGGCAGCAACATATCTGTGGCTTCAGTAGAAACCAAGGAAACTCCCAAAGACCTTGAAAGTCCATGCTCTCTGGACCCTCTCTCTCCTCTCAGCTTAGTTTACACTTTGGAGTGGCCACAATCCAGTTCTTCCAGTGTCTGGCTTTGCTTCCTGTTTGAGGGAATCCTTCACATTTGCCCACAATGTCTCTTTTGCTCTGGCCAGGGATGATGTGACTAGGGCAGACACAGTCCGCAGGACTCAGCTGGAGATACAACTGGCAGTAGAGGCTCTGGACCACCCTTGCAGCTCACTAGTACCCTCAGGGCATGACATGGAGGGTCCCTACAAGTAGGGTCCGAGGTGTGTGTGTGGGGGGGGGGCTATGGTGTGCCCCTACATGCACCTGAAACCTCCGCTGCCCCATTGTGCTGGTTAAGAGTAACCTGTACGCACCTCCTAGTATCATCCTCAACTCCCTCAGGATTTCATGTAGCACTTTGGATGTCTCCAGGGAAGGCTGTCCCCTTCCATCTTGATACTCTGAGCCTTAATGGAAAGAATAAAGTTGTGTTTCCACCCCAGCAAACCCTGGAAGCAACACTCAGGCTATGTAGTCAGTCAGGACTGACCAGTGACTCCTGCAGTGCCAGGGGAGTTCCAGTGCAGGGTCCAGCCAAGAAAGTGGGAGAGCCTACCCTGTGCCCACAGCTGCAACCAGACCCCCCCCAAGGAACTCCCCTCATACCCTGGAGTACCACCTGTCCTGACAGAACAACAGAACAGGGGAGAGGATCATGGAAGAACACAGCACACCCAGGCTTTGCTCCCTGTGTCTGGGGATCCTTCACATTTGCCCACAATTTCTCTTGCACTTGCCCATCTTCCCTTTTGAGGCTTGGTGGGTGCTGCCCTGGATGGAGACTCTCTGATGCTGAAGGATATTGCTGTCCCCCTGGACAGGACGCAGAGGGCTGGACAGAGAGCACGGGGGGAGCGCAGCTGTTTGGCCAATCACCCCTTGAAGTGAGATGGACAAAACCCATCCCTGTGTCAGGGAGAGCCACCCTCAGCTCTCCCTCCCCAGCCCAGTACCCATGCCCCAAGCAGATGCAGCCAGGCCCTCTCAGGAAACACCTGAACGTTGCTCTCCCTTGTTGCTTTTTCTCCAGTAAGGGCAGCATTTGCCTGCCCCCAGTTTTCAGGACTCGTCTCCCACTTACAACCCCTGGCAGGACTGCTCAGTGCCTAGATAATTTTGAAAGCATTCCTATATCCCAGCATGGGGGCCTTCCCTGGGATTGGCCAGCACTGTCAAGGATCAGGGAAAAGTAAACCTTCAGCATGGATCAGGTACAGAGTATGCAGGAGGACAATACAGAGTCCCCCTAAGCCATGCTGGATCTGAAAGTGCATCCCTTTGGACCCCAGTTCCGAGGAGGGATCCCCCTCTGTTGTGTCAGAGCCTCCAGGGTCTCATGGCAAGATCTGGGATGCAGGTGCTGGGGGAGGGACATTAGATCTAGAGTCACATTTCCCATCATTTGCTGAGGGGGGTCCAGGTACCCTCAGTCCCAAAAGAGCAAAGTTTTGAAATCCCTGAGAATGGAGTGTAAGAGGCAGTGACCATCTCACTGTGTCCACAGAGCATCTGAGTGTATGTCCCTGGCAAAGCAACAGCAACAACCTCCACCCCCAAGGTGACAGTCACCCCAGAGTCGCTCCTGGCTGCTAGCAGAGCACTAGCTCTGCACCGACAGTTTGGCTGCTGCTGCTCCTTGCAGAACTTGCAGACACCTGGGCACCTCAGCAGATGTCGCTGAACGGCCAAAGGACAGCGATTACCTGACACATCTGTTGTGTGAAAGGCCCTGGTGTTTTCCCCAGGGACTGGCACTGCCTGATGGCCTTCCTGAGGTGCTTCCTCCTGTGCAGCCTCACACTCCAGCATTTTAGTGAGAAAGTTTGTCAGCTGAATTCCAAGTCACTGCTGCTCATCAGGATCTGTCAGAGCTGGGTGCTGGCCCCAGCCTGCCCACCTACCCACTGCCTGTGCTCGCCATGGAACAGCCCCAACATCCTGGGCTGGCAGGGCCACCAGGAGGAGAATGAGAATCAGGGTCCACCACATCTGTACCATAACGCAGCTGCTGCTGCTGCTGCTCCTGCCACCGCTGCTGTAGCCCTACAGCCCAACCTACACTGCACACCAGGGCCTGGCTTTGCAACTCCACAGGGAGCTTTGTGACCTCACAGCGGGCTTCTACCAGCAACATTCCGCCATCTCCACAGGGGGCTCAAATATACCCCAGGTGCTGGTGACAGGTCAAGCAAAGCCACCAGGCTCAGTCCTTCCCCAGCATACATACTGCGAAGCTGCTCTAGAAAACTCTACAGAAACTACCGGTGACTTCACCTGTCTCCAGGGCAAATCCCTGTGCTCCTCGAAGTGCCTGGGGGTGTCAGGCAGCTGCTGGCATGGACTTGCCCTGAACATGGACCAAATGCTTCCTGGAGTTCCCTTGGAGGATTCAGAAGCTGGCATCTGGGCATTACCTCAAACCCTTCATGCCCTACATCGGTTATCAAAAAGGACTGTCAGCTGGCTACTAAGCACCATAGGATAAGGAGCATACTCAGGAAAGCAAAATAGGACTTGTGGGGTGAGATAAAAGCAGTTTAATAATTGAAATGCAGTAAAATATAACAACAACAATAATAATAATAATATATTGAGATGGTGAGAGGGAGAGAACACACAAGAAAACAAGTGATGCACATTACAACTGCTCATCACCTGCTAACCAATGCCAAACCAGTCCCCAAACCCCAATCAGCCTTTTGTTCTGGGTAACTCCCCCAAACTGGGCATGACGTTCTATGGTGCAGAGTATCCCCTCGGCCAGTTCAGGGCAGCTATCTCAGCCACTCTCCCTCCCAGATTTTAGTGCACCTCCTCCCTGGCAGAGCATGAGACTGTCTTAGTTTGAAGACAGGTGGGTGTCTGCTAAGGAGGGTGGGAACCTCCCCCAGAACATGCAAATGTAAAACCCTTCCTTCCGAATTATTATAACTTTGGAATCAAGGGCTTTCAGGCAAAGATACGGGGAAAGGAGTAACAGTTCTTTACTAGTATCTATGGCAAGGCAAACAATCAATAACAACAGTAGCAATAACAAACCAACAAACAAACAAAAACCAGAAGATGTGGTACCAAAAGGCTCTGAGCTGTCAAATGCTTTTCCCGTTGGGTGCAGTTCCGGTCCCAGCCGGCAGGGGCGCTGTCGGGCTCCCGGCCGGGCAGGGCGGGTGCGATGACTCCCGCGCAGCTGCAGGGGGCGCTGTGGCGCGGTCAGCTCTGTGGGTGCGGGTTATGGCGAGGGACCGAGCACAGGCGGGCACCACAGTGAGACAGGCAGGGCAGGTGGGTGTGCAGC
>VZTX01031695.1:0-80684 GCA_013400915.1 Pardalotus punctatus | reverse complement strand
GAGGCGGGAAGCAGCCCCGCGCGCTCGACCCTGAGGGGAGCCCTGAGGGAACCCTGAGGGGAGCCCTCAGCGCAGCCTCCCACAGCCATCGTTCCAGGGCTCTTCCCACCCCACAGAAGCCGCTGTCTCAGTAACAGCACGCCGAACAGAGGTGAATGAGCTCAGCTCTTATTCTTGATTTACGGTGTGAGCTGTGTGCCACAGCTCAGTAACCTTGGAGACAGTCTTGCGTGTGCAGTGGTCATCGTGTGACATTGCAGGAGCTGTGTGACAATGCCAAGTGTTCTGTGGCCCAGTGTGGAAAAGCCAAAAGCCAGGCCCAGTTTGCACAGCGATGTAATCCCTGGGAAATGTAGGGCTGGGTTTTAACGGAGTTACTCTAAGGCTTCTCTCAAAGGGGGTGTGATATTCAAAGTTAAACACAAAAACTTAGTAAGATGCAGTTGAATGCAATGGCACATGATTGTTACCCCATAGTGACAAGAGAGGGTAAGAAATAAATAAAAGGAGGGGTTTAAAGTAGGGTGGGATTATGTCATAGTCGTGCTTAAGACTGAAGAGCTACCCAGTGTAATTCATTGTACTGTACATTGTAATTCATTGTACAGCTGTTTTCAGCAGCTGCCTGGTGTCACAATTAGAGCGAAAACAACGTCACCAAAGGTGACATGCTGGAGGTGAAATCTTTGTGTTCAGAAGTGATGAGACACTTTGCACCAGGAGGAAGGATTTGAAAAACAGGATTTGACAGGCTACCTGCTTAGTACAAAGGGAAGAAGAAGCACTTTCCTGTGCGGGGGGGAGTCAGGACTGGGAGAAGGCAGCAAAAAAGGTGATACTGTGGAGAATTTATACCCACTTTAAAGTGATAAAACTTGGGATCACAGTTATGCAGAACAGTTCCACTATGAGAAGCTGCTAGAACTGGTAGCAGTGTGCTTAGGAAGTGTGTATTTTTTTTTTAACTTTTTTTTTTTTAAGAGTTACTTTTTTTAAGAGTTAATGCTGCTTATTATTTATTTTTTGTCCCAGCATCTTGTCACTACCCTCTTTATGGTCCTCCTTGTGGCATAAACACGTGCTGTAAATATGTCAGAAATGAATCACTGATTTTGATTGCAATTTTTTTGATTGCTGGGGCAACCAAAGTAATTTCTGCTGCTCCCAGAGCAGATTAGAAAATGATCACTGTGAGCACAAACTGGAGAGGGAAAATGACAGTAGGCTGTGGTGTTGAAGCCTAGGATGAAGAGCGATTCCAGCTTTGGGAAGGAGTGGACCCAGAACACACCTCCATTATGAACAGAAAAAAGTTGAACTGATGGTTACAGAACATAGACTATGCAAAATGTTCTCATGGGGATTTTAGTTCTCATAGCAGGGCACTAGAAATTTCAGTCACTTGTGCACTAGTATGCAATTCAAAGAGTAGGCCACTTGTGTTTTTCATAATTGTGAAATAAGGTATTAATTCCTGGAAAGGGAGAGCATTAAGCTGTTGTATCTTGGATCTAGCAGTTGTATCTTAGTCAGTGTCCAGGCATGAGTTGGATGCATACGTTAGCATGCTTCCTCTGAAGCTGAAACTTCATGCTACATAGAGGTTTCCATCATTCAGAATTTCTGGTTCTATTGCCTGCTGCGTAAATGCATTTCACTGATTTTTCTTATGTCTTGGACTAGTCTGTAAACAAAAAAAAAACCCAAACCAAAACCAACCAACTAACCAACCCCCCCAAGAAGAACCAACCAAAAAACTCCATCAGCAGCCAAAACCCTCAGAGAATTATGGAAAATATACTGATAAGAGTATTTAACAGAACAAAAATGTACTTTATTGAATCTAGAAAACTGTTAGTTATCTGTGGCTTTCATCTTCCCTCTTAACACAAAGTTTGTGGCTGGTGCATGATCGAACATAACACTGTAATTTCCATATAGATTGCACTAACTTCTATCTTATAGGTTGATTTTTTAAATTTTAGTCTCCAAGACGACCATAATGGTTTTCCTAGGGGATTTGCATTATCTCAACTCTCCCCCGAAGTGAATTACATTATTTGGAGCCTCTACAGGTAGGGGAACTAGCAGCACATCCTGTATAAAATGTGGATATTTTTATGCTAACATATCTTTAGGTCATTCCAGCTTAAAATATAAGTGCATAAGCATCAAGTTTCAGTAAGTCACTAACACTGATATCAAACAGTGATCACATTAATACCCCAGAAAACCATGCAGTTCCTTCTGTTGCAGTTCCACAAAAGGGTGCAGTACTGATCAAGGTCAACAGAAGGATGTACAAAGGTTTTGATAAATTTATGCAAACTCTGTGAATGCTTCTTTTAATCCTTTTCATAGCAATGTATTTTAGTTAATGTAGAAATTGCACATACAGTTGAAAATTGAATTTAGTGGAAAATAATACTTTGTGGATGTGTATATAAATGATGCCCACATTTTGTTAAAAAACAAAACAACCTGACCAAAATGAACAAATAGTTTTTGAGCTGTGAATGCTATACACACTTCTTAACTCCACAGATGTACTTTCTTCCAGCTAGTCGTTACAAATTTTTCACAAATGTCACAAACTTCTAACATATGAAATGAAATTACTTAAAAGAGGTGTAACCATAAATGCTATTAGTACCTAAAATGTTCACTCCTCTAGCATGGAGAAACAAGAAAATGTAAATGTTGAGGCTTCTTTGATTAGCAAAGACACTTGATTATCAGATTGGGGAAATCAGAACCATTTTCACTACCAAGCATAAAATGTAATTTACACAAAAACTCCATATATAGCAGAGCATTCCTCTTCCCTATTCCATTCCTCTTCTCAGCTGTAGCACTTGCAAATTCAAGAATCTGAGTTTTCACATTTACATGCTTTACCTTATGCTTTTAGTATTCACACTGAGTATTTTACAGCCTGCATGCAAGAGCAAACCTAAGCAAACAGCAATGTTTGTTAGAAGGTCATGAAATCAAGGTCATGGTGTGTAACATAATTAGTATGTTTTATTTATTGACACATTAATAAATATATTGTCTATGATGTTAGTGATTTGTCATTCTGATGCATATTCAAATTATAATATACATACGCAAAGAGATTAGTGTCTTTTTTTTTCCAGAAGAGTTGGAGAAAAAACAGGATGATTATGAACAGCTTGTCCTGGGCTGTCTTCCTAGGATAGTCTGTATATAACTAAGTCTTCTGAAACTGCAGTATGTTCAGTGATTCCCTTTTATCACTAGAAGAGATGTAGTCAGTTGGATAAGGACTTCTGCATATTTTTATTTATGCTGTTATTCAGTATCAGTATTTATTCCATTTGTATACTTTAAAACCACAGAAGTTCAGGAAATAACCCTTAGCATCTAATCTCATTTGCTATCACTTGAACAGTAAGGTAGTTATTGCAAAATCACAACACTTCACTATTCAAACAGACAGAGTTTTTATGGCCCTCCAACTGAATTTTGCGCCTGCCATTTATTACAGAACATTACCTTTAAGAGAGGCTTGCAGCTGGCATTGATGACAGGCAACAAGATATTTGTCACCTATCCTCTTGGGCAACAATGATCCAGGTGCAAACTTAAGTTAGCAGATGCTCATTGGAAGGAAAGAAGACAACTGTTTACTCTTTTGTGAACGAAAGTGTTCCTGATTTGGTTTTGCATACATGACATTTTCAACAGGAGTAAGAATCACTCAGCTAATCCAACTCAGAGGTGGCAATTTCCACAGGCTATACTTGGAACTTCATATTCACCGGTAGGATGTGGGGAAATTTTGTAGCAATACTGAAACAAGTTAGGAGTTGCAGAAATCAGTACTTTGGAATTTGTCAAGTACATGCTTAAAGGTTTAAATTAGATTGCACCTCGGCAGACAATATTGTTGAGATACCCATAACGTGCTGTTTCTATGCAGCCTTCTCTATCATTCCTTGAACATTTGTTATCTCCTTAGTCGTGCTGTTTCTTTCTGAAAACACAGTCAAAATAAAGGGAAAAGAAATGCCTACCAGGACTAGCAGAGGCATTCAGCAGAATGCTTCCACACTTTTTGCAATTTTAAACAACTACGCTGCTTCTCACGGGCAGCAAACCAGTTAACACACACACTGCCTATCAGTATCAAACTTCTGCATGGCTTCTTTTAATGAATGGAGCAGTTGCAAACATTGCTAAAAGAAGTCTTAAGGATCGCTTAATTATGTAAGATGGCAATAACAGAATATTCTTCACTAGAATGTGTCTGCGAGGGCAAGTAAATGTTTGTATGACAACAGTAGAATATCTTGTTCTGTTCAAGAAGCTGAGGCTGTTTCACTGGATCTCAGTTTTCAGGACACTGGAAGCAGGTTGCTCAGCCCAGCTCTTACTGCTTTGCTCAATCACAGCAATTTGGTGATGGCACCAATACCTTATTTCCTAGATAGCTCTGCAATATAAACTGTAAGAGGACTGAGTGTACATATTTTCACTGCACTGACCATGTTGTCATTAGAACTAAGACACGAATAATTCTTCACCTTATTTGAACCTATCTAGAGCCCACAAGTAACTATGTAGTAACCAAGGATTGTAGCTTGGAAGGGATCAAACAGTAAATGCTGCAACCTTGTTAAATCATGAAAAATTTATTTTCATTACATATACATGAAGGTAAAAGATTTCAGTCAATAGTGTTTTGAACAAGCATTTCCGACATGAGCCTGTTAGTGTAGCTAGGCTGAAACTTAATGCAAAGTTAGTGTTTTGCCTTTATTTAGTAATTAACTTTTAGTGTGTATATACAGAATTCATTTTCCTGTTAGAATACCAGAGACAGTAATATTGCAACATTTACATTCCTCATATAAAATGGAGTAATGTACATTTTCAGCTTGGTGTAGATACATAAATATGTACAAAATACACATTATTGTAATTAACATATTCAGACCAGTTATTATTTAGCAACATCAAAAGCAGATGCACATAGGTTTAAGTGAAAGTGGTGAAAAACACCTTTATGACATTAGTGACCATTATTTGCATATATGAAGTAGTACAGATAAAGGCTTGTCTTTCAAGCCGTCTGTGGGCATCCAATAACTTTAGTAAAAAACCAAAACTAATTGAGAAGCATAAGATAATTATATATATTTATGTGTCATGATCAGATGGTTTACTAGGGCCCATCTTGATCACAAAAGGATAACAATGTAAAACATACACATTTGTTCAGAGCATAAAATATTGCACAAAAGCAATTTCTTTTGAGGAAAATAATTCCCATGTTTGTGAACAGCAAAAATGGTTCTTACACATTAAAGAAATAATATATTTGCAGTTTCTAAACCAAAGAACATTCAGTAATACTGTCAAAACTGTCATCCATCAACTTCTTCCCAGCCTGTTTTATGGCAATGGTATGTCATTAGCAAGATTTGGCAAAGAGAGAAGGCAGATAGACAGTACATGTATATATTTATCACAGGCCAGACCAAATCCAATAGTTACCTAAACCACCTGCTGGATAGTTTAAATTATCTGGCAATTTCAGCCTTAAAGGAATATGGAAGCCT
Organism: Pardalotus punctatus; assembly: GCA_013400915.1. NCBI lineage: Eukaryota > Metazoa > Chordata > Aves > Passeriformes > Pardalotidae > Pardalotus > Pardalotus punctatus. The sequence continues at coordinate 75,096 of VZTX01031695.1, read as the reverse complement.
TCAGTGCTAGTCACAGTGATAATCACACAGTAGTAGAGTAAGATTCCATTCTTCTCTTAGAAACCATCTTGTCTGAGTTTCCAGACTGAAGGGCACTTTCCTCAGTATCACTGTCACTGCTGTCTACAAGTGTGTGATCCAAAGCCATCTGACCAGTCCTCCTGGGTAGATGAAAGTTCACCCCACTCTCCTGTATGGAGTTAGTTATAAAATCTTCATCAGAAGAATGAAATGATTCATCATCTCCTGTGAAATGGTTGACAATGTGAATCCCATCAAAAGTGGGTTGGTCTGAGAAGTTTCTCTGGCCTTTTAGACATTTGATCTGTTAGAAAAAGTGGAAAGTGACAGTTAATCAGAGCTCAAGTCCATCAATAAAAAACTGCAAACAGCCAAAACAAAAAACAAACAAACAAAAAAAAAAGGCATTTTCAAGAAATGCCTCATTGAACTCTTAGTGGATAAAATGAAAGACCTGAAAGCAGCACATTTGATGATCACTTTGAGTATTACAGTTTTAAGGGTTACTAGTCAAGGTACCTAGAATCAGTAATGAGAGATTCCTCTTTTACTGCATCTTTAATATCTGCACAGGGGTGGTTTCTGCTTTCTAGAGTGGCCTCTTTGTTTTGGCAGCACTTTTGGCTTTAACATTTTACTCTTACAGCTCCATGCTTTCTTCTTAAGAAGCCTGACTTCTTACTTGAGGAAGCTGCCCACCCCGCCCCCACCCCCCACCAAAGAACACGGTCCCAAGTGAATATTGCCAGTTTCTCACAGTCACAGAAAAAATCCCAGAGAATATGTTTAGTTCGGTCTACATTGAAACATTAAGAGTCTTAATTATCTAATTCATATCCAATGAGATTTCAGATCAAGTAGTATGAGAGAAACATCTCTGCACAGCATAAATAGACTGCAGTTGCAATTTTAAGAGAACATCAAACAAGACAAAAATGATTGTCAGACCACGGACAGGTAACATTTTAATTCAGTGTGCTGCAGAGTGATACACAATTTCAACCATGCATTCAAGCTATTCAAAACTAAAACCCAAAGCACTAAAGTCTGGCAAGTCCCCTGTTAATTTAATGAAAAATAACTGCAACTCATAGAAGAAATTCTGGAGGTTGCTTGTTTTTTGTGGTATTTCGGTTTGTTTGATCTAGAATTTCATTTTTGTTAGCTTTTAGTAGCAAATACCTCAGGGTCAGTTTGACAGTCTCTAAGAGTATTAAGATAAAAAATCCTGAGGATGCAGAAAAACATTAAAATGGATTGTAGAACCTTCCTAATGTCATTCTAAAAGCTTAAAAATGAAGATGCACCAAGTGCTACTTTGGAAGCGACTTTTTACAGTAAGAGACCTGGAGAACAGAAAGAATAAAATGCCTGAAGAGTTTCTTTACAGAAATCTGTTTGATGTTTCAGAAATCTGAAGCAATATTCACTTTGATAAATAAGAAGTGCATGTATGTCCTTGGTATTGACACCAATAGGAGATTTTTACCTGTCCATTTGGGGAAGAAGGAATCTCTGTACTTACCATGGACTTGTGCAGAAGATGAGAATAAAAAAGGAGTTGAAAAAAGATCACAAGAGTCATAATCATGCTAGAAGCCATTAAATTGCATGTTAGCATGTAAAAACTCCAGCTTTTAGTGTTATATCAAAAAATCCCTGTTAGGAATATGCGTACATGATGTAGATCTAAATCTTGGTTGTTACTATGCACACTAACATTAGGTTTTTGCATTTCCTTCACATACACACAGGCTGCAGTTGTTCATGAACACTTTGCATAAAGGCAAACAAAACAGAGCTCTACACTTGTACAGCATATCTCATGATGCAAACAAAACCAGTTTATACCAAATATAAGTATATCTGGTATAGATAATTTTTACTAGCTTCTATACCTAGATGCAGAAAACCTGATACAGACATTCTTGTGTTATTTAGAAATATTATTCCTGAAAATATCCGGCAATATGATCAGATTAGCTGCCACCTGAATTTTCCAAAACAGCTATCAATTTTAGTCACTAAGAAAATAAAACACAGAAACCCAACAATTTCTCTCCACCCTCACCACAGGAAAAAAAAGAACTGCTGTACAAGTGACTACAAACTTCATATTAGAGTAAGAAATTATATGTTTTAGGTCTGTACAGTTAAGCCATTGGTTCACCTAAAAATTATAAAGCTGATACTCAATGTCAGTTGTTTTGAACACTCAGAAAGCCAAGCCAATGACCTCAACTGTTTTCCTGAAGACTTAAACATGATACCTTTGGATGAACTTATTTAGGTAACATGACAAAATCATGGTTTCACAGTTTTAGGCAGTAACCTTTCCAAATGGGAGTGTACGGAAAATGCTGTTGGTGAAAAAAAATCATGAACAGACACAGCCTTTGCCAGTTCCCAAAGGGAGTCTCAGAAAACACTGTGTTATCTTTGTGCATCCTTTCCTTAGAAAAACAAATCTGCGACCTTCCAGAAACACTTTTGATCTGCAGCTTTACACTTGCCTGCCTTTTTTCTTAAGTACTCCTCACATCCAAGAGGAAACAGACTGCTGTGAGGAAACATGAACATACTGCAGAGAATAAACACTACACATGAATCAATGGTCACAGAGTTCTGTAACTTCTTCAGAAATGGCCACCTCAGACAGAACACTACAGCATAGAACTTGTTTGTATTATGGGCATCAACAGGCTGGAGAGCAACACTACTGAAGAGGACAATGGGGTCCTGACACACAGGAGGCTGAGCTCGAATCCCCACTGTCCCCAGGCAGTGATGAAGGCTAACAGCATACTAGGCTGCACTGACAAGGGTGCACTTTCATAGTTGAAGATAGTTCAGGGGCCCTTCCCCCTAATATTTGTTCAGGAGCATTTCTGAAGGATCTTTAATGTTTGCAATTTTTACTGCAAGAGGAGGGCTTTGTAAGGCTTCTCAAAGCATTTGAAACAACTTGCAGACAGCCCAAACTCCAATGCAATTAGATACCAGCAGCCAATGCCAGCATAAAGCTCTAAAATGGAGGTCTCCTAAAATGAAGTTTTGTATTCTCACGTAACTTTACAGTCTAGCAAGTAACAATCTTCACTTCTAACAGAAAAAGCAGTATCTTTTTTTAAGGCAGGAACATTACTGTCCTCAGGGCTCACTGCAATGGTCCATCAGCCTAATATCGTGTCTCCAACCATGACAATAGGACTTTCATATTACCAAGCCTCCATTCACTTGTCCAGAAGCTGTTGTAGCAAATACGAGTGAAATCTTTTTCTAGCTGCTTCACCGTACATTTATAGACCAGCCATCCATGACTGATTATATTATTTGCTGACTACCTTCACATCTTCCTGTGGCAGTAAATTCCAGAAATTCCTTTATATGTTTTAAACTAATCTACTTGTTTTAGTAACTGCCCCAAATTCTAATAATGCAGGAACAAGTGGTGAAAAGTAGTTCTGTGGTTATTGTTCTGAAACTTACATCACAACACCTTCTTCAGCTTTCTCTCTAGAGCAGATAAGTTCCAATCCATTTTAGCCTCTTATAAACAGGCAATGATGCAGATAACTATCACTTCAGTTGCCCTTTAACTTCCCTACAGACTTCCTTTAAACTCTCTACATCCATCTAGATACCAAGTGGCAATACAACCCCCTTTATTTGGTTTCTAATATACTTCCTATCAATGCCCAACATTGCCTTGTCTGATTTAGCTGCATGCTAAGATGCATGCTAAGCCAGTCGAGTCAGAGGACTCAATACCAACTTGAAAATATCTTTCCTGATTTGTAACTACCAATTCTATGTTTGCCATTGTGTAGGTATGGCTTAGATTTTGCAATTGATAAATCACCTTATTCACACTGAAGCTCATTTGTCAGCTTTTTAAGACAGACTTGAGATTCCTGCTGTCAGTGTTTCATTTGAACATGGCAAAAGAGCTTAAGGTAGGAACTAAAACATTACACCAAGATGTTGCCATTCATCTAGCCAAGCATATGGAGACAATGGGAAATCCAGCTAAGGGTTTGGAATACAGGAGGTGTGGACTCAAGCTAAACACATCCCCCATACCCTAGCTCTACTCTATCCCTACCTCTGAAGGAACTACAGCCATGTTGAGCAAAGTATGGACTTGCACCCCAGGGTCTCTTACTTTCTGTTCTCTTTTGTACAAAGAGTTGATATTGGTTAAAGGCTTTCAGTTTTGGGTCTGCCCTTCCTTCATGTGAAGGGAACTAGATCTCTGTCACTCCAGCAAGTGACATTTAAATGAACCTGTTTCTTATTTCTTCAGTTTTGCACAAATCTCAAATCTCATCACATATGCTAAAAAAAAAAAAAAAAAGGAACCAATAAAAAGACAGGTCTGGTAAACCCCATGTGTTTTGCTCTTAATTCTCAAATCCAGGTCATATGGTCTAGATGACTGCAGCTTCAACCCAGTTTTCACTACCGCACATTCACATGGTCTTTAGGACATTTCAAAGGGTTAATAACATTGTGTGATGAAAATATACATCATCATTATCCCTTCAAAAGCCAGCTGAATCAAGAACAGAATCTTACTAATGTGTGCATTTATATACCCTCTTGTGTCTAAGGAATTCAGCCTTTTAAAGACAAACCATATGTCTACTGGTCAATATATGAAAAAACTTCAACTGTACGTACTCTTAACAGGTAACAGTGTACATCCACAAATACAGAAGAGCTGAAAAAAGGCTAACAATCAGATCCTTGAACTTCAGAATAAACTTTCTTACCTGATGCTGACTGCCTCATCAAGCCAGGCATGAAGGAGAAACAGTAAAGAGAAATTTAGAAGTTTTTAAAAATTCAAAAGGTGTTCTATATTAAATCATAGAATCAAGTTTGAAGGGTGATAGTCAGTTGCAAGCAAGTTGTATTTCTAAGCCCCTTTGGTTTTTTTGACTTGGGAACATAAGTCAAATTTTCAAGTGAGACTTTGTGAAAGAGTTTCACTTAAGTTCTGGGAGACACTTCAATGTAGTAACCTGTGAGGTTTTAAGCTAGGAGTTCAGTGGTGAAAAGTCAAACTAAAATCCTACTGTTTGCTCCCTTTAAAAGGCTTCAGTAACTAAGTCTTGAAATGTACTCAATTCTGAAGTAGTAAAGACAGGTTTTAACAAAGCTTGTCAATAAATATTAAATCTAGTCATAGTAAGATAACCAAGCAATACACAAGTGAGATCAAAATATGACCACTGCCTTGGGCGAGTAAAATTGGTTTTGGCAGAAGACAGTATGTCAATTTAAATGTTTATTTAAAGAATAAAGATCCTGAATTCTCAGTGCTGTTACTTACAGCAAGAGGAATCTAAAAATCAGTTTCCTCTTTATTTGTTCCAACCTTAGTAAGAGTTGAAACTCTTTATAAGATTTCCTACTTAAAACCCAAACATGATTCAGAAGAAAACTAGAATGTTGCTGAAAATATGATCTAACCACATTTAGCTGAAGAAACAAGTCATAGACATTTTCAAATACCTCTCCTAAAATTGAGAAAAACATTGTCAACTTGGCAACATGAAAATAGAGATTTAGAAGTAAAAACATAATTATAAGCCAATAAAAATTCAGTTATGATCTATTAAATTATAATCACATTTAACATGAATAAAAGCAAATTCATTGGAGCTCTTAAAAATTCCTGAGACTGTCCACAGCATCTAATGGGATCCCTTATCATACTTGACAGCTAACTGCTGCTTACTGAAGAATCCCACTGCAATGAGATTACTCCAGTTTAAGGCATACAGTAGTATACTCCCACTAACTTCTTTTGGAGAAATACTTATCACAGAAAATCAAGTAATTGGAGCATCTCAAATGGAATTAGTGGAAAATATGTTGCCATTAGGGACACAAATAGCAGTCCAGACAAATATTACGTCCAGCAGGTACTACAATGCAGAAGCATTTCTGCACGTGCACACAAAGGGAATGAACAATGTTAAGGCTGCAGGCATTTTCATGCTACCTTTTCACTTCCATGAACACAAGCAACTCCTTAGATATCTTAAACTCTCTGAAGCCCATTTTTAAATACATGGTTGAGTCACATTCATAGTGAAACCACTGCAACACGAACACTGCACAAATGCAGACATCCTGAGCTACACAAATGGTTGCAGAAACTACTATTAGCAACCCATCATCTAAAGCAGTTCTTAACAAGTTTAATACCTGTACAGTGTTAACGCAAATGGGGTTTCTAAAGTTTCCCAACAGAATCAAGCTCCTTATATGAAAGGGACTGCAAAGCATGCATTATAACAGAACTGTATCAGAGCATTTTAATGAAAGCCATTGCTCGTTTATCTTTGAACAGTCTGAGATTTAAAAAAATACTAAGTAGGGTTTCATTAATCCTGCAATAAAGAAAAATTTTAAAGAAAAAGCAAACCAGACATTTATCATTTTCCTCAAGCATGAGGCAGTTTTAACCCAAACACATGGATCATGTGCAAAAGACATCAGATAGTCTTTTGAGAGCTTCCTGACAACTCAACTTATATAGCTCAAGATTACATGTAAAATAAGATTATATGTAAAAATCAACAACACATATTGCATATAATACCACATTCTTTGTTTAGGAACAATGACACATTCTCTAACAAATTAAAAAAAATTTCTAAAAATATAAGGTCAATTAGCAATGTGTTATCTTTGTAACTGTATTAGGACAAAACTCAAAGTTGTGGCTTTTATTTCAGTGTCAGTGAATTTCCTGTTTCACTTCAGTTAGCATTAAGGGCTTTTTTCTAAAGCCATAGCTCTAAATGCAAACATAATTAGGATTAACAACTTCTAAATAACAGCTATGATCAGTGCCAGACAAGGGTCATTCTTGGAAATTACTGATGATTCAAGAAGCCCAAACCAATCAGACCAAACAGATGCTGAATCCAGGAATGCCCATTTCCTCTCTTTGCTCCCACTACCAAACACTGATGTCCCTCCTCAGGAAGAGACACCAACAACCCAGACTGGCTCAGAGGGACAGTATGGGCTTCTCTTCCTTGAAATCAGTATGAAAAGCTGCAGAGATGGGTCCTTCCCCCAGTCTCTCACCAAAGCTATTCTGGATTCTCCAATGCCATATCTACCTCTAGAGATCTAAAAACTGAAACATAGAACTCAAAGTGTATTTTGTAACCTCAAAATATATCCAAGGAATATGTTAAGTAAGGATGGACAAAGGAAAGAGAAATCACAATGAACTGTCTTTTCCTTTCACTATGAGGCAGATGTGCAAGATCTGTAACAGTCAGATATTCTTAGTAGAGAAATTCAGGAAATAAGTCACATCTTCACTAATTGCTTTTACATATTTGTCTTTTTATTTTTATTTAAAATATTAAAACTCCTCCAGAACAACTTTGAGTCTTCTCAAATTCCCTGAAGATACTCTGCCTCCTCTTAAAATCTGATGAGCTAGTTTTGAAATTGATGCAATAGACAATTACACTCTCAAATAGTGTTACTATACATATCTCTTTAGTGCTCCTTTCCTTAAGATTTAATTTTTATTACAGTGTCAAAACTAAAAAAAAAACCCAAAAAAAAACCCCCAACTTTTCCCCTTGTAGTCTACCTAAACTAAAAATATTAAAGTTAGTTAGTTAGGTGAGGGTTTGACATAAATTTGAGGTTTAGCAGAGTGGAGCCAGCACTACATAATCATTTGTCTTTGCTTTTGCCTTCTCCCTAGCCCCAAAGGTGATATTGGTAGGGCAGTACTCAAGTTCCTCTTCAGAGACTAACTAAACTAATTAAGCAAGAGAAAGGAAACTGAATTTGTTGTTTTAAAAAAAGTAATACAGTGCATTAGGTACTGTATAAGAAAGCAGGAAATACCTTGATCATGCTTACAAATAACATGCAGTGAGAGCATTTCCAAAATCTGTTTGCTAAATTGCTTCCTTTGCTTAGCAGTTAATGAATCACTATTAAATATTTAATTTATCATAAAGGCTTTTTTCCTGAGACATAGTTTTGTCTTTGATATATACGTTAAATGTGGAAACTAATTTCCTCCTTTAAAAATTGTCACCCAGCAGAGGATGCAGTGAGATAAACAAAATGTTGATTTTTAGGGAGTCCAGCAATGACCTTTGAAATCAAGGTGACAGCCAGTCCGTGTAGGATCCCTACAGGAAGAGCCAAGAGGCACTCCAGCATACTCAGGACTGTCTGGGGCCACCTTAGCACATTTAGCCATTTATTTGGGACTGAGTTTAACATGACTAAAACAGGAAACCTGCACAATCAACAACAAACACTGATAAGAGTTAGTGATTCTAGAATAGTGGAAGTTAGCGGTTTCTATAAAACAGTATTTCTAAAGAATATAAAATAGAGTCCTAAAGAAAATTAACTCTGCTTTGTATGGATGTGTTCAGAGCTGTATTTGTTTACTTTCAGCATTACTGCATCTGACTCCCCAAAAATTATATAATGCCCATATCAAGATAAAAATCTGTTGATAAAAAGTTTTAGAGGACTTAGTGGAATATTTGGCTTCTTATTCTGAAGGGTAATAAAATGAATCTTGGTGAAAAGTTAATTTTGATTTGTCACAATTTTTAGGATAAGCAGAAAGAAGCAGATAGGGAGAAGTTAGTTTTATGCTACTTTCAGTATAGCAGAAGCATTCAAAGGCAGCTGACTTGCAGCATACTTCATGGTAGAAAGACTGTAAATGTCCATATCTAATTATCTCCAGGGTGTCATATATGTTTGAACTTCTTGATCCATAAGATCTCAAAACAGCACAACTACATGATCACACAGCACCTACAGGACAGCTTGAGGCATCAAACCCAGCCAGAATGGATTCAGAAGGGACAGCTCCTGCCTGACCAACCTGATCTCCTTTTATGACCAGGTGACCCCCCTGGTGGATGCACGGAAGGCTGTGGATGCTGTCTACCTGGACTTCAGCAAAGCCTTCGACACAGTCTCCCACAGCACTCTCCTAGAGAAGCTGGAAGCCCACAGCTTGGACAGGTGCACCCTCTGCTGGGTTAAGAACCGGCTGGATGGCCAGGCCCAGAGAGTGTTGGGGAATGCTGCTGCAACCACTTGGCAGCCAGTGACTGGTGGTGACCCCCAGGGACATCAGTCCTGTTTAATACCTTTACGGATGATCTGGATGAGGGGATTCAGTCCACCATCAGCGAATTTGCAGATGACACCAAGCTGGGAGCGAGTGTCAATCTGCTGGAGGGTAGGAGGGCTCTGGGAGGCACCTGGACAGGCTGAATAGGTGGGCCAAATCCAACAATATGAGGTTTAACAAGACCAGGTGCTGGCTCCTGCACTTTGGCCACAACAACCCCCTCCACTCTGCAGGCTGGGGACAGAGTGTTTGGATGGTGGCCAGACAGAAAAGGACCTGGGGGTACTGACTGACGGCAGACTGAACATGAGCCAGCAGTGTGCTCACACAGCCAAGAAGGCCAATGGCATCCTGGCCTATATCAGGAATAGTGTGGCCAGAAGGACCAGGGAAGTTGATTTTCCCCTGTACTCAGCACTGGTTAGACTGCACTTTATATGCTGTTTTCAGTCCTGGGCCCCTCAGTTTAGGAAGGATGTTGAGATGCTTGAACGCGTCCAGAGAAAGGCAACAAGGCTGGTGAAAAGTCTAGAACACAAGCCCTATAAGGAGCAGCTGAGGGAGCTGGGGCTATTTAACCTGGACAAGAGGAGGCTCAGGGGAGACCTTGGCACTCTCTACAATTCCATGAAATGAGGTTGTAGCCAGGTGCGTGTCTTCTCCCAGGTAACCAGCAAGAGGACAAGAAAACACAGTCTCAAGCTATGCCAGGGGAAGTTTAGGCTGGGCACAAGATAAAAATTCTTCACAGGAGAGATTGGGATTGGAATGGGCTGCCCAGGGAGGTGGTGAAGTCACTGTGCCTGGAGGCGTTTAAGAAAAGACTGGGTGTGGCACTTAGTGCCATTGTCTAGTTGATAAGGTGGTGTTAGGTCATAAATTGGACTCTACCATCTCAAAGGTCTTTTCCAACCTAGTTGATTCTGTGATTTTTGGAGTTCATAAATTGAATTCAATCTAATATAGCTGCAGTATCATTTATCCACTTCTTCGAGCAATTGCAGCAAAAACCCCTTGAAACTGGCAACAGAAGCTAAGCAGAAATCAGAGCAAGTAGTAAACTCCAGGCTGGATAATCCTACTGAGGGTCCAAGCCAGAACAGCAGTGAATAACAACATTAAATACCTGAACAGACCTAGGCTCCCTTTTCTGGCTGTGCCAGTATGGCCACTATTCTTAAAAGTTAAAAAACCCAAAGAGTCTCTGGACTGACTTTTTTTTTTTTTTTTTCCAATCTATAATAGTCTTAAAAGCAACAGTCATGAGGTATTACAACATTAATTGAATCTGCCCCACTCATCATTAGCTCTTTGGAAACCAAGATTATATATGTGATTAATTACTAAAGTCTCCTCTTTAAGGAAATTATTACTCTTGTTTTTGAAACTTGTGCTTTTAAAAGGATGGACGAAAGTAAGATATTGGTATACAACCTGAAATATTTATCTCAAATGAACTTCGTTGACCATATCACTAAACAGAGTTCAAATCCCTGCAGTGTGTTGTAAGTGAAAAGCAAAAGAGCAGCAGAGAATTTCCAAGACTGAGTAATTTCAGGCTTTGGGGTTTTTTTAACAGCACTTAAATATCTGGCCTCTCTTTTAAATTGCCAGCTTCTGCAAGTCATATTCAGTTTAACAGTAATACAAAATGTGTTACAAAATCCCTACAGCTGTCAGGATGTTTAAATATAATCTATGGAACAATTTTACTGCATAAAAGAAAGCTCATCTCCAGTTGTCTAGCTGTTTATTTCATATTGTTCTGCATGTACTCTTAAATTTCTTGACTTAAGCTTTTTACAAAAAGCGGTTTTTTTCAACATTATCATTTAGAGAGCACTTGAGCTAAAATGAAATATGCTGTTAAATTAAATGCATGTTGTATATCAGTTTTACCGTAGACAAGTCTACTGTATTGTAAACGTGACAAAAATTAAAACCAGCAACAAGTGTTCAGACCAGAAGATTTCCAGTGAATCAGAACAGGAAACCAATAAAGCGATCAATGGGAGGTCATGACTTTTTGATCACTGCACTATATGGTTAAAGTATCTGGTTTTGATCTAGTGCAGTGTAAGCAAGTCACTTTGAAGTTAGGTATCAAACATGCAATTGAAATAGCAACAGCACTGAGGAATACTCAACTTTTATGCTATTTTGAAAATAAGTCAGTGTCTGGTAACTATGTCAGGTTTTATTTCTTGAGGGAATTTTTCTAAGATCTGACAGGTTGGTTGTAGTGAGATTGTATGCAATTCCAAAGGAAGTTTCAAGCTGACCGGCCTAGGACTTTTCCTTCTACCTACTGGCTAGTTATTTATAGAAAGTTCCCAGAAACTCTTTCTACAAGAAGGTCTAATGGAAGTGTTTATTTGGAGTGAGGACATGGCAGAAAAATATTTTAAAACAGCAGTATAATCACACTTAATGTTCTCCAATTATATTCAAGAAAAATCCTAAATCTCAATACTCCTTCTCCCTACCATATGCATCTATAAATACAAATGTTACTGAAACCTTAAACATTAACTAGAATGTACCGGCTGATACAGACTGAAAATGTACCCATTACAGGCAACAGTTACAAGAAATGATCATTTCACACTTTTACTTTGTCCTTTTAAAGCAGGAGTTAAACTCAGCATTTTTAAATGGACTAAATAACATTTTTGCCCCTGAATGCAGAAACGACTTTCATCTGTGCTGGCTGCCACTCAAATTGATAAAAGAATTTTAGGAGGTGTTTCCACCACATTTCCACTGTTTGCACCACTTATATTCAGATAAGTTTACAGAGATCTATTACAAGTTAATATAAGCGGTCCTCTCCTGAGCTTGTTTTCTCCCATAGTTGGCACTTGTGTATGGGTGCTAACACACATTTTTTGCAAGGAACAACCACTCAGATAAACCAGTGGAACCTCAATTCCTCCACTTTTCAATCCCCAAAACCTGATTTATAGGCACAAAAACATGACAGACCCTGACATAGCTCTAATCAGTAAAGCAGACAGGTCACGCAGCTTCAACAATCAAGTACAGTATTGCCATGATAATGAAATAGCTTTATCTATAATCAGTTTACTTGCTTTGGCAAGCCACACAAACTCTAAAGGACACAGTGTAATTAAGCATAGCTAGCTATATTCCTCTCTAATGCTGCAATCAAGAACTATTACATTGATCAGCATCTGAAGCTTTCATGCAGTAGGATACAGTCTGAAAAGAAAGGGGGAAATGTTTATAAAAAGAGCAACCACCAATCTTCATTTATTTTACCACTGAATCTACTCTTTCGCTAGTGGCAGTGAAACAGTTAAGATTCATACCGAAAAGCATTGCCCTCATTCAAGTAAACAAAGTCATACCTGTTTGACTTTAAGGACAGACTACATCACTCTCCTGGTTACACTGATCACATTTAGAGGGTTTTTTCACCCTCACCAGGGATGGAAAATATTTTATTGATGGTGGTACTGGGGGGGGGGAAGGGAGAGTATCTGATGCAAAGATGACAATTCATGGAATGATGTACCATCATTATGGAATCAATCCTGTCATTTTGGGCAAGTGTAACATCTGTAATAATTACATTGTGACCACCCAAAGTTAATTGGATTAAAGAAATTATATTCATAAAATATAGAGGGATTCCATTATATCTTCCATCTGACTGTTAATTGCTTATTTAGCCAGATAGTTTCTAAAGCTTGTTGCTTTATTAAGGGTGGAGCAACTAAATTGGAGAGAAGTTACTGGATAATTAAGTCTCCCAACCAGTTCAGCCTTCCACTTCTGTAACAACCTGGGCATTATCAAGCCACTATAACATCTCTGACTCTTAAGGACAAGCTAAATTAAAGGAATAAAGCAATTCACTTTTCTAAAGCACAGAGCATATATTTAACTATCCTGTGTAGAAAAAGCTGCTACATTAGATTGGGTGTTTGCAAACCACATGACCTCACAAACGCTATCTTATCACATCACAGGTTCCTCAGACTGACCACAACCACTTAAATCAGACTCTGCCAGCACAGAGGCTCTGTAACTTTGACACATACTAGTAAAGCAACTACATTTTTAGCTGTCCTTGCAAGAAGTTTACTTGTGGGGAGGGAAAAATCTGATCATCTCTTGTCCAACTGTGCTTGCAAGATACGGTAAAAGAAAAGCACATGATTTATTGTGCTATAAACTTCCACCACAAGCTGAAATGCTTACTTTGTAAATCTGAGTGCTAACATATTTCCTTTCAGGGACAGCATTTCTTATCATGTAAGAAAACATTTATAGAGAGTCACGTATTTTGAAAGCATTTGTCTAGTAAAACAAACTATTAGAAGATGTTCGTGTGAATCTAGTCTGTATTGAGAAACAAGTGCTTTGCAAGAGTTAATACAGGTCTTTCAACCAATGTTACTGAGAACTATGTTTTACTGAGAACTACGAAGGGAAAACAATCGACTGAAGTAAAAATTGACTGGAATGAATCGCACAAAGCTTAGCTGGTTTTATAAAAGTGAGCAAGTAAAATGAGTTTCCAAGAGACAAACGTAGATGTGCTTGTACTACATGAAAAAGGAATAATACACTCCTTCCAGAAGGGGGAGAAATAAGTTGTCAAGAGACTGTGTAAAAGAGCATTATATCTAATGGCAAATATTACTGGAAGAGTACTAGGCCTTTTGGGCCTTGCTGGTTTTGCCTTAGTTCTGATGAAAGAAATGTTACCTATTTCTGTTCCTCAGGTACTTGAATGGTGATAAATCTGATCTTCTCTCATTCTCATTTGCACATATGATCTGATCCACTGCTATCCATCACTATGTATGTCTTCAGTGTGTCTTGAAAAAATTTGTATAGGTTGGACTTTAATTAGAATTCACTTTCTCCCATTAATCCTCATATCTCCATTATGCAGAGCTATGTTACTTACTCCAAGTTATTTGCTCTGCTTCTAAATGTAGTCTAGTGGTATAACAGATAAGAGAACATTTGGTTTAGTAAGCACTGAATTTGAATCAGTGGAAGTCTAGTAAAAAAATTAATGGAGAAAAGCAATAATGCTTTCCACTGGTATTCCATCATCAAGCCCAAATGCAATTACTATGACTGAAATAGGAGCTAGGAATGCTACTAGAAGTGGCCAGCCCATCTTGTGCTACTCCAGTGAGCCATAAGCAGCATCACAATTTTGTTCTCATCTATGGCCAATACAGGAATCATCATTTAGCTGCTTATAAAGATATTCCCTCATCTCTTCAGTGGACAACCTGGATCAATTTGTTATGGGGCCCAGAACTACTCACTGATTTAAGATTATTAGCTAATAGTACAAAAAAAAAAAAAAAAAAAAAAAACAAAAAAAAACAAGGAGGAAATAATTTGAAAGCTTTAAAACACAGTTTACCTACCATACAAGTTTATGGTATTTAAGACTAAAGGAACTGTTCATGTGGTTGAATATTTTGTCCTGTGTACTACAGTGCATTGAAATTTATTTAGGTATTTTATTATGTGGCCCGCATAGGTGAATTTTTTTTAATCCTTCACACTGATGGGCTACAGTTCACTTTCCCTTCTCCATTTTAGTTTCAGCAGTAAAAGCCTAGAAAGCTAATGCAAGTTGCAAGATGTATCCTTAATTCAGCCATATAACCAATTACTCCTTTGGTCACAACTTATACATTATTTATCCTGAAAGTCATTACTTAAAGTGTCTTGAATTTTATTTACACAAGCAAAATCTTTTAAAAGCATAGTATTTAATCTCCAACTTTTATATCTCTTTTCATTAAGCCAATCTTAAAATGTTAGCTCACCAGGAGCAAGATCAGATCAAGAGATAACACCTATATCAGAACCTTACTGACTGCATTAGGTTCTTAAAACATAATATCAGATCAATTCCCAGATAAACCATATGTATGTGGAAATGGAAGAGTAGTAAACTAATGGTCACTACTTCTTTGAAGAGCTATCAAGTTTTCAGATACTGAAGTGGGAAATACCTTTAAAAATACCCCATTTTCTGCCTTGTCAATGTGCAAGAATTTAATCTCTAGAATTTCACTTAAAGGTACTATTATGAAGTCTTTTAAATGCCTGAAAAATTATTCTGGCAGGATAATAATGCTCCAGTCATTTGCCATCTTGTTCTTCTCCATCAGCCATGCTGCAATATTGTTAACTGGACAAGTTTGCAGAGGTTTTTCTAAATGTTGCAACAGTGTGCCACACTAACATCAGGATTTTGTTTTTCATTCAAATATCAAACACACCTGTGTAAGATTTGTGCATCATCCTTGCTTCTTCTCCAAATATTGCAACTAATTATGTGTCAAGAGGATATCTCATTAGAAAGAAACAACTAGGAGAAAAGCTATCTCTGTATTCTCCCTCTGACATTGGTCAACAGCAGATGCATGCAGAAAAAAAAGGCAAAATATGTAGTGGTACTTTTACAATGTTCTTCCTAAACTCCAGCAATCAGCTCTCTAAATTCATGGGGGGTGGAACAGTCCCTGCAGATGCACAGACGTCATGGTAAAATTGAATAATGGGCTATCTTCAACATCTATATTCCTGCTTTCTAAGGAAAAAATGTCTTAAGTGAAGGAAGTGCTGTTTCTGTGTGTGGCAGCTGTCCTTCATAAAGCTGTCTTCTAACACACAGAGCCAATACACATCCTCAGTCCCAAATTGTAGAGGCTACTTGCTTTTGTGGACTTCAACACATTAGGCAAAATTCAGCTTTTAATATGAAAACTGTCGGAAGATGAAAACAAATCCACATTTGAAATACTGTCATATATAAAGATAAAAAACTGAAATTTAACAGCAAAACAAACATATTAAAAGGATTCCAAGAGAGCCAAAATCACCGAACAGGGTGACAAAGGGAAACTTTGTAAAGTTTCATGTGAAACAACTTAAACTTAAGCACTTCAGTCCTAAATCACAAAGTCTGAAAGACTGGAAACCACTTGCTTTTGTCTCCAAAGGTGTCTTGTGGTCTGCCAGCATAGTTTGTGGGTAAGCACGTCAATTCTAATCTTTTGTACCACCCCTGTAATCTAGGTAACACACACAAGCCTTGCAACATCCAACAGGAAGCAGAGGCAGCTGCTGGGTAATATATATAAAGTGACTGCACACACAGAGGGGTAGTGCATGAAATGCAGAACTTCAGCAGTTTATAAATCATTTAATTCCATTCATTTTGAATTAAAAGGAAAAAGTGGGAAACTACAACCAACCTCCTTTGTGTTTCTCCAGTACATGATTTGTATTTAAAAGAGTAACACCTTGTTCAAGAACCATAGTTTTTCTTAAGCCTCCAAATTTACTTAATTGGAAACTTGTAACAGTCCAAACTTCCAATGTATTCATTTCCACATAGCTTAACGGCTTTACTTCAGTACTACCTACTTAGTGAGATATTCTCTTGAACAGTAGAAATATTTCACTGAAGTTGCTTTCGCTTAACATTTTGGTATCTAATCGAAGGCAATTTCTGTGAAGTACTAGCACTCCCCGTGCAGCCTGAAAGTATCTAACCACGGTACAAATCTTGCAGCGTCCGTATGACCATGCCATTTATGTTACATCGGTTAATGCACATGAACTGGAAGGTCAAGCGACAGAATGGACTGATCACTAGACCTTATTTCTTCTGTGCCAAACACAGGGCAACCAAACTTCTGTACTAACTGACAAGAGTAACAAAAGTTGCTTCACAGAAACTGCAGCCTGTTGGGCCTGCACAATGAGAAAGCCTTTTAAGTTACACTACCACTAAGATAGAAGTCAAGAATGCTGCAGAGATAGCTTTAAGAATGGGAAGGAAATAGAGGAAGAAAGAAAATGCTAGGTGGAAAGACTTCAATTAATGAAAAGAACAAATGGCAACCCAACACAAGATTCTGAAAAGGCAAACACAGTGTCTAAGGCTAGTACATATTAAAAGCTCTCAAAGAAGTTTAATCATGGCTTCCTGTTTGTGATGATCCTCAACATTTCAGGTTTTCACATTAGTTTCAGCCTTCAACAATAAAGTCGTAAGTCACAACCACCTAACAACTTTGTGCTCAATAAAGCAACTCAGCCAATAACACAGAAAGGAAGTACAGCAGTTATATGCATGACTTACCACAGGATTAGCTACTGGCTAACTAGAAATACTACAGTCTGAGTGTCCTTTCATTATGCATCAGCAATTCCTTGAATATTGATAGGTTGTGTAAAAGATTACAGGATAGTTGTCAGTAACTTTCTAGGGAATGAGCATAAAACCACATATGTTAACTAAAGTTAAAAATGCAAGTAAATAATAACTGATCTACATATATTTGATTTCTGAGTGAAGTTACGGTTGCACTGAGGAATTTAAGAATTAATTCACTATTTTACAAAACATTAAAAATTACACTCAGTATTTCTATTCTAACCCCATACTTGATTGTTCAAGTCAGTGCAAACAAAGAGGTGCATGTAAGTAGATTTAAGATAATGTGCACAGAACCATAGAACTGTTAAGGTTGGAAAAGGCCTCTACAGAGTCCAACCATTAACCTAACACTGCAGTGTTCATGACTAAAGCAGAAATCTACAGAAATCTAGAGTCTAGTAGACCAGAAATCTACAACTTCCTGTTACAGTGTTCTTAAATCTCCAGATTTTGTCTGTTTGTTCTCCCAAAGTGTTCATCAAATACATGTTTAAGACCTACTCTGAAGTAATCAATATACAACCCAGCTTACCATACTACAGAAATCCTCTGGTTAGGTATAAAAGGAATCAGGCAGGCAGCTTGTTAGAACAAGCTGAAAATCCAATAATTCCATTTATAGTTATTTTACTGTATTTGAATGGTAAGAAAAAAGGCATATTTTTTATTTAATTACGTTGTACATTTAATATCAATATGGCTCATCCATTCAATTTTGGGTGCCATACTACCAAATGTCAGTATGTGCAGTTTTATTAAGTAACAGGAACACAACTTGAATTTACTACAAATAAGTCTTCTTATAATATTATTTGAAGACTGACTGTAGCATTACTATTCCTAGATGAGTAATAAAAGTAGCTGAAATCTATCCTTTAGGCTGCAAGCTGCATTACATTTAAGAAGCATGCAAAATTTTGAGGTCAGAAAAAGATGACCAAAATAAATTTTATTTTTTAAAAGTTTTGTTTATACCTACAAGAACTTTGAAACAATTGCTATTTGTAGTCTGAGTCCACTGATTAATCATTTGATATAGCATGCAGAGTTCCAACACGTAGCTGATTTAGGTTACCACATTGGAACAGGTGAGAGAAATATCTGAATTCTAAGGGCCAAACTTTTCTCACTTAGAAAATCAAGAAATAGCACAGCAGCAGCTTGTAGCACCTGTGCCATTGCAAACTCCCACGCCCACACCCCCTTTCAGTGAAGAATTCAGCTTTAGACACTGGGCAGTAATAGTGACTCTCTGCTGTCCTTCTTGGTGTTTCTCACTGATATTCTAAATTTGCCCTGTGCCTGCCTTGCAAACACTGATGGAACAGTAGACCTTCCACAAGAACTGCAATTAGGATGGATCACGCTGTTGCCACAACTTGGTACCATTGCCATCTGATGGATGATATCACAGGATAGAATTAAAGTATGTAGCTCCTCCAGGCTCCACTGATACAGAAACATATACATTCACATTGCTTGCCAAATGCATGAAATAATGTTTATCCAAAGGCCAGAATATGGTCTGCAGTTATTTGTATTCAATATAGGATTTGGTCATTATTTTGTTCCATCCTTCAGATGAAGAACCTGCAACTTTTCTGGTGTAAAAATCTGTAAAAATGCAGTGCTGGAGGAAAAAAAGTTAAATAAGCAGAATCCACACTGATGGCCATGCCAAGACATTTAATCTTGTTTCATACATATCCGTCCCACCCCTACCATAAACTATAACTTTTGCTTTAATTAACATTTGCATTTATGTGCAGTTTAAAGTTACACAATTACAATATATTAGAAGGTAACCATACAGTCACCAAGAGCTCTGCTCCTTTTCCAGTGCCTTTTACATGCTAACCAGCTGGGAGGTTGTGGTCAGCATGTCACATACACCATCACCCTATCTTCAGGAAGATGTGTTTGCAAATGTGTAACGTTTCTTTTAGCTTTTGCAGAAGTAGAATCAGAAAGCAGCTAGCCAAAAAACAAAGAACATGGTCATTAATGGATGTATGCATGAAGACACTTCAGATTTAATGAAATTGTTTATTTAACTGGCATTGACTGTATTATACTAATCCTAATATATAACAGTTGAGCGCAAATATTTTTTCCCCTTCCTGTTGCCAGTTTCTTCAGATTTTACTTTTTAAGGAAACACTACTTTCCCTCTTAAGATTTTATTTAAAAACTAGACAAACAGATACGTAACAGTAAGGGGGAAAGGGGAAAAAAGTCATTAGTAAACAAAGACTTCCAGGCTTTAGGAAAGTCTGTGTAAGAATGCTGCCAAGGTAGAACATGCCTATTACACTCAGAGTTTCATAAAATCATCGAATCACTAAGGTCAGAAAAGGCCTGTAAGATCATCAAGTCAAACAATTTCTTCTTACTGTTTCTATATATCCTAGAATGATTTTGTTCTTATAGTGTTTACCTAGTTTGGAAATTAAAAATTAAGCCACAACAAAGCACACATCTGGAAGAAGAGTGCTCTTCTACATGAAATTACTCAAACTCTGCTATTGTTGGAATCCATGTTCTTCATAGTATTTCCTTTCATTCAAATTGAAATGCTAATAAAGATTTGTCTAGACAGAACTGTTTAGGAAATCACTCGTATTACTCAGAATTATCATTGTTCTGTGAGCTTATGAACCTCATCTTCATTCCAGCCTGTTCACATTAATACACATGAAAGAGGTACAATATGGTTTACCTTCATGACAATTCAGTTGCTCAGCCAGGCATGTAACAAATCATTGTATAGAGAAAATTATGCAACAGCTTTCCAACAGCAATCCTACTTTTCCCCCAAAGCAGTATTTCTTACCTTTTAAACCTACACTGAGCTGAGGAAAAAGTCAGTACAGTGCCTTATTTTATTCATAATGCAAAAATATACTAAATATCTGGCTTTCTGGGAATTCTACAAACAAGCAACAAAGCAAACTAGTTAGAGTGCTTTAATGGAAAAAGCCAGGTTATTGATTTTTAAATCTGTTTTTAAGTGAGCTTAATGATTGGTAAAGGTGCTGGACTGATGGCCCTAGAGACTATGTACAATCTATAGCATAGCGGTCTATAGCATAGACAGCATTCCAAGATCATCAACTGTGTTATAACTCTCAAGGGACTGATCCTAAAAGCCTGGATCTACTAAGATTGTTATGAAAACACTATCTACACTTAAAGAAAGGATGTGTTTATTTAATAAAAGCAAAAAGGCAACAAACAATTAGGTTGAATTGCTCTACAACACTATCGTTTTAAGCAACACTCTCAGAGCTGTGTGTGAAAAGGCTATTGAAAGAGAAGCAGACTCTAATGCAAAGATGACAGGCATTATGCAGTCAATGTAGTATTAGGTAAAGACATTTCTTCACAATGCAGCATGAACTGAAATGAGCCAGTGAGCACAGGAGTTACATAAGACATTTTGGTTTCAAGACCTTCTGATCTTTTTAACTAACAGAAAGTTACTACAACTATTAGAGCAAGGAAGTTTGAAGACAGAAATTTCATAGGTTGAAAGTTTTGACAGTTTAAAACTTAAAAATCTGTTAACAGATGTTAAGCAAGCATCCTTTTTTTTTTAAGCAATCTCAGTATACTACCACATAAAATTCATCCTCACAACAGCAAGGACCAGAAAATATACACATGGATTCTTCACTTGCAAAAATGAAGTTTGGCTTCTAAGTATAGTAGCCTTAATAGTTGTAGCAAATAAAGACATAAAGGGGCTTATTTTCATAAATGCAGTTCCAAATGGAGCAAATGCAACAGGAATATGATCAACTCATAATATTAAGGAAAAAGCCAAGACAGAACATAAATGCCAACTCATTTAACATCAAATCATGTAACTAAACACTTTTTTGTTCCCTTATAATACCAAGATAAAGGCAAGATTGATGTAAAAGAGTTTTATTGCATTCATTTAAAATAATGTACTTTGGCAAAAACAGATACTGAAGATGTAATAACTATTAAATAAGCAAAATCTGCGACAGGTGGAAGGACAAAAGGTACAAGTGATCAGAGATGGTAATATTATTTAACTTACCTCATGATGCAGCTCAGCTATCTGATCTTTCAGTTCTCTGATGTACTGGTTAGAATCAGATTTATTAAGCTGCCCTTGAATTTTTCCTTCTTCTTTCTGTTTTGGTTAAGAAAAGGAATTTTATTAAAATTATTCAAAGATCTACTATATTAAAAATCTTATTTTAACTGTCTGCATATTTTTGTCACAAACAGAAGCTAGTCCCAGACACCACCCAGCACTTTCATTTGGTTGAAGTTACAGCAGGTATAGAGGTGACAGTGGCTCAGACCAAGTCAACTCTCTCAATAGTATAACAGGCAGGATTCTATGGAGGAACATAAAGAACAAACACCTTCACAGGTGGAATCCACATCCTATGTATGTGAGACTGCATTTTAGCAAACCACTCCTACAGAATACTATCAATACATGGAACATATCTTAGTGTACTTTATTTCCACTAATGTAAAGTTTACATTTAGCAACAAGACATTTCCTTTTGTCTCCAAGTAAACAAAACAGGTCTTTCCTTGCATTGTGGGACATGCGCTGGGAAACACTATATATGACAAGGTTTTTTTCTCCTGTAAAAAGAATTGTAACATAAAAAATAATGTGGTATTTGTCATGTAGGTGTTCCAGAGAGTATAAATGAAGAGAACTATGTCCCCTAATACCAAAGCTTCAAGAAGTATACAGAAAAACTGGCAAGTAAAGAAAAAAAACAACCCAAAAATAGATGTAGAGGAATATGGTATTTCCCTCATTTGTCAATCAAATGCAGCTCCTAAGTTTCAGGATGCTTGAAAAGGTTTCATCTGGACTGAATGCCTACAGCACTGGTTTCCATCTTGTCCCTAAAGGGAATCCTAATGTGACTGAACCAAATTTGACAGATCTGAGATAAGTGATCACCCTGATGAGGAATGCATTCCATGTCTTCTGCTTGCTACTAATAAAATGCAGAATGACTCTGCTTTTGACCTTTTCCAGTTAAATAATTTCTGAAGCAGACACCAGCTCTAGAGGATGCAAGCACCTTGATTTTATACAATTCTTTATCTTGACTGTAAATCGCATACAAGCAATATATTACAGAAATACAAATATAATGGGAATATCTTGTTTTTCTACATATAGCTCATTTTGCTGAAGTTCTAGTTACACTTGAAGAAAGCAAACAGTTTACTTCAACAACCAAATTGAAAGTCATTTGCAAAGAGAGCTTAAATACCTTTTAGAATGAAAAGTGTTAACTGTTCCTCAAAATATAAGACAAAAGCTTTAATGAAGAGGTTCCTTTAAAACACCCCTCTGACATAAACCCCAGGACAGAACTGTGGGAAGAGATAATATGCTACCTTCCAAACCCTTTTGCTGAATGAAGAGAACAATCTAGAACACTGTCAGTATTGGCAATATCAAAACAATATCTCTATTTTCAGGCTTTCTTTTTCTTGCAGTGAGGTATGCATTACAAATTTACTCAAAAAATAGTTTTGTCATACTCACTATTAATTCCCATAATCTGTAACATGGAAGAACAAGATCCTTTAATGCATAATTCCATACTGAACCTAGTTTCCAAGGGAACCTATGGCTAAACTCACACACACACACACACACACACACACGAAAGTATTAACAATATTACTAATAGTTCTTGTCCTAATTAGTTTTAAAAATCCCAAATGTAGCCTAACCCCATCATCTCTCTCTCTACAAGGATGACTACTGGCCTATGAAACAAAAGCCACAAAACTTGCAGATTAAAAATACATCAGCATATGAAAAAATCTTCCTTGCTGTCAGACACTAAGATTCCACACAATGAGAATGACCTGATCTCTTGAGGTAGCAGGAATACATAAGAAAAATCCTTGCCTTAAGTCCTTTCCCTCTGTTTGAAACCTTGACTTTCTCATTTAAGCCTCTAACTCTATGGACTCTATTATGTCACCATACTCTGTACAATTAAAATGCAACAGAAAAGCAAGGTTTTAGCAGGAATAGAACAGAGGTGTCATAGCCCTTTTAAACCAGAAGCATAATAAATAGCTGAACTTACATAGAAACTGGGTGCACAAGGGGCCATGGGTTTGGTACACAAATAGCTGAAAGCTGTTAGTGTGTATCATATGGAAATTACACACTTCCACTACAGTTAAGTGCTGTTATTGTTACTTTTTATTCTAGAAATAACACTGTAAAGCTTATGCAGATATCCCAGAATAATTGCGTGTATTTGCTCATGGAAGTACTGACTATAGCTAGTTGGAGCTGAATGGAGGGCATAAGCCTGGTTTGCAAGATGTCAATTATTAGTGAAAGGCAAGTAATTTTCTGTTTTCCTTTCAGAATTACAGATTTTGTAGAGCTGCCAATTCACCAAAAAAAAAAAAAAATTAAAAAAAAGGAACCCTGCAATGGCATTTTCTACAAACATACTTTAAGAAAGGTCATGCTGTGACTTCCTTTTGCAGCACTCAAAATGTTAGAGATCAGATGCTGATCCTTTTAACTTGCTGCAAAAAAAAAATCACATATTTCTAATTAAATAATCCCATGTTCTGTGGGCTACCAAGTCTGTCTATAGCAGAAAATTGGAAGGATGACAGAAAAAAAATTAGGACAAGATATCAGAGTCTTTTTATGGCTGTTGTTCATCCCTGACCAACAGAAAAGATACAGTCTACTAAGGTGATCATGCCATGGTCTTTTAAAGATGCTCATGCAAGTGTGGTAGCAAACCACTGGAAAACATGCAGGAGTCAGACACCACAGCATTAAAATATATTTTAATTTCTATCAAAATCATCTAATTTAGAGAAAAAATAATAAGTAGACAGCTGAAAGCTTACATATATCAAATGAACAAAAATACTTAGAAGTTTTATCTCTCATCTTATGATCTTTAAGTTAACCAATATTCTTCAATACTGTGAAAAGAGGTTGAAATTTCTCATCAATACATACATTTTAAAATAAATACAAGGTCTTACCATGATCTTCCAAATTGTTTTACCTTCACATTTCATGTTAGAAAGTAATCTGAATTTAATGCAATTAATTCTCACCTTCTGATTAGCATTCATTATTCAAAGGCAAATTTTAATCTGAGGAACTTAAATTTGGTAGTAATATTCTTTAACAGTAGTTTTTCATTAGGGCAGCTTGACACCACCACCCCTCAGCCTCCTTTCCTCCAAACTAAACAAGCCCAAAATCCTTAGCCACTCCTCACAGGACTTTCTTTTCAGCCCTTTCACCAGCTTTATTACCCTCTGGACACATTCAAGGATCTTCACATCCTTCTGAAATAGTGGGGCCCAGAACTGCATACAGTACTCAAGGTGAGGCCATACTGCCAGTTACTACACAGTCCCATTGACATAAGAAAAACGAAATTACTTTCATGCAGCTTAATTTCTTTTAATGCTTCCTGTTGTGGCATTTACTTCAGTAGGAACTGGACGTTTCACTCTGCATTGGTTGTATAGTGTGCTTGAATAGTTTTGTACTACTGTGCTTGAGCAGCTTTGTACTTCTGAGGAAAGCACTCAGATCAACTGTATGGGTTCAAAACTGAATGTTAAGACTCCACATACAATTTAGAAGCCTTTAAGGTATGAATATCACACCTTTTAAAAAGGAATAGCATGAGCAATTAGTAATCTCTCTTCATGTTTAATTTCTTAAATCTAGAGTTATAGGATGTGGGTTGCTGGTCTGGTTTTTTGGCGGTGGAAGTTGAAGGGGAGCACTACTATAGAAGATCTGTGATATTTGGAGAGGTCACAACACAAAAAGAGCTGGTCACTAGGCAAATAATAATTATAAATTTTAAATTAATATACAGAGAAAAAGTCAGATATCAATAAGCAAAGTGTGGGTATTATCAGAATTGCAAAATATTGAAAGCTAGCCAATTCTAGAATCTAGGAATTTGTTTAAAACACCCTGCAGTCATATGTGAATGAATCTACACCCACATCCCTGGTGTACTGGGTCTGTGTATGGGCACCACTGCAGGGCATACCTCCTTGTCCCAGAAGGGTTTTTAGAATGGCAATGCCAATTGGTGTTACATTGTAATTAAAGATGTATCACCTCCATTTCACTGAAGATTTGTAACTCCCCCCTTATAGTCTCTTCCAAGAGACCGGCACCACCAGGGTTAGAAATCTGTGTGTCAGGGTAATAAACACCCTCGTGGCAGGTATCACCTCTGCTCTAGGGATAGGTGCTTGTAACAGTGTACACAGCCAATACACAGTCCAACCCCCTGCCCCAGAGGTTGTGTATATAGTGGGAGTAGCACGGGCAGTGAAGCAGGAAATGAGCTCCATAGATGAAAAAAACTTGCTGCTAAAACAGAACTCACTTAGGCCTCTTCACAGTTTTGGAAGCTCTCACCTTTATCATCCTGCTGTGAAGTACTAGAGTGACTACCTGTGTGCATACCAAGAGCTACACTGAGAGCTCCTGAGAAGAAAAATCTGCACCCCAAAATTTTGCTCCTTAAAATGAGGAAAAAAACTGTCCACCAAAAAGTATCAGCTGAGAATCATGGTTTTCATATCACACTTAAATCCTCTTTTGTCTGGCTTTCTAAGAGAAAAGCATCTTACAAAGAAGCAGCAGCTAGTCTCAAAAAAACACCTGATGCCTACTGAGAACTCCTGAACATGTGAAGACCTTTCAAACTCAATCAGCATCAGGCCAGGATGAATAGCTGGCAACACAAGAGTGCAGGGAGAGATTGCTTTAAAAAAATGCTGATTTAAAATACCTGAAACCATTACTGTATAAGGGCCTCCCAAAATCAAGTTTAGTACTCACAATAACAAAGGGTCTATACAACAAATAAATAAATCACCAGAAACCACCTGAAAAATACCAGAGGCCTTAAGCCAGCTTTTGCTGCTCGATCACGTTTAAGATACAGAAGATCAGCATAATCAAATTCCAGTTTCAGGTGTTTCATCCCAAGAGGAGTACAAGCACAAAGCTTTCTAAAACACTCAATTATCACATCAGAGTAAGAAAATAAATATACATCAACAAGAAAATAAGCCATTTTAAATAATAAGAAAACATCCAGGGTTGTTTTCACTTTAATAGCTGTGAACTTAAAAACACAGAAAAACAACAAAATGGTTTCACCAGTAGTCAAAATCCAGGCATACTAGACAGTTGCTGTTCCTCAGACAACATCTCTACTAAAAATGACTGGAAGATAGGATCTTTCCCTAACCCCTTTAATTTGATCTTTTCTGACTTAGAAATATTTACTTGGTAACAACTTGCCTCAGCCTCTTTTCAGGAGAGGCTTTAAAATTCTTACTCTGTGGCAAAAGGCACTGCATTAAAAATGTAAATGAAGTATATTCAGAAGGGTAAATGTGGTAACTTGTGTCCTTTCAGTGACTTTTCAGTGACTCATTCTAGACTTTCAAAAAACACATCACTAACATCACCCGCCACTATTGATAAGAGTAAAAAAGGGTTTCCTGTAATTTGAAAAGATGGAAACAATTTCTTTACTGAACAGTCAGTACTTGGAAAAGTTATTAAACAGGGGTCATAGAAAGGCTTCATTCTAACGAAATAGTGCTAAAAGTTTAAACCATGGGGAGATTACTAGCACAATCATGGATTTCCTTTACAGTTGTTCTCAAAGCAGCTTTGACAGGGTTAGAGATAGGGTAAATGTGACAAAATTCTCTGAATCTGCCAGGAAACACAGCAGGAGGAAGTGATGTTGCTGCCTGTCCAGATCAACCTAACAAAAAGAAGAATTAATTCTTATGGATATTTTTTCTTTAAGATTACTCAGATGTAAAACCAGTTTTTCATATTACAAGTATGCTCTATACCTCCCAACTCAAATCAGCCATGGATAATTTTAAGAGGATGCTACAAGTCACCAGCCTGCATAGAAACGGAGGGAAAGGAAAGCTGCCAAGCAGAGACTACAACTACCCCACTCTGCTTCCTTGAACTGACTACACTTCCACTGGTCCATGGCTCCTCACCCTGGGCAGCTGAGTGACTGTAGCTTGTAACTGATTTAACCTTGCCTGAATTTTTCTATTCTTCTTCTGTCAATTACTACAGGGAAAGCCTTAAAAAAAAAACCAAACCAAAACATCAGTGGACCAACAGGACTGCCCATACGCAATCAGAAGGAACATTTGCTAATTATTAGGCCAGAAATATTTGCTTGCTGCAGTTTGAAGCTATCAGATCAGCTGAAAACAAGAAAGACTAACTTCCTGAGGAAGCAAACCTGAATCTTTGCTGATTGACTACAGACATGGAGGAAGACAATATCCATTCCTTGGCTATTTTCATCTTAGAAAAGGATGGGACAAACAGGATCAGACTGCATGCAACCTGACCCGGACAAGCCATTTAGTTCTAGGGTGTAAATCTCTAACCTTTGTGAGGAAGTGAAGCTGCACCTTGAATACTGTGTTCAGTTTTGGGACCCTCAATACAACAAAACAGACATTGAGGTGCTGGAGCATGTCCAGAGAAGGGCAATGGAGCTGGTGAAGAGTCTGGAGCATAAGGCTTACAAGCAGCAGCTGAGGGAGATGGGGATGTTTTAGTCTGGAGAAAAGGAGGCTGAGGGGAGACCTTATCACTCTCTGCAAACATGTGAAAGGAGGTTGTAGCAAGGTGTGGGTCAGTTTTTTCTCCCAGATAGCAAGTGAAAGGACATGAGGAAATGGCCTCAAGTTGCCTCAGATGAGGCTTAGAGTGGATATTAGGAAAAATTTCTTCATAGAAAGGGCTGTCAAACATTTGAACAGGCTGCCCAGGGCAGTGGTTGAGTCAGCATCCCTGAAGGTATTTAAAAGACATGTAGATGTGGCACTTAGGGACATGGTTTAGTGGTGGACTTGACAATGCTGAGTTAACAGTTGGACTTGATGATCTTAAAGGTCTTTTCCAACCTAAATTATTGTATGATTCTATATAAGCTTCTCCCCACTGTGGAAATACAACTCATTGCATTTCACTATACTTCCACAAAAGTTTAAAAGTTCAGCATCATGAACTGAATGCTTAAACAAGACGAAGTGACATAGAGAATATATTAAGAAATAACTACTTAACATCATAATAAACTGACAACTTGTTGCAGAATTACATCTATTATTGAATGATAGTTCTCTCTCCATCCCTGTCATTATTATTGACCAAAACTAAGAGTGGCCCAGAAACTGTGATTTAAATCTAGCATGTGTGTGTGTAATGTCAGATCAGTTCTTATGTGGGAGTAGTGATACTCTGCATTACAAATTTAACATCACTGTCTTGCACCTACACCTACATAAACAGTTAAAAGAAAACCTCACAATTTAGCTTAAGCATTACTATGGACCATGTGGACCTCGCAATGAATCCCTTGAGCTTCTTAGAAAAGCACCACCCCCTCAAAAAAAAGGGAAGGTTGTGTGGTAGGTTAACTTCCTCCCTTCATTTTTATCAGCTTTGAAACAGCATGACAAGCAGACCTACTTGTGATGCTCTGTGCATCTGTACTTTAATACTGATGCCTATGGTCCAACACCAGCTAAATGTATTTCTGGTATTAAATATTGCATTTCAAGTCATTAAGGCAAGTCCTGATTAAAAGGACCTCTCCTCCCCACATCAGGTCACAGCAATGACAGCAACAAGCTGAACAGAGGAGAATGGGAGGCAGCCCTTTCTCCAATGAGAAAGAAGTTATCTAGATTTTCAATTTCCTTAAAAAGTGGCTTTTGTTTAAGCCCTATTATCAATTGCATGTGTTACAGTTTACAAGCTTTGGGAATTCAGGGTTTCCAACTCCATTATTACAGGTTTTTCGGTGCAGGTGTTTCAAAAGCTTTTGAGCATGAGTACCCAAAAAGGAAGTTTTGACCATAAGTTTCATATTTACTGGCAAAACACACTGGTCAAAAATATCTGCTTAGACGCTTAAAAAAAATCTATCACAGTTCAATAAAAGCATTTAAAATCATGTCTACAGGGTCAAAAATAAATAAATGAGCATTAGCAAAACTTACTTCTGCTAGATCATTTGTTTTAAATATTATGAAGTTCACACTCCAAGTCTGTATTTCACAGATGTTAACTGTCATGCTAGTGTAAGTTCGAGATCAGTAATTCAACAAAAACCTAACAGTGCAAACTCATCAAATGAGCATGAACCTCAGCAACAAAATGAATTCATACTCCATGCTATATACAAAGAAAGCACAGCCACTCCCACTTTTGTGAAGAGAATTAAGAATTTTACTAAGATCAAACTCAAGAAATCATTAGCAGGTGATAGTTTGAGAACACCATGAAGACTGGGACTTGAAAGGCACTTTGGAAGGAAACAGAAAACCTAATAATAAAATATAACATATAAAAATGTTATATTTTAACATATAATACATTACTAAATGTAATGAATAAAAACATTACAAGAAATTGCATTGTGCAAAGTAGTACTTGTGAAAAGGAAGAAGAGATGATGTGGATAAACCACTGACCAGAGGGAGTGCAATACTATGACAAAACAGGACAGTGTCATCTTTGGATGTATTAGCCCATTAGATTATGTTCCTGCAATTCTGGGATCCCTAATTTAAGCAGAAACATGGAAAGGGAATAGGAGAGAGCTATAAAATGGAGTGTGGATGGTTTGATCAGTCAAACAACAGAAAACCAAGACAGATGTATTTACACTAAAACATGAACACAATTCACATTGTGTGACAGCTATCAAGAAACCCCCAACTGATCATTAGGGGATTCACAATTTCATTAGATCCCAACTACAAGATGTGTATCAGTCAAATAATGGAAGCAGGATGGCATTTGAAGTTTGTGCTAAAGTAAAAATAATGCAAAATGAGTACTCCTCACTTACAAAATCACATTGTTTGAAACAACCTTTAAACTTCCCCACTCTTTTTTTCAGTAAAATGTTAGTATGCCTAGGAGATTGACCTTAACTCATCTACTCTCTTGTTATCTTACTAAGATGATAAATGATTCAAATGCAATGCTTACTGTACTTATCTAGGTATTTCTAATTTACTGATCACAGCATTATCTAAGCATTATATGATTTAAAGAAATGATTGCTTTAACTTTTAATAAATTTAGTGCCTGCTGCACTAGAGGAAATATAACAAAAATTCTTTACGCAAGTTCAATGAAATTTATTTGTACATTCCATATACGAAGGCATGAAAAAGATACAACTAGTTGAGAAATTATAGGGAAGAGGTGGCTTTGACACAGTACAATAAAATCATGACCTCAAAGGAAAGATTTCAGAGGGAAGAAACACAATAGCAATGCCAGGTTTAAAAAAAAAAATTAACCAGAGGGTAACTAGCTTGTAACTTAGTAATACTAACCAAGAAAACATTTGCAGCAGAATTCAGACAGGACAACAGTATGTGAGTATAGAAAGGCCAGACTACATCATGATCTCCCAAAGCCATGAAAATATAAAGAACAGAAATTTCTGGTTTTCTCATCAAGGCAGCAGCAAGTTCACCGGACAGTGAAAGATCCAAAAGGAACTGAAAGTGTAAGGAACAACACAGGGGCCAAAGGATGCATCTTGAGATCCTACAGCGACATGTTAGCTGTAAACTTATCTGGTTTCAAGATTTACATAAAGGGAGTAAGAGTTTTACAATAAATCCTTTAATACTGGTCATAGTAGAAGAGTAAGCACAGGAAAAAAAAATGGTTGCTGGAATCAAAATATATGCATCTTTTTTTAGACAGAGGATGTTTTCAATCTCATCTATTAATTCTTATCAAGTACCAATTACAAGAAAGAAAAAAACAAAAGAGAAGTCAGAGTTGAAAAGAGTGTTGCCTTTAACATGGTATTTGTACAGAAGGAATTATTAACAGCTCACAAATATGCATACAAGATAGATTTAAGGCTTTGCTTGTACAGGAATTCAGTAATATAGCATTATCCCACTTGGCAAAGCAGTGCCTTGTATTCACAGTAGATTAATAAAGAAAGACAGTAGAGGCAGAAAAAACCTCACAAAGTACAAAATCTAATCAGTATCAAGTTTCACATTTAATGCCATCACTTGTTACCTGGATTTCTAATTCAGCAATATGCTGTTGGAGTTCTGCCACAGCTGCAATGCGGTCTGCCTCACGGAGCCGTACTGCCATCACTTCTTCTTTACTCTGAAAGAAGTCAGAAATGGGAGCTAACTAATACCAGTTTTAGCAGATTAAAGATGGTGCACTGCTTTTACCCAAAATCCTAAGTAGAGAAAATTTAATACGCTGGTGTGCAAACTACCACTATTCTAAAGAACTCTAATTTTAGCCCACAGGAGTATATAATAATCTAATATAAACTCTAAACTATTATAATTTATTTTTTTTTTTAAATCTGTGCAGTTTTGAAAACTTGCCAATTTCCAGGTCCAGAAAACAACTGTCTTGTTTTCTGGAAATGTTATACTGTAAATTAAGAAAAATAATCAACATAATGAAAAAAGAACAACTCATGCTTTTATTTTGGGCTTTCTGTATATAGAAACAACAAAGCTACACAAGAGTTACTTATTTCATCATTTCCTTTGTTTTAAAAAATATAATTAGAAAAACCCAAATACAATGTGTGCTTCAAACTAACAGTACTCAACCACCCTTCCTTAGACAGTATGGCTGAGATCAAACCAAACATACCAAAGCTTATCTGTAGCCGCTTCTTCAAAACATGCTATTTGTTTGTTTTTTAAAAGATTCCTGTAACAGAGGTACGTCATCTACACGATCCAATTAGCTGCATTTTTAATCACTGGAGTCCATTTCAGAGAAATCTATCATGTGCTAGCCAAAGTTTAGCCATTCTTGCTAAATTCTGTTGCATGATTGCTCAAATGAAGCCAAACCGACAAGTCCACAGGATTGCATGTATTTAACTGAAAGCTGAAGGAAAGACTGGCTTGGTTTGACTTTGGTATCTGAGATGAGTCAACAGTGTTGCTCTAGATGGCACTGATGCTTTATCTCTGAAACAGAGCATGTTCTCAATAATTACCACAGAAGTTGATATGGTAGGAGAGACAAGACTGGGTGGAGGCACAAATCTTATGTTGTAAATTCTTTGGCAAAACCGATTAGAAAGATCAGTGGTGAATTTCAAGAAACATTTTGAAATTGAGTCCTTGCTATAGAAGCAGTAATCAGATAAAAAGGAAAAAACATAACCATATGCACCAGTGACAAAAACAGTTGCCGTACAGGTAGTATGAGATGCAACTGGCTACAAAAATTTTAATTTGTGCTTAAGCATTTCAAGTTAGTAATGCACCAGATCATTAGGCATAAAACAACTAGGGAGTTGAAAATCCAAATATGTATTTTTGAGACACCTCTTGAAGTAGTAACATTGCTACCTAGCCAAGACAAAAATAAAACTAGAGTATGATTTCAAGCAACTTGAAAAAACAGGAAGAAAAAAAAAATCCAACATCAGTTACTAACGCAATCAGGAATAATTGTTGTTTCTGATATATAAAGAAATATTACTTGTAAAACATCTTACTGTGTAAATTTTAATCTTTTTTCTATCAACTACAAAACAAGTTTTAGGATCTAACATTAGTGTATGTCAGTAAAGCTACTTCACTGGCTCTTGACCACTGCTACTTTCGGAGAATCTCTAAAGAGTATAACTGGTACTCTATTATTGTCACACTTTTCTCTAGCCCACGTTAGAATGTGGCTCTACAAGTGTATTATCCCACTGAGAACAGTTATGTGTAACTAACTCATTAGCCAGGTTAAAGACATATTGCTCTTTGTAGTAAACATAAAACCAGAACATTGACTACACACTCTCAATCCTCAATCTCTTAAGGATTTATGAGCACCTTCAGTATCAAAAACCAATCAAATAAAGTAAGCTATGGGTTATATGAAAAAGGCATCACTAAAATTGTGATTATTTTTTAAAAATATCAGTAAAAATAAAATCAGCATTAAAAAAATAGTACTTAGGAAACCAGAGATTATGGCAAACAAGAAAGTCAGCAGAAGCAATTTCTTCTAGTTAAGATTCAGTGTCTTTTTTCCTCAAAGCTTGGGACGGAGTTTGATGAATCAGCAGAAGTTACCTCTTTGCTGCACTTTAGATTTAGGTCCCACTAGAAACAAATGGAACTGTCAAGACAGCAAGAAAAATGAAAACCTGAAGGAAAGTGTTGTTGAGGAGTGTCTTTTTATATCATACACAGACACTATCCTGAGTAGAATAATGCTTTAAAGTAAAAGTTTGTCTTCATGGGACCACAAAGAAGCAGCTCTGTCAAAACCTGAAGTGGTTTTTGTGAGATGGTAAATTCAATATGCTATTGTCAAAATCAGTAAAAAGAATTTTGCTTTTATGATTTATGTTTCTCAGTTAAGACACAATTTAATCCAACAATAGCAGACAAGACTAAAATGTACATATATAAGCACATAAGTATTCTTTTCAGGATGTTCTTTACCTTGCATTCAATCTCTGCTTGTCTACGTTTTGCTTCATTCAGCTGAGCCAGAAGTCCTTTGTTCTGTGCAGAAAGACACTGCACCTTCTCCTGTAGGTTGGTAACCTCTTGCTCTGCCCTTCGTAAATGATTACTATTGATCTGATTCTGAAATTTATGACAAAAAAAGGAAAGAAAATGCATGTTAAGGAAAGGATATTAATCTAACTCCCTGAAGTCTGACAAAACAGACTTAGAGATCATTTAGCATAAAACACTTTTGATGAAAATGCATTCCAAGTTTTCCAAGTGTAATCTGAAGAGTTTGCATGACATTTTTTTCTGATCACAATATTCAAATGGTTCTTAAACAACAGATGACTCATAGTAAGAACATTATTGCAAAGCTCCAGTAGATCTGTTTTTCCCCAATTTGTTGCCTAGATAGGCAGATTTTGTGAACTTGTATCCCAACTATAATACGTGGCCAGGAAAGATCAGGTATGTCAGAAGTATACTGTGTGCATACTTCCCTGTCCAGTGAATTCCTGAAAGCAACATGGCACCTCAGTTGAGATCAGTGCATAAATACAAGTCACAGCGTTTGCACCTGAAGCTTGCACACCATAGCACGAGAATGGTGTTTCTCTCAGATGACAGCTGAACAGCATAATCACATACAAATTCTCAATGTGGAACACTGAAGTGAGAAGTACCTAAATACCTGCAAGCCAGACAACAGGATCTCTATGCCCCCTACTGACCAAAACAATATTGACACTCCAGTGAAAATTTTAAAAGGTAAGGCTAGGGGAAACATACTCAGTCAGTATAGAGAAGTGGTGCCTCTGTCAGAAAGAAGCCTTCATATGCCTTCCAGCTGGCTAATCTCTCTTCAAGAGCACATCCTTACATGCTCTGCTGGTTCCTAGAATTGCTGAACCTTGTCAAGTAAAGCTATTGCTTGCTTTGGTTTTTGGATGCATAGGTCTCTTTCAAAAAAGTTACATTTAACAGGTATTTAATGGGAATATTTATTAAAAGTCTATTACAAATCCTTCTCAATCATCAGTACATTGTGCTTACTGACTTGAGTGGAAGTTTACTAATATAATATGAACTCACCACTTTAGTACACTTTCATTTCAGGTGCTTAGCAACTTACTCCCTAGCTTACTTACTTCCCAAAAAGAATCTTGGCAGTCAAGGTATGATTGTCTTTTCTGCACAAACCTCAGCAGGGGTAACCTATGCTTTTCTGTTCTGGCACATAAAAGGCAAAGTTTGTGCTAGAAAAACCTGACCAATACACAGCTAGCTTTGCTGAGTCCACAGCTTAGTAACCAGATTCATCACCTTAGCAGAAAATCTAGTATCACCAATGTCATCACAAGAAAGCATACACTGCCATCTAAACATTACTATTATCAGAACTGTGAAATTTAAAACACCTTAAACATACTTTTCTTGTTATTACACATGTTAAAGTTTAATGAATTAAGATGCACACACATTCAGAGTCTACCAGCTAATCCAAATGAGAAATTCAGAAAGCATAGTCCTGGAAAAGATTAAAGAAGAGACATTAAAGTTGGACTGTATGCACAAGATTCTTTCATCCTCATCTAACAGAAGTAAAAAACCCCCACATTTTGGAACTAAAGTCCAGCCTCTAGATGGTGAAGATCCTCAACAGGTATCTGCTGTTTAACACCAAATTGCCAGCATCCAGTTCAATACACACATGGCAGTGTTCAATAACATACCTGTGTTTCCATCTCCATCATTCTTTGTTTGGTCTCTTTCAGTTCAGCCTGAGTTTCTGCTTCTCTCAACCGGACTGTCATCAGCTCATCCTGTAGCTCATTCACTGCATTTTTCCTGGGAGGATCTTTCCATCTTCCAGTGGTACGAGCTAGATGACGCTAGAAAAACAGCATAGTTTTGCTGAAAATGCCTGATCTTTCCTTTTGTTTCCTCACTTCATTTAAGGTCTCAGTTATATAAGGACAAACAGTTATATATCTCCTGTTGATCCTAAGAGCTAGAAACCCATGGAAACTTACTGGTTTTAAGACCAGACAATTAAAAAGCTGAATTCCCAACATTCATTCCCAATTACAGTAAGTCAGTG
This sequence comes from Pardalotus punctatus, assembly GCA_013400915.1. Classification (NCBI taxonomy): domain Eukaryota; kingdom Metazoa; phylum Chordata; class Aves; order Passeriformes; family Pardalotidae; genus Pardalotus; species Pardalotus punctatus. The sequence continues at coordinate 38,976 of VZTX01031695.1, read as the reverse complement.
AATTGCAAGTATATCCTGAGATTTTTGTCAATTTCTAGCCCCTTTTAACATTTGGCAAAGTAGGAGTACCGATCAGGTACTTCCCTTCTACCATTACACTTAGCTGGTAGCACAGACCCTCTGCCATTCATAAAAACTAGGCACCAATTTCTAACATACTTTTGAAATTGAGTTTCTTGTGGGAAAATTTGATTTTCTTACCTCAGCAGTTTGATTGACAATCATTAGTTTCCACTTGATCTCTGTATCTCAAAATTTTATAGTCTTTTGCTTTATAATTGAAAATAAAAATGCATAAAAGTGTATTGCTACCCATACCTGCCAGTGTTCCTCCAAATCTTTGACTTGCTGCCTCAGTTCTTTGAGACCCATCAAAGATTCTGCTTCTCTTAATTTTACTGCAATCAGTTCTTCTTGTAGTCTGGCAACATTTTCCTCATCAGGGAGGGAGCTGTTCCTCTGCAACAAGGACCATCCTCTTAAATATGTATTTGAATAAAATTGTGCTTAGTGAAACCCACTCCAAGAACATAGACAGGGAACAATAACTAAGCAAACTTTAGGTGCAAATCCTCTGCAAAATAAAATCCCTCAAAAATCTAAGCTTCTGGATATAGTGAGTGTATATAAATAACTTCTAACTGCCAACTACAGAAAAAAAATAAAAGGTAGTACTAGGTATTCTGACTTGAAGATTTCCCTGAATGGTATCCCTAACAAAACATTATATTAATAATACTTTAACACATCATCAAAAATACAGAGAGGAATTTGAAAGGTTTTGATCTAGTTGATAAAAGTAAAGCAAACAAGGAACTGAAATTACACCTTAAAGCTATAACTTTTATTTAGGCTTACAGGAAAAATAATAAACAGAAATTTATTTTTTAGGAAGTAGGTCATCAGCTTTGAAAAGGAGAACAGTTATGCTGACAAAGGAACCATCAGTTTATATTTATAAACAACAACCAGTCAAGAAGAAGTCTTAGAGATGAAAGTGCAAGACACATGAGGAAAAAGCAGAAAGACTAGGGAAGGCCAAACAGAAAACATGGAAAACACCAGGAAAAGCAAAACAGATGAAATCCGAATAATGCAAATCTGGGGAAAAAACAAGAGGGGAAGAAAATGGACAGTGTGTCTAACTACAATATCCCTACAGCAAATCATTGGTCACCAAATATTCAAAGATGAACTATGCCTTATCACTTTCTACTTTATTTCCCAGTAGTTGTTTTCAGCAAAATCAAGTGTTTTTTCAGATACGAAATACTGTGACAGTTGTCAGGTTTTCTTGAGAGTTGAGTAAAGCACATGATTAACATTAACAGAACACAGTACAACAGCCGTTTATTAGCATTCCATGTTTCAAAATCATGGGATCTAAGTATTGGCAGATGTTTCTGAATGTTTACAGCACTGTCAGTATGGCCATGCAAGTCTCGGGTTAATCAGCAGAAGTTCCTCAGATTCACAACTCATCACTAGCAACAGTAAAGAGCTGTGTTGTAGGAATCTGAAGGAGCTCACTTCAACCACTTTCTAATGTGCATAAGTTCATCGTGGCAGACTGAAATACTCCTGTACATCTGAATTTGTCTGGTATGCCGGAATGGACTCCACTATTCCAGTTTCCCTTCACAGATAAATTTTCAGTGTATGCTGTCTCCATGCTGATGAAGTAGTCTCCTGAATTTTGAAAATACCTTATATCCTGAATTCTTACCAGTGGTCAATACAGTAAAAACTACCACACTAAGCCCATCAGACACTCATCAAGCCGCTCAGATAATTGAAAAAGTAAATCTTGACTCTGGTGGGTTAACTTAATTAGCTAGTAAGTTCTGACCAAAGCCTGGGTATACAGCTCTTTAAAATTTCCTAGGGAAGCTAATTCCAAAGCCAGTACAACAGAATCTGAAAAGCATGCCTTGTATCAGGTAATTTATTGGGTTTTTTTTTTCTTTTGCTATTTTATCTAGCAGTTAAATTTTGCTTCAAAGAAAGGTAAATGTTTGACAGTTGGTTTGAGTACAGCTTGAACTCTGGCATCAATAAGTTACAAGCTAGCAAGGCACCCAAAAAGCAGTAGACATTCTGCTGCTGAGCAGCGGAGGGATTCTTTCCCTGCCCATAACGGGATGGGAGTGGAAAACACTCAATACGTAGGAACGGTAATATTGAACCCTTGCCTTTTCCTCTCCCAAACTATTTAGTTTCATATAATCTCAATGTTCACTCCATGCCCACTGCTCTTGTTGCAGGATATAATTTTGGAACAATTGATGTTTCCTGTCAAGACTTCACCAGAATCCAAGTTTTCCACTACAGCAGGCTTCAGGAATAGAAGTGATCTGCTTTTTACAAACCTTTACCAGTGCAAACAGACCTCAGTTTTGTTGATGTACTTTCAGATTTGAAAAGCATCTTGCAATCACAGAAGCAGAGAAGAGAAGGTTCTAGAGCACAGTTCTGCAAAGAATTACAGGGACCTGTAGTCTGTTTCTAGTGCTGTTCTATATAGAGAGTCCTGGTTTGATTTACCTTTTCCATCTCTAGAACTTTATCTTGCATCTCCTTCAGGGCACAATGGGATTCTGCTTCACTCAGCCTGGCTTGCACCAGCTCTTTTTCCAGCTGTAGCACAAAGTCTTCACTGTATCGTGAACTGCATTTATGCTACAAAGTTTGCAGAAATATGTTTAGTATGAAGCACAGATTGTCTGAAAGGGATTTTATACATCAGATTTGGTGGGGAAAGTACATTCAAATGCTTAAGACCAGGAATACCAGCATAAGCGCTTACCTTATACAAGTCTATTAATATGTCAATCCAGACTGCTAACAAATATATCCCTACTGCTCTGCCTCTCAAACAACTGCACCTCCACACAGCCAAATGTGTCTGACTAAACTGAGACCCCTAGTAGTACTGACAAGCAACAACTCACACTTTTCTCTCATTGTCAACCAAATTGAAATGTTCTCCAATGATCTGTGAATATTTTATGATATGCAGAAAAAGATGCTTAGGAAAGACCAGCTAACTACAAGGGTAAGACAATTAGCACTCAAACCTGACTCACTTAAACTCCAATTTGACAGAATCATTCCATAATCTTGGATTTACAATAAAACCATGTATGCTTCAATGCACAATGACTTTGGTTTGCCCCTTTCTTCATTCCAACCCTTGGCTCTCATTTGCTCACACTACAAATACTGCTTCTGAGATTCAGATACATCCAACTGAAATATCCATACTCAAAAGAATCACTTAACTTTTCCCCCAGTCAATAGTTTAAAAAATATATTTTCTTTCTTTCCTGGGTCACTTTAAAATGATTGATTGACAGATTGTCAAACTTGCTTGATAGGCAATACCAACCTAAATCAGCATTTAAATTTCTGATTGAAGAAAAAAGTGGGTGTTGAAATCCTCAAAGCGTAGTTGTTTAGTTACTGTGTTTACATAGCTACCCTGTAAATTAAGTTTAGAGGAAAATAAATTTAATACATTTTTGGTGTCATTAACTACATTGTGAAATATAAGTACTATACCTGGATTCGTAGATTAAGGTTTAATTAACAATTCAACTTTTAAAAGATTATTTATTATACTAAAGATACAGCTGTGTCTTACTTTATATGTCTGCACCAAACAATTTAGTTTTCTGCATCTAAAAAACAGTAAAAAACATGAACAGAAGTCTTCAGTTCCACATGCTTCTGTTAGGGTGTGACATTCCCTGACTTTTAATGTACAAATAAAAGGCAAACAGGAAAAACCAATATTTAAATGTAACTACATGGTCAAGGAAATAGTTTTTTCATTTATTTTAATACCACTGTATACCAATTAAAGCTTTTGTCATGACTCACAGTACAATCCAAATTTAAGATCTACACTGCTCTTAGTGTTACAGTTTACTGTACTTCTTGTATATATGTGCCTCCAGGAAGCTATAGGGGAGGGGGTATGTACAAAGCATTAAAAGACAAGTAGGGCTGAGGCAGGCAGTTTTCATGTCATTGAGACCATCCACTTAAGTGCTCAGTCTGTTTAACTGTGCACTTGAACCCACATGGAATACAGATACAGTATGATCCTTGTACATTAATATTAATTTTTCCTTATATAATACTAATATAAATTCATATTATTTTCAACCCACGCAGTGTTTTTGCCGCAGCAAGCAGTGGAGGCAGACCTGATTTGAGTGTAAGGAAGAGAATGGTGGACAATGCTGATTCATTTCTATAGTTGTTTCACATCATGTAGGAACACAATTACCATATATAACAACATGCAGAGAAGAGGCAACAGCTCTTTTTTATTCCCCAGCTGTTTGTAAAATTTCATCACATGATACACACAGCAACTTAGAGGGACTCTACATTTCTTGTTCCAGATTCTGCTTGATACATGCGGAATGAACAAATGCAGTGTTCTCTCTCTTGTAAGGTAAGAAGTTCTCCAGTAGTTTCCAGGACATTGAGAGAAAACAGCAGATTTGAAGAGCTGAATACATGCTGATTTTGCAATAATGTAAGTGGATTCTATAAAAATCTAATTGATGTTTGTCAAATAATTAGTAATGGAGAGTGTAAGAAAAGTTTTAATCCAGTTTCAGGCACAAGTCATGCCTTCTTTAAATCTGTCTTTAGATTTCGCCTGCTTAAGGAATATGTTAAGAGTACTTATTTACTTAGCCACAACAAACTCTAAATGAAGTCTTGATATACTGGCAAAAAACACCAATCAAGATCAAAACAGATGGAAGAAAACAAAATTCACAAGTTAGAAGTTGTGAGTTTTGCTCCTTAGTAAAACTAAGCACAATTTCAAGAATTTAGTATATAAAGGTAACACAAGTTTATAGTTAAAACAATGTTTGAAAGCTACTTTAAAATTGACTGCAGGGAAAAAACCCTGATTTTATATAGTTGCCTTAAGCCCTGGAATTTCTGACAAAAGCCACAATGCAAAGACAGATTTTCAGGTACCAGCCAAACATTTAAACTACAGTAACACTTTCTTGCCTAAGCTGAAAAGACATATGCAATATAAAGGACTAAAACCATAGTTCCACAGCCATTTAATTCTGAAAGAAATAAGTCCTTGCTTGGCTTCACACAACTGGATTTATTTCCACCCAACTTTTCTTAAACATAACCATACCAAATATTATTTGGGCTGATGACAGATATAATTATACAATGTTTCTCCAGTACAATGTACTGAAGAGCAATTAACAGATGATTCAGCAGCTGCCCAGCTAACTTTGTTTACACATTTAAGCACTAACTGTAGTACCTCACTAAATATACTATTGTTATTTTCTGCTTTTTGGTTGCAAATCACACTGCAGTATTAGGAAAGTATACTGTAAAATAAAGTGAAGCCTTCCATAAAGTTGCAACACTAATTTACAAGCATATATTCCCAATATCAATTACTATGATCTTAATTATCAGTCATTCTAGCATGAGTTCCTGAAAAGAAACTATGCATTATGAAGTTGCTGTAACAATAACCAAATACATCACTATAAATTACCTTGCAAAATGCATATGCTTCCATCTGAATGCTTAGCCAATTAAAATTCTATCTTCATATAATATGGCTGAAGAGCCTATTTAAAAATAAGATGTGAACTAATTTTAGCTTGATTTGCCTCTAATTTATCAGATTCCATTTTAAAGCACTCAGATTGATGAACTGAACAATCATTGACAATTACAGTGTCACTGGGAAAGACAAGATTTGCATTCTGAAGGTGTTTACATCCAGCAAGAAGCTACCTTTTTCATTTAGAAACACAAGGGGGAAAAGAACAGAGAATAAAACCTTCAGAACATAATTATCAGGAGTAAGTTACAACAGGCTGATTACCCTTCCTCCTAACTCCTCAAATACCATTGCTCTTAGCAAGCCTCAAAAGAAAACTGTATTCTGTTGAAGTCAGGCACAATTTCCTCTCTACAGTTCTTGATTTATTGGCAGCATGAGGAAGAAGCCACCTTCCTCTTAATCGCTTGGTAACCCACCATGACTTGCCTTTGGCAAGTTACTATGTTTAAAGACGAGACAAGCCAAAGACAGATTAGTACCATTCATTAGTACAATTATTACCTCTTTAAGTAATGGCTCCACATTTCATAATGGAGCCATTCTGGCTCAACTAAAAACTCCCTATAAATACTTCAGCACAGGAAGAAATAAACTTGTGTATTTGGGCTTCTGGTGTTGGACTCAGATCAAAAGAATACTCCTCTACCCATCTCTGTATTCAAAAGTGCTGCAGTGGAGAACTTCTTCAGACAGAAATCCAGTAAGCATTTTCAATACTCACCCTTAAGTCATCCAGCCTATGCTATCCAATCTTACAGAACAGATACCATAAACCGTTGATAATACTCAAATAGAAATGCATAACTTTTTTACAAAGGATGCGTTAATCTTCTTAGGAACACTATTGTTTAGATAATTTTTGCTGCCAACAAAATAGTGGGTTTTTTTAATCCCACAGTGTTGCTCAGAAGAGGCAGTTGCAAGTACCCTTAGGCAGTTCTTGTCATACATTTCTATTCAGAGATTCATATCCAAACATTACAGTTCCTATCATACTGAAACAGACAATTCCAGACTGAAAAAGATGTAGATGATAAAATATGTACTAAAGATGCTGTGTCTTTAAATAAGCACAGATAAACTATGCAGCCATTTACAAGTTTACAATGCAATCATTTTTGCTAATAATACACAAAGCTGAAATAATTAGAGAATAAAACATTAAAGCAGATACTTGCAAGACAATACTGAAAGGAAGTATTGCCAAGAACAAAGCTACTGGCACTACCAAGTGGCAAAAAATTTACCAGTGTTCACTGAAATACCAAAATTCCATATAAACCCATGCATTCCCACCAGGTGGCGCCCTAAACGCACACAGCTGCTTACATTTGCTGCTCCCACTTGCACGCTTGGAAACAGAAGCCTGTCCAATTATGCATCGTAACTGCTGCAGCAGAATCCAGCGAGCTCCTTATTTAAACCATTTTAACACTTTCACCACGTTGTCTAATTCTGATGGGTCTCAAAACCACTGTGCTGTTCCTTAACACTTCAGAATAAGCCAGCTATTAGGCACAAATCTGTCTATAACCATACAGATTTACAGTCTCAGTTCCACACATACAGTCAGACTACTTCCTATAGCCATGTTCACGTTTAAGTGGAGAAAAACAATGCTGCAAGCATGGAAAGAAGGAAGCGTGCTCCTAATTTAACTCACTCTCCACTTCTGCAGTACTTGTCCAGTTGTCTGCCCTCACAGTTCCAATCCAGCCAATTCTGCAATCCACAGATATCTTAGGTTTTGCTCAGGATCAGTTCCCATACCTAGGCAACCTGTCAGGCCTCCCCACCATTGCTACTCAATAAGGTCCCCAGCATAATTAAAGGCATTAGCTTTGAAAGTCATATTCCCACCAATTAATGGAAAAATAAATATAGTATCTTAGTCTTCTAATAACTTTTAATTGCATACAGGTCATTACCATGGATGCCTCTAAAAAACACATTCCAAAGGTTTGTGCACTATTGTAGTAAGACAATAAACAGCTAGATATCCAAAAGTCTATAAACACTTCCCATTGCATTTCACTTGAAAGATTACAATGTATCTAAAAATGCTGGAAAACCTCACTAGACCATCCCCATCCTCCTAATCATAATTTCTTCATATTTTTCCCCCTAAAGAAATTGCTCAAATTCTATAAAAAGCAGTACTTCACATGAGAGAGTAACAGCTCATTAATTACTTCTTGTAACTATTCTAAAATACTTTTTCACATGGAAATGCATTAAACAGACAAAATAAACAAGCTCTAGAGTGTTGCATTAAAGTTGTGATTTCTTTTCAGTCTAACAGTAAATCTCATCTTTACCTTCCAATATGAGACATAGGTATTTCTAGAGCTTTGGTGGAAGGTATGTAAAACAAACTGGTATACTGACCTTAAGAAACCTGGTAAGCAGCTGCAGTATGCTGTAGTTCTAATAAGTTGCATTTCATACACCTGAAATTCCCAAGACTCCAGACAAGTACTTAGATACAACTTACTTAAAACAGTATGAGGATATTCACATCAACACTAGCAGCACACAGTTTATTCAGCAAGTGAAGATGCTGAAATGGCTTCCCCCTGCCCCACAAGAGAAGATAGTGAGTGCTTGATGTGTCTTAGAGGAAGTAACTACAGTCTCACAGCAACAGTCTGAAGTCTTGCACATTTTACTACCTAAAACAGAGTGCACACTAACACGGTACTATACAGGGCTACTAAAAATTATTTTCCTGCTCCATATGCACATAAACCCACACTTTTTAATCAAGCTCTGTAGTTCCAAAATCAGGGACAATACTCTTCTACTTCAACAAGCAGTAACTTTTAGCACACTAGGAGCAAATATAGGTACACAGAAGAAACATTAACATGGAAGAAACTGACTGAAATTATACACTAGGTAAGGGCGTTATTAATCAATTCTCAAACTTGAGTATTCAGAGTGACACAACTTGCAATGACTAGATTCTTAGCATGAAGAGCTATCAAAGATTGAATGTGTGGTTTTTTGTTAGTATTTCTTTTGTGGCCGAAGGGTTTTGGGGTTTTTTTTTTGTTTTTTTTAGTTTTTTGTTTGGTGTGTTTCATTGTGGGTATGTTGTTTGGGTTTTTTAATAAGCTCATAGCTTCCATCTATCCAGGGTTATAGAACAGAGTGAAACTTCATTTAATCCAATTTGTGTAATTTTAAGAATGCAAATCACAATGAACAGGGGGTTACAAGGACAGCACAGAGACCACGTCATGTAATGATGAGGTAAAATAAACACATGTGAGTGAAGAAGATGAGATGATGTGCTGCCAGGCTCCTTACCCATTGCTGCTGCTGCTGGAGCTCCCTGATGGTATTCTCAGCTTGCTCCAGTTTAGTATTGGCCTCATCACTCTGCTGTTTGATGGTGGCCAGCTCCCGTTTTATGAGGTAGTTTTCCTCAGCCTCCTGGGCCCTTGTCACTTGTCCCTTAGGACATAATTTATTTTTTTAAGCACTTGATGACAAATCCAAGGAAAACTGCCTTTGTGATGCTTAGCTGCTTATTTCATCAGATTGGTTTTGCAAACAGCACGGAGTACAATTGGTAGAAATTTTAGGACAAGGTAGTACTGAACAGCTGCTTTAGTACTTTATTACAAAGTTCAGCATCCATTTAGCAAGCACAGTTTTGCACTTGTAGTCAATAAAATTCCTTTCATGCATTATTACTCAGTTGTACATGCACAGATTGAAGTTCACAATATTCAATTTCATTGTTAATACAGTGTCATAGAATCCATTTGTCACAGGAATTTGTACCAAAAAATTATAACAGGTTAGGAAAATTACTATAACGTGCAGGTATAGGGTTTATATATTTTTAGTAAACAAAATTAAACAAGTTTCTAGCAAGATATTAGCTCTGTATTTATTCCAAATCAGCAAAGCAGGGATAGAATACAGCATGCAAATATGCATGCATTAAAGCAGTTGGGTTTTTTTATGAGTAGGAAGAGAGTCATACAGTAAAAGACTAAAAGACTATACCTGTATCAATCTATCTGCCAAGGAAGCACTTTCCTACAAAGGAAAAATTCAGATAGGAATAAGGAAAAGGGAAACCAAAAAACAAGGGGCTGATAATAGTGACAAAAAAGACCAAGAGCTGATAGAAGGAAAATGCCCAAATTCTACCCATTTTCTGTGCAAACTCTGTTTGCAAAATTAACAACTCTTCATATAAATTAAGGCAACTCAGCCTGAAAGTCCCAGGAAGCAGCCTTTTGTGCAACAGTTTTAACACAGTCAATCTTTGATCCAAAAAGGTTTCAAAGCCAGATTTCTGTAACACTTAAAATTTACCTACAGGAGTCCAGGTATTTTTATTTGAATGGCTTGCTTCCCTAATTAAGAAAAGTTACCAATATCATATATCAGATATGACATAGTAGAGAGATGCAGACATGATCTGCAGACCCCCCCAACATGAAACGAAGGCATAATTTGAGCACAGAGGGAACTCCACTAACCACTGAGGCACTCATGCAGAACTACAGCTTCCTCTAAGATGAAGTAGGAAAGTTAAATGGTGCAAACTGACAGACAAATAGGAAATGTCAACTATGACAGCTAATGTTTTGTTTACTGAACTCTTGCAGTAACTGAGTAGCTCATAGATTCTCTTTCCTTGCCAAACTTTTGCCAGAAAAATTTTCATTTTTACACACAGCACTACCCCTCTGCAGTTGCATTTAATTAATTTCTACTTTATCAACCCCTCAGTTTTTTTGAACGTCATACAACTGAGAAGCACATCTACTCATAGAGTTTCTTTGTTCTTGGAACTTTTATTAAAATTGAAGCTCAAACTAGTAGATAAGAGCTATTACTTAGAAGTTAAGGTACACTAAGGAAATCACAACTAAATTAGATAGGTTTGAATGATGGAAAAATATTTTAAAAATATATTTCCACCAGAAGAACTGAATATATTTTTCACACTTTATGATCTGACTTCTTAAAGAGAGCCTGCTCTTTCCCATTAATTTTATGAATCTCCAATATCAGAAACAAAAATGTTCACGAAATTGTATTTTTAGTCACAACTTTCACAATGTGTCCATATTATGCACTTTTTCCAAACTAGATTTGAAATCAGTTCATTAGAATTTGACATAGATGGACCACTTTTCAAGAAATTGCAAAGGGGTTTAATGTCCGAAGTGTGACATCTTTCAATTATGTCACTCTTAATTGAAACATTCCCATTTTTTTCCCTGTGAAACATGATCAATGTTTGCAACTCACAAGAGCATTCAATTCCATTTGTTGAAAGATGGTCCCTGGTTTTGCCTAAGATGGACAGGAATGTTCTTATTCTAGAGCAGAGCAGCTCAGCTGCAATCTGCCACAGGAAGCATAATACCAGGAAACAGGAGAGGCCACTGGAGAACAATGCCTTCACGTTGGCAATGTACCCACAGCAGTTGTCATGCATACTTCTGCAGTCTCAGTCAGTTATAAAAAACCTAACAAAACTCTGCTCCAGACTAAACCTATGAGAAATAAGTCTTTAGATACTCCCCCCACAATGTACCCAAATTTGTCACAAAACCTCAAAAACTACGTAGAACAAATGAATGGCGGTGTTCCTGTTCTGAATGTGAATGCTGCAACAACATCTCTTTGGTCATTGCTAGGTCTGTCATTTTGCTCCTACATAAAAACACCAAGCAACTTCAGATTGTCAAAACTGAGGATTCTCTCACAATGACCTCTTTTCCAACCAAGCAGTCCATTATTTCATGGAGTCTTCTGGAATTTGAACATATGCTTCTAATTCAGAAAGAAAACAGTACAACACAAGTTGGGTATGTCAAAATGTTTGATTTTATAATCACTAAAAAGCAGACACAACCTTACATATTTAAAGCACTTGACCTTAATTGCTTGGTGATAGCCATGTTATTTGGCTAAGCACTGTTAATAAACACCAGAGTTTATCAGGAAAACAGTAAATAATAATTCTGAGATTCCCATTTCATATAATGGAATTGCCACCAATTAAAGTATAAATTAACATGTACTAAATCTAATTCCCAACATACTTACTTTTTCTAGTGTTTCAATGCGCTGTTTTAGGAGTCTGTTTTCCGTTCGTAACCTCTGGAAGGTAAACAGTTCACAAATCCATTTCTCAGGTTATGAATTGAAAGTCTGATAAAAGCAAAGCAAACTAACAATATTTTTATCTCATCACATCCGTGAAAATCAATATAAATACAAAAATAATTAGTGACCTTCTTAACATCCTTTCATATGATGTACTAGCTCAAAATACAAGTTTAAACTGCTTGATACGGCAAAGAAGAGACGACATCTCATGTTATACAAAAGCATCTATGTTGCATTAGCTGGAAGCACTATGTCTGCAGGAGAATCACAGGGCTTAATCCCCCACTAGACTTGACAGCTTCCCCTTCATAAACAGAGTCAAAGTCTTCATGGTTAAGGGACATGAAAGTGCACTCCCTGCACTAGGACAGGCTAATGAGGCAGCTACAAGGTTTCATTCCTTTTCCTTAACAAGAATTTACATTCGTCTGTAAGGTTATACTCAGAATTACCTCAAATGTCTCAGAAGTAAGAAAGAATTGTACTGAACTCTATACTTCACCAGTGCATGTCCTGTAGATTTTAGCCATCAGACAGAAGACATCCGCACCCCTCAGAACAGGGCATCAGATATCAGTTCAATAAACCCTTTCTTCTGCCAGGCTAAAAGGCAAACTTAAAATACGCTTGTTTTTGTACCTCCCTAAAATAGTCTCTTCTGCTAAGAAGCTCTGCTAAGTCAGAAACTATTTACAGAGTCACAAAATAGGGCCTAGAAACAGACACCTTTGCACTGTTTGGTTGGGGTTTTTGGTTTTTTTTTTGGTTTTTTTTTGTTGGGGTGGGCTTGGTGGTTTTTGTTTTGGAGAGTTTTTTTGTTGCTTTTGTCTTTTTTGGGGGGGGCAGTGGGATCATGGTGGCAGGAAGCAGGAAAGGATTTGAAATGAGTTAATATACTAGAATCTAAAGTTACAGTTGTCTTTCTTATGGTTTTATTTTGTCCTGTTCTGCAAAGAGCTGTCATTTGAGCCCTGCAAATCTTCTGATTTCAGCTGCTGTTGCAGCACGTATTCATGCTGCCAACTGCCTCACCACCTGGGGTACAATAGCAAACTGCCTGAAAAGGCTCCTAACACCTTTGTACTCCCAGATGCATCTCACAGTCATTTTTGGGAAGAACTGATGCCTTAAAAACTGATTTTGAAAGGCAAAATGACTAGCAGTGGACAAAAAGAAGGAAGGCTGTACGAAACTCCCTCGACAAAGCTTTATATAATACAATTGAACATCATTTCTCCCACTGTCTATTCTCATGGAACTGGCTAAAAACACAAGGAAGAAAATCCAGATCAAACAACATGCTGTGAAAAAAAAGTAAAATAGGGAAAAAAGGCATCAAAAGCCTATTTATGTCACAAAAGGAAAAAGATGCAGTGATTAAGTACATACAGGAAGTAGGTCAGTTAGTAAAAGGGAAAAATAAACTGCACAGGCAGGTTGGCTTTTTTCCCCCACAGTTTGTATCAATTGCAAAAGCTCCAAAAGAAAAAATTACTGCAGACAGAAGATACTCCATCTTGGGTCCAATGCATAAAAAAAAAAAAATCAAGATCTTAAAATCAAACACAAACCACTCATGTGCACTCTAACAAACTCTGTCTTAATATGTATCACACAAATGCCCTGTGTGGAGCACCTACATCTAAACCAGAATATTTGGAACCTCTGATAAATTAGGGCATCAGTAATTAAGTTTTTGTCATAAGGAAATAATAAAAAAACAAATACAGTGGTTCTCCAAACATATTTTTTTAAATGTCCACCAGAAGTCTCAATAATTTCACTGAAGGTGTCCTTTATGTACAGACATCCAAAATATAAATGCTGAAAGAAATGAATTTGGGGACCTTAATTACATCCGGCAACCTGCAGAGATCAAACATATAACTCCCCATCTAGGAATTAAACTCATTCATAAATAAATTTGCTGAGTCTTCCTTACTTTAATTTCAACTTGTTCTTCCATTTCTTTTGTCTTTATTGTAGTGTATTCTTTTTCTAGCCTAAAAATTAGAAATAGTAAATTACGATCAGAAACATTGTGGACAATTTACTTGTTGGTGTAATACCTAACAAATAACACTAGAACAGAGATACAGATTATTGATACTTCCTCTGAAATGCACTCCTGTAAATGTTTAGACTGGTCATTACATTTAAATAGAGATTTCAGTAGATATGAACAGACTGAACCAGCACTCTGAAGTGCAGGAGCTTGCTTGTATACATTACTGTGACAGCGATTTGGAGCTACTCTCTAATAATCCCTTTACATAATACAATCGTCAACAGATTCAGCCAAAAGAAAACAGAGCTTGGAAAGCCTGGAAGAAAAAGATGCAAAGAAATCTGAGAAAAATACCTTAAATATAAAACAATTTTGGCCTCTCCCCAGCAAACCAAAGTTGTCCCAATGAAAAAGGTGGCAACAAAACCCCACAAGCTGAGATAACAAAGCCTCTACAGGAGGCGGAGCAGGAAGTTCAGGCTTGGAATGGTAGGATTTTAACTACATACACTTGTACTGGTTTGCAAAGAAAATATTTTTCCTGAAAGCTTTGTTGTTACTTCTTTTTTAGAGAAGACTGCTCACTCTACTGATTATAGGCTGCTGACAGAAAAAAAAAAAAAAGAAAAAGATTGACAAATTTGGTTTGGAAGACTGCAGTGCAACACTGACTGTATGACACATTACAACCAACGGTGACCCACCAAAATTAACCCTGGCAAATCACAGTATGTGCAGCTTGGCTAATCAAAACAAAATTTACCAAAGGCAGAAGAGACATGCAACTAACCTTAACAAGAAAAAAAGCAGTGGTATTGTCAAGATTTCAAACCCCAAATGAAAGTTATTTTAATGTTGTCAATGGTATTAAAAAGTTTTGTCAATTTATATTTTAAACAGCACTAATTTTGACCATAAATGCACTTTTTAGCACCGTGAATACTTTTCCAGTTCCTGAGAATTAAAATCTTTAGAATTTAGGCCAGATCATAAAAGTTTCATCTCCTTTCCCTGCTTCACCCTGAAAAAACCCAAAACAGTCTCCCCTCCCTCCAGAAAACCACCCTCTACCCAACTTTCCTATTCAGTTCCTCTTTACAGAAGTGCTGTAATTCCCCGTAACTTGCAGTTTACTTCAAAAGCTTTTTTAGTTATTTTTATAAGTGAGATATAGCTTTATTATGTTTAAGAAAAATAGCAAATACTATTTTAGGATAACTTTCTTGCAGAGAGAGCTTCAGTTTTGACTTTAGTCAGATAGTATACAAACCCAAAAAAACAGAGATGGAAAATTCAAAATTAAACACCGAACAACAAGTTTTAAGGGTAAACAAACAGTAACTGAGCAACAGCATAAACTATTTTCTCAAAATATTATACCTACTTTTTCATCTTTTTTGCATTGTATTTGACTTGGTAAGATGCTTGGATTAATTTGTCTGGACCACTGTCAAACTGATGTGGAATGACCTTTTGAAAGTGCTAAAAGCAATCAGAGCACAAGATTACACATAATTAACAGCTGCAAGGAAACACACACACACACACACACACACTCTACACATTTCAATAATCTCTTAAAATTATTATGATCATAGCTTACCTGTAACATTCCTTCCATGTCAAGTTGCAGTAATTCTGCCTGGTTCATCTGAAGTAGTGCTAAACCTACTCGAAATACTATTTCTAAACCCTGAAAACAGAAGTTAAAAATTATCCAACAATTATTTGTGGCATTTTCAACAGTGCAGAGTTATTCTACTAATTACTATCATTGAAAATCTCATCCAGCTTCTTAAACAGGTAAAAGGGCTACTGAAAAAATCTCTCAACAAATTGCTTCTGGGTTTCCTTTTTTGTTCCAAGGACAAGGAGTCCAACTATTTGTCCATTGCAAACCCACCATAATACTGAGAAATGGATGTCCCTGCTGCACGCAATGTTATTGCACTGCATCCAGAAGGAACAGATTTAGTAACACTTAAACAGGCTTAGAGCACAAACCTACACACAATATCAACATTCAATACCTTAGCTGCTCTTCCTTGACAAACTGCACACACAGACACCTTCACTTAAAATAATCTGATCAGCACAAGAAATAAAAAGCAAGACTATGAGATTTGTCCATCATGATGGGTTCTACACCACTACCTAAATAAGGGCTTTCAACAGCTACTCTTGATATACAACATATGAGTATTTAGTGGTTACCTCAGACATAAAGATATCAAATATTCTTGTTGCAATTGGTAGTGGGAAAGTTGTAAGGAATATAGTTAAAAACCATGACGATGCATACATAGAAGTGTGAAAACTCTGAGACTGAAAGTGCACATAAAGCTCTGGAAGATGTTCCTGGAAAAGAAGAGGAATAAAAAACACAAGTCTGTTAAGGTTCTGCTTGTAGTTCTAGTGCAGACATGTTTTGGACAAGTTTAGAATACAAGAAAGTAATTGAGATTTAGTACAGATAGCAGCTGTCTGTACTAACAACAGGACTAGGAAAGATATGACTCATCATTATCAAGAACCATACAACAAAAGTCCCAATATAGAACATCCTATAGAATGTCTACCCTGCAAAGCAGAGTACAAAAACACTTCCTGATCCTAAGGGGAAATCAGGCTTGTAAATCCCCAAGTAATATCTAGAATGGGCCACTAAAAAGAGCTGACAAACTCCAAGGCTATGTGGTATCCCACCCCTGGTCATCATGTTAGAAACTGGATCACAAAACAGAAACTTATTTTTCTCCATCAGGCTGACTAGGAAGAACCTGAATTTCAAATGTGAAAACAATTTCATTTTTACATATAATGGTATCTCCCAATTTCCATCTTTTAAGATACTATAAATTAACTATGAAGACTTCGACTTTCAGAGTCCTCCATCCAAATTAACATTCATATGCTTAAACTGCAGCAATACAAATCCTCAATCTTTGGTGTTTAAAGCCAGTTTTTTTTTAAAAATTGCTCAGAGAGCCACATGCATTTACTGCTGAAGTTCTGAAACTAGCTATTGTCAAGAGTACAGCCCATTATCCAACAGACATGCCTGCTCTTGAATTGTAATTCCCAAGTCCCTTATTAATAGTTACTGAAGAGCAAGTTTGATAGATTTTGTAAGTACCTGTATCATGCATTCAAACTGGTACATACAAAGGCCCAGTTCAGCCATACTTGGTTTAAAGAGTTCTCGTAGTCTGTAATCTTGCATTAACTTAACAAACACACAGAATGCCTCTTCTTCTGGCATCTATATTAAAATGGAAAAGCACAGTAAAAACTCTGGACAAATATAACGATCTATCAGAGTAAATGCCTGGGAGGATTTAGGGTTGGGGTCACACGTGTGTATGTCTGTGTGTGTGTGCGCACACAGTGGAATTTTTTTGGTTGTTGGTTTGTTTGTTTTGAGATTTTTGTTTTAAGGGACTTACAGCCAGTTACACCAATGAACTTTTGCATAAACTAAATTCTAGCAAATAATTTCTAAACTGAAATGGAGGTCTGCAAGTTTCTTACTATATACCGTACATTGTCAAAAAACAAAAACCAATAATACAAAGATAGCTTTAAGATAATCATATCAACTGTGAATTCTCACTTGAATTCTGAGGAAATTCCATGTAATACAACAGAAATGAGAAGTTCATTAATTGTTGAAACATCACTCACCAAAATAGCTTGCAAGCCTGCAATCCTACCTTAGCTCTGAGAAATATATTCTCCCACTCCAAAACAGTATCTTGGCAAATAGAATGACACAAAGTAAATTTCATCTCATTTGCAGAGGAAACAGCTGCCCTTGACAACTCCATTGTAACAAAATTATATTGCAAAAATTCCCAATAAACCACCATAGTATATTACACATTCTAGCATGGATTTTAAAGGGTTATGTATTTTTAATATTTTTACCTGCATAAGCAGTAATCCAACTATAAAAGCGCTTCCTTGACAGTATCCAACCTCACGATCCACCAAAGAATAAGCCTGGGAAATAAAGTTAAATCTCTCAACAATGAAAACCACATAATTAATAAAAAGTAATCATAGCTCATTGTGCTGTCTTGTTAATAAGTTACTCTTCCTTTCCCCAAATTCAACAAGAGCAGACATCCTATCCTGAAGTTTTAGTCAGACATTCTAGTTTCTACCTGCTGCTACAAACCCTGCTCTCTGATCACCTACAAAACTAAAACCAAGGCATACCTACCAAAAATACAGGCAGTATTCAACTACAGGAATTTGCCTAAAGATAAGAGAGACCACTGGCATAAAAATCTCACAAGGTACTACTTTTATAGGAGACAGACCAGACAATGAAACAAGTTCTCTTCAGAAAAAAAATGTGTGCTGCTGTTTTATTTATGGATGGATGAGATGTGGTGATCTCCACACACATGGCATCTATGTTTTAGAGTTATGGAAATTACTATGATTTGGAAACCTGCCAACTTTTCTGTTGAAACTATGTTGCATGGAAAAGTCTGACCTTCAAAGTTTAAGCTTTAGTGAAGACTAAATAATGTAAACACTGTTACGTTGGCATTTTCATTTTGTGTTTGGCACTGGAACAACTGCACATTAGCTTGTACCTGCCATTTGCTGCTACCACGTGCACTTCAGAAATACTTGCACACTGAATACTAACTCTGATTGCATATGTTCTTGGCTTGGGCAACGCTGTTTACTTTAACTCATGGCACACTTCACTCCATTACACTATCAGCAGTTAGTGTGTGACTTTGCTTTAATGCCAACTTGATGGTTTTATTTCATGAGATTTAAAAAACTTACCGGAATGCCATAAAAACTAAAATGGGATTTATTAAACCATTCCCATGTCAATGGTTTAAAAAAGAGTAACTTGAAAAAAACTTACAACTTATGAAACCGGTGCAAGTTCACTATATACACGGCAATCCAAGCTAGTGCTTGTTCTTGCTAACATATTTTCAAGGGCTGAAATGCCAACTCACCTTCATTACATTGAACAAGACCTCCTGCCCAAGGCTATCTTTTTCTTTGAAAAAATCATGTTCAGGGTAGGTTCTAGCAATGTCCCTTCTTATTAATTTTTCACAAGGAGATGTCATTTTCAAAAGCTCTGAATACTGATCCTTAATTGGCATGCTTTGAGCACTGCATAGAAGTTGCCAAACAATTGCTCTGAAGTGATGAGGTATCCCTTTTCGAACCAGCTCCTAAAGCACAAAAAGACAAATTAATTTATACTTCCTGAATATATTACAAAAAATAAACCTAGAGAAAAAAATACTTCCAGTTCCTCACAATTTCAGAAACAAATTTACATCATGGCAAAATCTATTTGTACAGTTTATAAGATGTAAACCTCAATTTTAGTGGGATTATTAAGTTAACAAAAGTAAGCAGTCTGAATCATTTTTAGTGGCTAAATTAGCTACTGAAAGCAGTCCCTTATGCATGTCAGCTATGTGAAAAACTGAATATTCAAATAATTTTATACAAGACCTTCCATTAAGCAGAATTTAATACAGTTATTTCTGTATATCACGAAAGATTACTGAAAATAACACCCTTAGTAATATTTGTAGTAATTGAGATTTAAGAAATCACCTCCTAAAAATTACTTCCAAAATAGGTAAATGACAAAAAGTAAAACTAACTGTAGCACAGCCAATTGCAACAAAAACATTTGTGCAGTACCGCTATCAGAAGTCATTAAAAAAGTTTGACAAGTTGTGTCTAATTTCTCCGGTGTGCCAGTATTTCCAAGTTATCTTCTAAGAAAGTATTTAAATGTAGTTTCAGACACTGGACCGAGAAAACATTAAGTTTACGCCTACTAAATTAACTAAATTTACTTTATCTTCAAAAAAAAAGAATCAGCTAGGTATTACACGATTCAACCGTGCCCAGATGAGTACATCGAAGAACCTGTTACTTGTCTCTTAAGAAATCACAAGGACAAGTAGTCTTGTCGCTTCATCTGAAAACTGAGAAAGAAGCATCATTCAGGAATTTTACAGAACGTCGTGGTGGTACTTTCTGCAATTACAATCTGTCTGACCTAGAAGTTTGTCTCTTCAAGACTATTTCCTTTAATCATCTTTTGTACCTTAAGAACTGTTAATCAAGTATTCTGTCTCCTAAAAGCTAATTTCTTTCATTACTATTTATTCTGAAGCCAGAGTAATCTCCTATTCTGCAAAGCTTCCTCTTCTTCCTGTTTGTTCCAGATATTTCTCCTACTTCTCCAACATTACACTTAATTAATGTAACACTGATATCTTTAAAAGAGATTCTTGCTTTCAAGTTTTGCTTTTCTTAAGCTTGAATTCTACTGCAGGAGTTTTGCACCACTGACCCCATATTCTAATATTCCTAAACTCTCAATCCATCCTTCAGAACCATCATAGTAATGCCACTGCAACTATTTCTCCTGTCTACAACACAACAGTGGGGTGTTATTTCCTGAAAGATTCCCAACTCCAAGACAAGAACCCTAACACATCAGCTTCACACAACTGTCTCTAGCTACCCTTTGTCAACAACATGATTGGACTGTACACCAGTCATCTAAAACCTCAAGGGCGACTAATAAAGCAAGAAACTTCTTGCTAATGCCTCGTTAAGTTACCATGTACCTGCTGGACAGAGTAATAGTCTTAAGTGCTCCAACCTGCCTAAAAGGAACAGCAGGAAAACACACCTACTAGGCAGCACTACAATGATGCTATTCTACACAGTGTCATGTGAACTGAACAGCAGGACTTAAGTCATCCTTCAGAAGCCCTCCATAAGGAGGAAGCAAGTTCTGAAGTGGATTGAGAGATGTAAAAGGATGGAGCACATCATCTTTGGAGGAAGGTATAGACACATATGTCTAAAACTTAAAAACTTACCAAATTTCTCATAGCTTAATACCAGCTTTTAGAGCCAGGACAAAAAGACACCTATGCTACTACCTATGTACCTACTGGCACAATCAAGGAATAGGTATGGATCTTCTGATATTCCATCATAAACGCAGACTGACAGTTAAGGCTGACTTTCAACAAAAAATACTGAGAATTATTTAACAGCAAAGGAAAACTTGGCTAGTTTTCAACCTAATATTAGTCAGCAGTATAATTAAATATTCCCTGAAAGTTAGTCAAATACTCCCCAAATTGTATTTGGCCAGCTGTAAAAACAAGTGATACTTGTGACACTTGAAAATGTTCAAACAAATTCTAACTAACCAGATCTACTTATTACCATCTCACTTCTTTCTCTTGCCAGGTTCATGTGGCCTTCTTTTCATGGCCTTTTGGAACACCTTTCCCAGAAACTGCTTTCCCTACACAAGCAGGATATCTTGAGTTCATTTTCTTCACTTGTTTCCTCTCTCAAGTCATGCTCTCTCTTCACAATTGCTTCATATAAAAGATACTTTACTTTAGCCCATTGTTCAGCCTTCCCACAACCTATTCATAGACACACATTTCAAACCGTTCAAAAGACCCTGACACATTTGTATTCTGCACATAAAACTACAGACTACAGCCAATAAAGAACCAAAGCAGAATAGACTTGCCTACTAACAAAAAAATCCCACGCTGCTGTACTTGCTGCCACTGAAACATGGGTATGTTCAAATGCACTAAATGCTTTATAACTTGAATTTAAAGTGTAATTGAACTCCACTTATGTACATGACCACAACTAACCCAGACAGGACACATTGCTCAAAGTTCATCCACTCCACCCAGAATTTAGAAACTATGTATTCTTCTGCCTAAGGTCATCTCTGGGGTCAACATACTTGGCAAGCACAAAAACCTAAACTCATTGGAGCCTCCAAGTAGAATTAGCAGCTCTCCTATTAAGAATGCTTTAAAAAGACAGCTCCTCAGTATATAGCAGCATAGCATATACATACATAATCATAGTATCAACCTATCAGATGTCCTTAAGTTAATTTTCAGTAATTCCATTTTTGGAAACACAAAGTTAATCATCCCTGTACTCATGGAAATCTCTCATTAGAGGTGAACTGAAAGCTTTAGTATTCAAGATACAGTAAATGCATCTGGTTTTCAGCAGGAGACATCTGCTGGGCAACAGCATAAAGGAAGGTTACATAGGAAGCACTAAGGCTTAGGGATGCAAAGATTCAACTGGAAGTTTCTATTACTTATTTATTTAAAAGAATAATTCCAACACAAAGATAAAACAGTATCACTTATACCACATTAAAAATGTAGCCAAAAAAACAGTTTCCAACTACTACCTTAACTTGCTTTTCCTTCTTTTTCCGTACATCTTCCCATTCATTCACAATCCTCCCCCATAGGATCCACGAGTCTTCTTCAAGATGGCTCAGATTGCTAGAAGCTGATGAACTAGATACAAGAGAAGATCCACTATTTCTTCTTGACCCATTTACTGATCGTAATGATTTGCTATCTGTTTCCAAGAGTCTGCAAAGAAAGCAGACAAAACACAAATTCAGGTTTTTCTAATCAAAGGATCACACTATTAATTGTTTAAAAGTCAGTTCTTCCAACCTCTTGACAATGAATGCACTCAGAGGTTCAGTGAAACAGTTTTACCAGCATTCATTTGGACTAAATGTGAAAAATACTGTTCAATGTTACTGCTTTGTATTGAGATCTCAAGTAAATCTGCAGACAGAATAGTTCACACTGCAGCATTTTAAGAAATGGATAAAAATGTCACCCATAACTGTCATGCATCAGACTGACAAAGAGAACCTAAGGAAGTTAAATAACCTCAATGATAGCATCAAATGTCAAAGAAGTTAAAAAAATACAGTCATTTAAAAGACAAAAAATTAGCCTCCTAGAAGTCTACCTGATTACACTTTTCAAAAAGTGACAGTGTAAATAAAGGCAGAACAACTAAAACCTTTGAAGCAATTTTAAAACAACTGACATTGGCTGACAAGCGTTGATAAATCAACACAGTGTTTTAAAAATGCACAGGAGAAATCCCAGACCTACAGACCAAGGACTGGGCAACAGAAGTGATTAGTAGTGCTAATGAATGTGTAATTAAAGTGAGGAGTTCAAATGTGAGAACCTCTGGAGCTATCCGGCAGCAAAGTATAAATAAAGATGTGTCAAGTGCCAGACAAGTTCCTGAGGAGACTTCCCTGGGAGCTGGGTGTTGTGGCCATTGACTTCAAAAAAAGGCAATGTTTTGTTTATCCTCAATTAATATTAAATCCCATAAGCAGTGGGAAATTTTTTAGACCATGTGTTAGGTAAGAGCAAGAATTCAGACTAACTTGAAAGTGTTTTGCTATACCAGGGGTTTCATTTGTGCTTTAACGTCTAAGAATTCAGCACATCAGATCCATGCGGTTGAATAATTTCTCAAAAATGAGCATGGAATTAAATCCCCCGGGATTTCAGCAAGTTCAGATTATGTTTTACATATTTAATAAATTATAACCTGGGGTATATTGTATCTGAGATGGTACAGAAATCTCAGCATACCTACAATTTTTAAGCTCACTGCTACAATAAAGGTATTTATTCTACCTTTCCCTGTTCCCAGCTTTCACCTACTGGTGTTTATAAAAGTCAGGGAAAAAATAATTTAATTCATGAAAACAAGTAGTACAGTTTCTGCAGCAGCATTTTGTTTGGAAAAGAGTTAAATGGCAATACCTTCAGGGGGAAAAAAAAAAGCAAAACCTTTTCAAGACAAAATTTTCAAAAAAATTTCTAATAAATTTTCATTTACTTATGGAATGAAGAAAATCTAGTTTTGAAGAAAACACTTTAAAAATCCATGTTAAATGTTTAGAAACCTGGATTATATTGATCTACAATGAAAATTTAGTTTGAAATTCCTCTCAATCCAAGACAATGCCTAAACACCAAATTCAAAGTAAACACAGAGGAAAAACAAGCACAGAACAAACATTAAGATTATAAAACCAAGGTTTGATTGAGAAATTTCCAGTTTTCACAGCTTTCTGTAGAAGTTGTACTAAATTTCTGTAATTTGACCTTACCTGGAGAAACTCATTGTCCTTAGATTTGAAAATTGGAAGCTCTTTTTACAGTAAGTCACAAGTTCTGCGATGTTTAGTCATTCTTTTCTTTCATTTAAAACTTTATAAATGATTTACTAATGCCAAACAGTTCCACCAGGACTCTGGACTGAGCTTCCTCTTTATACTGTGGGGACTTTCAGTATAATTAGATTACAGAATGCTACAAGACGTAGCTTAAAACAATTTGAGTTCTTCCCTTTTCTAACTGTTTACCTAATTCCTATTCTCCTTCTGACATGAAAGCCTACAAAAAACCCAAAACCTTTACAAACATCCATCAGCAGCAGCTCTTCCAGCAAGCAGAAAGAAGAATGGTTCCTTGTGAACAGAATATAATTCCTTGTCAACAAAGTGCCACTGTGCTAAACTGCAGATACAGACTGTTCTGAAAGCACAGTGCACCCAGCGGAAGAGCATCGAATTTCAGTATTAAAGGGCAGTATCTCACCAGCAAAGGTACACTTGATAGGGTAGCCTCTAATTAGAATTCACACACACGGCTAGTGTGGGACTAACAACATGTCTGGCTAAAATTAATAAAACCAGACAAGATTTTTTAGTTTACTTACTAAATGAAGAAAGCTGACTTGAGACAGAAAGCCCAAGCTCACAGTCTTTCAACAATCCAGGTAGTCTGACTGCAGGCCTTACTGAGAAGACTGCAGATGTAAAAAGACTACATGCTCCAACATAGATAAGCAGTCCAAAGAACAGTTTGCTTTTCAAATAAAAGTTAGTCACTTTGTCATGAACAGACTAGAAAGCCTCAGATTAAATGCAAATTGGCTTTCTTACAAGCACTATTTAACTCTTCTTTGCTTCTTTTGATAATTTTTCATTTGCACAGCCAAAATCACACATAGTTCATCTTCAAAGAGAGACAATCTCAAACCACAAGGAACAGCGTATGAGGTGGTTCTAGAAGCTTCTTTTTATTGTCAAAATCTGGACAGATGTAACAAATTCCCTGCAAACTGTGCTGCTATTAGGCTGCAGAATGCAGACATGAGAGAAAACATGCCAGGTGACACACAAGCATTGGCCCCTCCTTCCCCAAGTTACTCTTCCTCCATGGAAGTTACTACCCTCAGAAGTGACCCAGCAGAGAAAACAAACAAACAAACAAACAAACCAATAACAAAACAACAACAACAAAAAAAAAGCCCAAGCCAACAACCTCCCCCAGCAAGAATAATTTAAAAAACCAACAAAAAGCACCCCCCCCAAAAAACTCACCAAAAAAACCCACCAAAAAAACCCTAAACCAAACAAAACCAAACAAAACCAAACACAAAAAAACCACAAACAAACAAACAAAAACTCTAACCAAACCAAAAATAGAGTACCTAAATGCCTCAATGCTAAGTCCAGCACACTGACAGAAGCTGGAACTGAAGCTAGTTTGAGCTAAATTTTCAAACCCTGCAGCACAGGGATAGCCATTTTCAGTAGGTGACAAAGCCCTGCAGCCATCTGCCAAATGTGAAAATCTACTTGGAGATCAAGTTGTTTACAGTCAGCTTCTCAAAAACCAAATTTTGCAACATGGCAGATGACTTAGAATTCCTGCCTCAAAAGTGGAAATGAGTATGGCCTCTGGAAACTCAGCATTGAGAAATTATACAGTCCAATTTCATTTCCTAGTGATGTTGTGAATTTGCAATCACTGGGCACATCAACAGCAACTGATTCACCTGAAAGCTGCATCTTGAATTGTACACAGCGCAAATAAATATGCACTCATAGAAACTACCAGGAAAATGGTTACTTACTATATAAAAAAAGGCATGAAGGGAAAAAACTGATTAGGAATCTACTTTTAATTTATTTAAGACATTATGCATCTGGCACCACTAGTGTAACAGCAAGAAGGTGGCTGAACATGGTTCTATGTCTGTATACAGCATGTTATGTAGCTGAAACCAGAACTGGATAAAAATGGAAAAAATAGAATTGAGAAATATTTAAGATTTCAAGAAATCATTATAAATTATAGTTTTGATCTTAAAAGGTAAGAAGGTTAAACACAAGTCTCATCCCTGAGATACTCTAAATTGGATATTAAAAATCATGGAGTCAGTGTAATTTCTTACTATTAGAGGCAGCTATAAACACTCCTGTAAGATCAAGAGAGAAAGACACCTTTCAGAGTTCCACAAAAACATAGCTTGTAAAAACATAGCACAAGAACACAAGTTCTCAAATCTTTGGGCTTTCAAATTGAAGTGTTGTGCCATGAAGTTTTAACTAATTCCCCTTTAACAGCGTCTATGGTACAACTGCAATAAACCAATTTTAGTCTCATGACTGTACTTTGAAGAGCAAAAAGTTTTCCATTCACCTGTTCTGTTCCTCAAGTTTAGCGAGTAATTCTAAGTCGTCTGGGCTCAGCTGTGTTGGTGAGGAGGGTGACAAGGCGGGTGTAGACAGGGTGGTGGAGGGGGATGTGGTGTGTAAGGAGGCAGATGGACTCGCCACCTGGCTGGCCATTTGACTGACGGTGTGCGATACCGTGTTCTTCACCCATGAGAGAGTAGAGCTCAGCTTGCCTGCAACCTTGTCTGTCGCCACCTGCACTGACAAAGAGAAGAGGATGCAAAAGTTGTCCTTTTTAAATCCCTTTGGTCCAGCAAACCTGCTGCATTGAACAAAGGAAAAAAATATACAATATGCACAAAGCAACACTGAGATTATTTATTTCTCCAGGACCCCAAGGCTGTCAGAAGTAACACAAGCATCAACAGCAATACAATATTATAGAAGTAACATGCAAGTATGTTGCTAATCCACAAAGACAAACCCAGACAAACTCCTGATATATACTCACAGAGCTCATCTCTGCAGTACAGAAATACCACAGGATCCAGGATCAGCTCCGACTTCCCATTATAAAAATAAATAGAAATAAAAGCTTATTTTAAAACATCTTGATAAACTAAAATAATGCCACAGAAACTGTAGAAATACAGATATAGAAACAGTCAGCTACTTTACTGATAGATGCTGAAGCAGAATATCAGTGTAACCCCCCCCAGGCCACCCACTGCTCGCCCTCACTAATCCCTACAGTGGCAGGACAAAGGAGCAGGGGCAACACATTTCGAATCTACACCAAAGCAAAGCATCCTCTAGCACTGCTCCTGCGCAGAAAACATCACAAAGAATCTATGCCCATGAATCTACAACAGCTGAAAGTCTCACAATTAGGCACCACATTGCTGCCTCTTTTCTTTCCTCACTTTCTCTTCAGGTCAGCCCTACACCAAGCACCCTTGATCCCAAATCCCCCTGCCAGTGCCCGGATAGACCCAGGGTTTTGGAAAAAAGCAAGAGGTGCTTCTCAAGCAGACAGTCAGAAAACAGAGGGGTTGGGAAAGCAAAGGTTAACCGGTGCAGATCATTATCTGCTGCTACTTCTTGAGCAGTGCTATGGGAAGGAAGAGCAACTGTTGGAGGCATCTTTCAGTGAACCTTCACTAGAGCTTCCCTTCAGCATCATATAAGAGGCTTTGACCTACAGTGACTCAAGAGTTTAATTCTTCCCCAGCCCAATTCAGAGGAGATCCAGATGTTCCTAAGAGGAAGGGCTGGCTGCCTAGCAATTGTTAAAACTTGGCAAAACCAAGGCTGTAGAGGAACTTCTGAAGTGGTGTTGCTGGTAACTATTTATGTTGAACTTCGCTGATTTCCTCAAAACACTGAATTACTCAATGCCACAAACTATTCTGCAGTACAGCTTATTAATAATTACTGAGATACTAAAGACACTGACCTACAGAAAAAAACAATCCCTTCCCAAGATCCTCCAATAGAATCCAATTAAAGCAAAATTTTGACTGGAATAAGAAATTCCATCTCATCACACTGTGCATTTATCTGAAGCACAATATATAGACTGAGAGACTGGTTGCTGAAACAGCTTTTATTTGGATACAATGTTGCAAAGAACTTTATGGTCAATCATTTTGTTTTCACTTCATATCAAAAAGAAGACATATTCAGTGCCTTCAGCAAACAAGAGGAACACCACAGGCCAAACCAAAACAAGTGGTACTCAACCTTCCCACTTACTCTCCAACAACAACATGACATCTAAGAGCTCTCCTAGTGGAAGAAGTTTCTAATTTCCATATGCTTAGCATTCATTCTGAAAATGGTATCATATTTTGCTAGAAGTCTTCAGAGGCAGGGATGCAAACCACAGATGGAAATAGTAAGATATCAACATAAGCATCAGAAAGTTTCCAGTTGGTTCTTGTGTTGGTTGGACAGAAAAACTCCAGTATATCAAAAGAAGAAAAAAGAAAAATAAAAAAAAAGAAGAAAACAAACAAATAAACAAAAAACCCACAACAACCCAAAGCACAAAGATCCCAACACCTATATTTTAAATCAAATCTTAGAAAAAAATTGCTTCCAACACTAGCATTTGACATAATCTTTTATAAAAGAAAGGAATGAAAATTATTAGAGGTTTCAAAATCCTAAGTTTAATATATGCATTAATATTTCACTCAGTCTATATCCTTTATTCACTATTGCTATGAAAGGATAAATTACTGCTGTTTCACTTTGAATAAAATCACATTATAATGAGGGTAACTCATACATCTCACTTAAGACTGATTATTTTCTCAAAGGCTTTAAACTGCTTAAAATATCACAAGTAATACAACTATTCCAAAAATAAACGCTGGCAGAAAGAGGGCCAATCTGAACACAGTAAAAACGACTGCCATACGCAGCAGGCTTTAAGAGTCACCCGCTCTAAGAATCTTAGGTATAGAGATTAGAAAAGCAGTGATTTTGCGTAATACCCTATGTGGTGCAAACAGGAAGAGAAAACACACATTCAATTTTTATATCTTCACAAAGGAAAGTAACTGGGAAGACTTAAGGCAAAAAAGAAAATTCAAGGTCAATCTGGCTTAATAAATGATGAGGCTCACAGTGTACAGTAAGAAAGATGAAGGGGGGTGGCGTAGGGACAGAAATCAAGAATCTTGCTTACATTCATTCACCAATGTATCACTGGGCATTAAAAATAATTAACTCAAAATTTTGTAGAAGCCAATTATGTGAAGAATATCAAAAAGTATGGTCAAGAAAATCATGCAAGACAGCAGTTAAGTCAGTCAAAACAATGTGCCTAACAATACTGCTTCTCAGGACAGCTCAGAGTTTCATTAGAATGTATCAGAGAATTAGTACTCCAAAAACCATTCCTAGCCAGCTATCTGAAAACACTGACACAAAGAGCAGGCAAAGTGCACAGCTGCCAAAAGCAAATGTTTGAAGATCAAAAGGCTAATGGTGAAGTTTGCATCAAAAACACATGAAGAATTTGTTTGGGGAAAAACAGTTACAGCAGTCACCTAGGGCCAAGCAAAATTAAACACAATTCTGATCCAACAGCTAACTAGTCACGACTACATCCTTTTTGCTAGGCTTTTCCTGGTTTCCTAAATATCTAAAGCCAGCTCTCTTAAATTGTCAGCATCAGTGAAGTCTCTTGAACACAGACATGAAGGTATTTAGCTACGTGTTCATCATCCATTTCCTTAAATAGGATACAGTAACAGGATTTTTCATATTTCATCATTTCACCCCAATTAATTTCAAAATTTTAACAGTGGCAGAAGATTTCAAAGAGTTAATCTTTGAAAAGTGATTTAAGACCTGCCAGAAAACAGGTCACTGAAATTGAAAATGAGAAAACGTTGGGCTGTATCCCAAGAAACCTGATCTGAACAAATGCATACCTCATTAATAAAGATGATTCTATATTTTTAAATCTATGACTCTAGTAAACTGCCTCCAGAACCCAACATGCACTAGAACACTAACTGCAAAATAAGTCATATGCTCAGTTTGTAGAGTTTCTTTCCTCTGTGTGGTTTTACCCTAATCTGAGAACAAATCAGTATTTTGAGGAGAAGTGGAAATAAAATACTCTGATTCAGAATTACAATGTCCAGGAAGTCAATTATAAAATACCAGGATTTTTCAAAATGAGTATATGTTGTCATTACTAATTTTAGGGGTTTGGTTTTGCTTGTTTCTTTTTAGTATATCTTTTCTTTTGGTTCCCTTTAAATACTAACATGCAAATAGAATTTAGTCTAAATTGTAATAGAAAATCACTGGCAATAAAGCAAATTATTTTGATTGTAGTTTATTAGTAACATTGATTCTCTTCAGAAAAGTATGGAAATAGCAGTTACATTTGTTGAGCTAGTTCTAGTGAAGCGGAGAACATGGAATATCAATATTAACATAAAAAGATCCAGTTTCTTGAATTATTTAATCAAATTTAAACCACAAATCTATAGTTTGGTTTAATTATTTTTTCTCCTGTAAAGAGCAATGCACTGGCATTCCTATGGACACACTGAGTATTCCTATACTTGCCTTTCCAACTCTTTACCCTCCTCTTAATAAAGATTGAAAATCCTTGCTACACATCACAAGCTTTCCAATTCCATGTACACTGTTCTATCCAACAGGGTAGTTGTATTTGGTCATCACTGAACCACAGACCACTGCTGCCTCCCCTGTTCTTGCTGACAACCCCAGCAACAAGAAATCTGTCACACTACTAAGACAATACATACACACAGTACACAAGTGAATCCTACTGATGCCCAGATCTGTACCTCTTTCCTCTGATAATACAAAGGAAAAAACCTAAAGATTTCGCTCCAGCCCTCTCAGAGGAACTGTGGCTCCCTCAGTTACAAATCACAGTCACAGCAATGAGAATACATTTAGTATGAATGACAACAGTTTCATTGGGCAGCACCAACTCCAGTAAACAGGAAAAACTGTAGGAGCATTTGGTTTAACCTCACTTCTTTTGAGATGTGATTTTGTTTAACACAGCATTCTGGAGAGACTCAAGAGAACAAATCTCATTAAACCTTTAATCTTTGAGTTTTTGGACAGTGCCCTCAAGGCTTTCCTAAACAAATGTTTCTTTAAAAACCCGGTTATTTTAACAATGATACATCTGCAGGCCTGCAGCAGCGTCTGCCTTTTGCCTGCAACAAGGCTCTACACTTCAGTTACAAAGTGTCCTTCCCTTTGCTACTCTTCATTGCTGTGGAAAAGAGATTGCAGTCATGTGCTCAGCTGTTTGTAGCAGTAACAAGGACAACCAGATGCACCACAGTGCCCCTCCTATGATCTTAGCTAGGTCACTAGATAAATCCAACTAGATACAAGACAGGACTTTTATCTTTGCTGTCACCGTCCCACCTCTGCTGCTCCTCACTCGGTGCCGCAGCCCTCCCGCTTGCAAAGCTGCTTCAGCCCGGCGCCTTCCCGGCCAACAGCGCATCGGGCCGGCAGCTGCACACAGAGCTCAAGGCCAGACTGCTCCCTGAGTCCCAACACTTCCCAGATCCAGGCGAGCTCTCCACCCCCCTTCAGCTAACCAGCCCAGGCTGGAAGTCTCCAGTTAACAGGATTATTTCCTCAACTCACCTCAGCCAGCTTTTCAGCTCCACAAAGAGAATTAGTTTCCTTGTTATTCCCAGCATTTTTTGGATGCTGAAATCCAAGTTACCTTTGAAGAGTACAAAAGGTAACCTACATTGGCTGGGATGTATGCCAATCCATCAAGAGCACCATCAGGATGCTCAAGCTATTACCAATTATTATTAATGTGTGATCAAAACCAGAATCAACCCATTTTAAAAACATGCTTTTCCCTGGAGGGGGATCACTCAAAAACATTCCAATTCATCCAAGATTTTGAACTCAAATGCCACTTCCAGCCCACTCCTGGGACACCAACCCCTTCTACCAAAGATGGCTAGGTCTGGAGAAAAGCAGGCAGGGGCACATCTTCCTTACTGTGCGCAGGAGGACACCTGGAACTAAGCAGGCATCTCCCAGCTCCAAAGCAGGCACACTCGTTCAGGCTCCCAGTCCTGCTAACAGCTACACCGCTCCCGGCTTGCCAAGGAACCCAGAGCATCTGAACACTTCACTTGCATCTGCCTGCCTAAGGTCATGCAGATACCTCCTGAAGAAATCCGTGAATGTGGAGTTTGAACATATTGATCTTTAAAAAGATGGGGGGGACACAAGACTTAATTACCAAAGACTTTGTACTCTTATGCAGTTTCCAGTTGGAAAACAGAACTACCAGCAATTCTCAGTCACCTGACAAGTCAATCAGGCAAGACACAGACCTGTCTGCTACATCCTCTAAGACACTGCAAAGATAATAAATGTTTATACTGATAAACACAGATGTATTATATGCAGCATATATATGCAAATTAAAATATATAAAATTCAGTATCTCAACTTTATGTTTAGTATCTTTAATTAGCTGATGATTACAGGCCTTTATTACCAAGAGGAACTACAATACTGTGTTTAGTTTTCCAAGTTACTCAAAGGAATACTGCAGTGAGGCTGCATATAAACTATTTTAAGTAAGGCCAGCTAAAGGTAGACTGCAACATTCCGCATTACACACAAATGCATAAACCTGTTTCCCTGAGAACACCCAGGTAATATGCAGCACCTTAGAGAAAGCCTAAATATGTTAGCACCCCATGTATTTGCATTTGCCAGACAATATCTGTTTTTTTCTAGAAAAGCCTACTTAGATTTCTTTTAAAAAGGTATTTCACTGTACACACTGAATTAGCTTACTACCTTTTTCCTGCATTTCCCTGAGGAACATTTGTATCTAAGGATTACAAATAACTGGATTACCCAAAATACTGTCTCAACGATTCTTACCATATGACAAAGTAAAAATAATTGCAAGCCTTATACAAACACTACTGTATGTATCATTTGCTTCCAATGACTTCTCTTCATGAAAAGAGAAAGAAATGGGAACTTCCAGAATACAGGAAGTAATCTCCATACTACTCTACATATAACAAGAAGTCTAACATAATTAGGTCTGAAATTGTATATGTGGTTTTCAAGCCAGTTTTATAGCATTCCATAGACCCAGTCTCCTTCTTGCTTCAAAGTTAATAGCATTCTAATATCTGTAGAATAAATTAAACCGACTCAGTCAATGACACATGCAGGAGATGTAGCTGGTGAATCAGCCTGCTATCATGCCCCCTGACAAGCTAAAATCCTAATTTAGGCCTCAAATACGGCTTCACTATAGACCTCACTTGTGTGTTTTACACTGCAAACTCATATAACTGATTTCTGCCAAAATGGGAGTGAGAAGTTCTGACTTACCTTCATATTCCTGATTTTTCCTGTAGTATCATCTAGCAGTAGTCAGGAATATCATTCCCTAGCTTCCATTTCACTTGATACACACTAGCTCTCCAAGTCTTTCTGATATAAAAAAATAAAGCAGTCTAACATTTTAGATTGAGTAAAATTTAGGCTATCAGAAAGCTTTGCTTAGCACCATTTTTTAAAAGTCATCATCTGACTAACATGTCATGGGCTTTTGACAGTCCCAAAGAAACCTGAAGTGGCGGTTCCCATGTACAACAAATACATGAGGTTTTTTAAAGAGGAACTTCATTAGAAATGTTGTAGCAACCCACTAAACGTGGAAACCATTGCCCAAAGTCATATGAGTAACATTTCTGTCACTGACCAAGTTGTACTAAATTTCATTTCTTTCCAAGAACAATTCCAGGTTGTTTATTACCTCTGCAGTCCAGTGTGGTTTATAGTCTGTCAAGCATTGTCCCAGTGTGCTGAGAAGACAAATCACAGTGCTTTTGCAGACACTATCTGCTGTCCATCTAAAGATGGTCCTTTATCAGAAAAAAGTTTCATGTCTGACATAGGAATGTAACAATCTTCAGGAAACTGAGGCTTTCTTTCAAGGTAAAAGAATTAGATACAGTGCTTTTGTACAAAAGATGGCTGAGAGCTCCTCAGGGCTGCAAGAGAAAATATTGATGGACTACAGTAAAAACTTTTAATGGAAAACTTCCTTTGCTCTCCTAGACTTCAATCTGGAAAACTTTGTATTTGAGGTTCAGCATGCCAATGACACATATATATACTTGAAGGACCACCCCCTTGGCTAACAAAACAGAGGCAACAATCAGATTAATCAGCTAAAATAAAATCAACAGTGTCAGATTTTTTTTACATAACAGATTGGAAGATTTAGGGGTTTTGTCTTTTCAGTAAAACACAACTCAATTGTTTAACTGGAGTTCAAGTATCATCAGGCACTTACAAGATTAACACACTCTGAAGGACACATGTTTATAATTAAAGCTCCTTTCTACAGATTTTACTTTCCTATTCATTCCCTAAAGCCTATCTTCCTCCTGGAAAGGAGACAGGTCTAGCACTTACAACTACATTAGGACGAAAATAAACAAAAGTACACAAATGCAGTTAAATTTACTAAAAGATTTAGGTCCATATTTTGGAGGTGAGAAACAACTCAATCCTATTTTTAAACATTCACCGACCCTTATCAAAATCAATGTTTTTAACACAACTATTCATTTTAAAAGGATACAAAATTTACAAGTAATTAAATTGGTAAAAGTATTTAGTATCTGACACATGAAAACATACCATTCCATGCAACTTCATGTACTAGCAGCTCAAGAATTTTCTAGGTCTAATTCTCCTTTTTTATAGAGACCAGATAAACTTATGTCACAATGTGCAGGTGAGAACCAAAATGCTCATCTCTCATTTACCAAGCTGTGCACAGTTCCCTTTCCAAAGGGATTTATGAAATGAGACTTAACCGAGAAACCAAAGGACATAAGCACATCCCTTATGCAATATGGTAACACTGTATTAATTACTTTCTAGAATTTAAAAAAAAATACAACAGAGGTTGGTGAGACCCTTGTCTTCAGGATATTCCTCTCCTTTAAATGATCAGCTAAAAGGCCAGCTTTCTATCAGTTAAACTCAAGAGTGAAACAGTTTCTAAATGACTGACTGGTAACCAGCTTTTCTTGTGAACTACAACTCATTGCAACCTGCAGCTGCTGACAGACAAGAAATGGAAGGTAAAAGTTTAAGCAGTGAGAAGCATAACTAATTAGTAGTTTCCACTACACGAAAAGGTGTCCAAGCTATCCAGTAAACACAGCAGATATAAACACAGCTACAAACATCAACAGCCAATTGTTTTAACACACTCCTTGCCAACATCTGTGGTCCTGCAGTAATATCTCATTTTGCCCACTAATTTACTTACCATAGCCATGACTTGCCTTCACAAGCACTTACAGCAGAACTGGAAGCAGCATATATTTGTGCTATGGAAGGGTGTCCCTCCATGCTGTTCAAGTCTATAACACTGCTCCTGCAGCCTTCTCTGAGCACAGCACAGAGAAATCTGATTTTCCTTAGATATTGAATAAAGGGAAATGGCTTTTCAGAGAAATTATGTATCTGCTCATCATCAAATGAAGTCAAGTTATGTTCTGATTAGTTGGCTACTGACTTTTGCACTTTTATTTGGAAATAAGGGCCTGTTTACTTCTTTCAAAACAGCCTACTAGGGGAAGAACACAAAAGGAGATAAATGAAACACATGATTTTCAGTGTCAGCCTGACACCAAAAAATTCATGTAAAAATCCCAAGCCCATTTTAACATAATGTGTCTCATTATGGAATTTAAACTTGCTTTTGTAATTTTGTCTTTAGAAAGACCAATCACAATTCTTTCTCCAAAGGGCTGAGAAACACTTACTAAGACATCAGCCAAACCCATGAAGTTCCACCAATAATGTATTCTAATGGAGAAAAATAATTACTTTGTTCAATGAATACTGGGTTTTAGCTCTGCTCTTTCAGACAGCACAGAAGTTGGGATTCCTTTCTACCATGCTGGGAAGTAGTTCACTGTCTGAGGTACATATAACCAAGAAGAATGCATGAAAAATGAGAGACATAAAACTAACTTCTACACAATAGTTACATCAACAGTACATGTTAAAAATTTTAGGTTTTGGCTAACTATTAATTTTTTACACACATTTTAGGTGATATTTGATAGTTTTAGCCTTCAATAACAAAAATAAGAGTAAGCTCCTCTAACATCTTCTTAGTTACAAGTGCAGGGTTAATTTATGGCAACAACAATCCACTACTGAAAGATTAGCCCCATATGCCAGCCTAATGAAAACAAAGAAAAAAATACATAGTAAATGCAGTATAAGATACTGATGAGTCAGAATTCAAAGAACATGTTATGATGTCATCAAACAGGTATTTAATGCTATTCTAAAAATCACTAAGATTTAGTCATGACAACAGGCCATAAGAAAATTCAGAAGTTTGGGAAGTTCAATAGCTTACCATATAGCAGAACACATTAAAACAGCCTACTACCAAAATGCTAAGTTTGGATTTGCTTTTGTTGGGTTTTTGTTTTTTTGTTTTGTTTTGGGTTTTGTTTGGGGTTTTTTTTATTTTTTGTGGGTTTGGTTTTGTTGCTTTTTTTTGAAAGATTAAACTGTAGCAGCTAAAGCAATACAGGTCAGAAAAGATGATAAAGTAACATAACCCATCCCAGACATGTAATGTTTGTTCAGACAAAAGAACAAAAAGATACTGGGTGATGGCTTTTGGCTGCTTTCCAGGCTGGAAATTAGGACAAAATAAGTGTCCACAGTCATTCTATCATACCACCTTACTTCTTGTGCAGAATAAAGACCCACCCTAGTATTGTACTTTGACCCCAAACATATATCTGCCTTACTGGGACTGGGAAGGATCACTTCTACAGGCAATTAGCAAACAAAGTTGACAGTCATGCAGCCTGAAATAACAGGAGGCCCACAGCATCATCCCTGTCATCATGACTGAAAGGAGATCCATTGTCTGAATCCTAGAGCAGGCTCAACACTTCCTAGGCTGTCCCCAAAACACCACCTGATGGCTAAACTGAACAGTTTCCAGAGTTCATAGACATTAGATGACATTGAGAGTAATTACAGAAAAATGATAATTGACTAAATCACTTCTGCTGCTCGCTCTGAGCAGATGATTTCTGTGTACACACATACAACAAATCAAATCACAACTGCAGGTAAAATGGGCAAAGCCAGAGCAGATCCAGGCACTACCAGCAACCAGCTACCCATTTGTTGCAATCACTACTTGCTGGAGAGGGAAAGGATGCACTGTAATCCACAGACAATTGAGCAGAGACCACTACAATGAAAGCAAGACAGTATTCCCAATTTAAAGGAATCTAAACACTGGCAACAGATGATGTCAATTGTAACAAATACAAAAGGCACAAGGCTTGAATTCAGCATGCTATCTACAAACTTCAGTGACATATTCAAGAACATCAAAGAACACATCTAACAATTCGAGATTACATATCCTATAATACTTACTATTTGCTTTTTTTAAAACTGTAATTGTTCTAATTGGGTCTAGTAAAAAATTTAATTAAGAGACTATAATCAAGGCAAGTATAGGTTGGTTTTGAAAGCAACATTCATAAACACAGGATTAGTTTTTATTATTGTTTCTTGGACCACCAGAAAATACTTTTTCTTTTAAACTGTGCATTTGACATTTAAAATTATATGCAAAATATTAAATTCTATTATGTCTGTTTCTTAAGCATTAGAATTTCTTTTTTTCTACAAGTTAAGGAAGCTTAAGAGTAATAAAGGGTAAACATAAACTTGAGTATGCATACTCCCAACTCAGCTGTTTTCCCCCTTCTAAATTGTGATATTAGAACCTTGAAATAGCAAGGAAAGCATTTTTTTTTTCCAAAATTCACTGACAAATGACTTGTCTCCACATTGTTAAAACTTCTCTGCTCACTATCAGTCTTACCCAGAGAATAAGCTGACAGTAACTGTTTAGGTATGTCACTTTCTCTATCCCTTCTTCTTCCATAACTCTGGAAGGGCTTTTCTTCTATCTCTTCCTTCCAACTACTCCAACCACCTCCTGCTTACTTGTTCAACAGCAATTAAACAAGTCCATAGAAAACAAAGAGATGAAGAGCAATGGGGAAAAACCCAAACAAACAAACCAACATTACCAAAACAAAATACTCAAGCCACCAGCTATAGCTCAAGAAGTCTTTTAGCCTCAACCTGCGGGAATGTAGCAAGAGATATGGGAGAGTAGGGCTGTTCTGTGGAAGCTTTGTTCTCCAAACATCTGCTCCTCTTCGAAGTACTGTGGGGCTGGATGGACACTCAGTGACAATCACTACAGCTGCTCTCATCCCACTTGATAAAATTCAGGCAATGCTGACTCATAATACTGAGTGCTTTCCTCCTGATCATGCCTTTCTTTCACTGGCTGTCTCTATTTCCTCTCCTAATCCTTACTTGAAAAAGAACTCATATCTACGTATTTCAAAATAAGCCTTAAATCTTTATAAGCATAAATAGCTGTACAATTATGATCAAAGCTGACAACTCACACTGGGTAAAGGGAAGAGAAATTAAGAGGCACATTTATACAAAACATTTTAATGCAATCTACCAGTAAACCAAACAAGATCCAGCTGCCATCTCCTTTAGGCACGTGAAGCAAAGTGAATTAAAAAAAAATAAGGAAAAAAACTGAATTTTTGGACAAATACTTTTGGAGATAAGTAAAACATATTGAATGTTATCTGATCTTATCTGTACCAGTGTCTCCTTTCTACATATTTTGTTTGCAATCTTCGGAAAAGAGACGGTTATCCTAGGCTGATGTGGAATGCTGTTTTTTGATACCAGCAGTGTTAATGGCAGCTCACGCTTGGAAATTGAAAATGGTATTAACCGACTTCTCGTTTGCTATGAAATTGCTCGGGTTATCAATGCTGACCATTAACAGATGTTACATGGAACAACAAAAACAGGGCCATAACTCAATAACTAAAACTGGAATATATAACAAGTAGACAGAACATTAATATCGACTTTTTACCCTCATTATATAATCACATTCAGGCTGATGCAGCAGGAGGTGGCAAGAAACGAGTTCTCGCATTTGAAAATTGAAAATTATCTCGCTCAAGAATGACAGACCTGCGGGTTGCCTGCTCGGCGTTACGCCGATAAGCCAAGGAAGAACTCGCCCCCTGCAGACAGACCCGCCCGAGGCTCCCCGGGCCGCGGCCCCTCCCGTGGCCGGTGCCTCAGGGCACTTCCACCGCT